>JBAWJQ010006655.1:600000-930118 GCA_037783105.1 Bactrocera zonata | reverse complement strand
GGAATGGAATGACGATGTGGTGTATGTAATGTGTGAGGTGTGGGTGATTAATATTGTGAGGGGGGTCGGTGACTCATTTAGCCAAATACTATTTGTTTGACTCACCTCGTTCAAATAGTTTAGACGCTAGAGCGTTTGCGAAGTTGAAACAAAAATGTGATTTTTATCAAAGCCCTACATTTCTTGTGAACACTATTACCACGTTCCTGGTAGGAGTAGAAGAAAGACTGAAGACTTTCCTGATAGCTCTTTAAATTACCAAACTAATGCATATTATTTGACTCACCTCGTTCAAACAGTTTAGCCGCTAGAGCGTTTGCGAAGTTGAAACAAAAATGTGATTTTTATCAAAGCCCTAGATTTCTTGTGAACACCATTGCACGTTGCTGGTAGGAGTAGAAGAAAGGTTGAATGCTTCCTTGAAACCTCTTCAAGTTATCTAACTAATATTATTTGTTTGACTCACCTCGTTCAAATAGTTTAGCCGCTAGAGCGTTTGAGAAGTTGAAACAAAAATGTGATTTTTAACAAAGCTCTACATTTCTTGTGAACACTATTACCACGTTATGGTAGGAGCAGAAGAAACATTGGATGCTTTCCTAAAAGGTCTTTAAATTATCTAACCAGTGCTTATTATTAATTCACCTCGCTCAAATAGTTTAACCGCTAGAGCGTTTGCAAAGTTGAAACAAAAATGTGATTTTTCTCAAAACCCTACATTTTTTGTGAACACTATTACCACGTTCCTGGTAGGAGTAGAAGAAAGATTGAAGACTTTCGTGATAGCTCTTTAAATTTTCCAACTAATGCATATTATTTGACTCACCTCGTTCAAATAGTTTAGCCGCTAGAGCGTTTGCGAAGTTGAAACAAAAATGTGATTTTTATCAAAGCCCTACACTTTTTGTGAACACCATTGCCACGTTCCCTGTAGGAGTAGAGAAAAGGTTGAAGACTTTCCTGAAAGCTCTTTAAATTAGCTAAGCAATGCTTTTTGCCTGACTCACCTCGTTCAAATAGTTTAGCCGCTAGGGCCTTTGCAAAGTTGAAACAAAAATGTGATTTTTATCAAAACCCTACATTTTTTGTGAACACTATTACCACGTTCCTGGTAGGAGTAGAATAAAGATTGAATGGCTTCCTGAAAGCACTTTGAATTATTTAAGCAATGCTTTTCGTTTAACTCACCTCGTTCAAATAGTTCAGCCGCCAGGGTCTTTGCAAAGTTGAAACAAAAATGTGATTTTTATCAAAACCCTACATTTCTTGTGAACACTGTTGCCACGTTTCTGGTAGGAATAGAAGAAAGACTGAAGACCTTCCTGAAAGCTCTTTAAATTATCTAAGCAATGTTTTTTGCTTGTCTCACCTCGATCAAATAGTTTAGCCGCTAGAGCCTTTGCAAAGTTGAAAAAAAATGTGATTTTAATTAAAACCCAACATTTTTTGTGAACACTATTGCTATGCCCCTGGTAGAAGTAGAAGAAAGATTGAAGAATTTCCTGAAAGCTCTTTAAAGTAGCTAAGAAATTCTTTTTATTTGACCCACCTCGTTTAAAAAGTTTAGCCGCTAGAGCGTTTGCAAAGGTGAAACAAAAATGTGATTTTTATCAAAGCCCTACATTTCTTGTGAACACTATTACCACGTTCCTGGCAAGAGTAAAAGAATGATTGAATGCTTTCTTGAAACCTCTTCGAATTATCTAACTAATACTGTTTGTTGTCTCACCTCGTTTAAATACTTTAGCCGCTAGAGCGTTTGCAAAGGTGAAACAAAAATGTGATTTTTATCAAAGCCCTACATTTCTTGTGAACACTATTACCATGTTTCTAGGTAGGAGCAGAAGAAAAATTGACTCACCTCATTCAAATGGTTTAGCCGCTGGAGCGTTTGCGAAGTTGAAACAAAAATGTGATATTTATCAAAGCCCTACGTCTCAAGTAGAACAGCTATTACCACGTTCCTGGCAAGAGTAAAAGAATGATTGAATGCTTTCTTGAAACCTCTTCGAATTATCTAACTAATACTGTTTGCTTGTGCTCACCTCGTTCAAATACTTTAGCCGCTAGAGCGTTTGCAAAGGTGAAACAAAGAATGTGATTTCTATCAAAGCCCTACATTTCTCGTGAACACTATTACCATGTTTCTGGTAGGAGCAGAAGAAAAATTGACTCACCTCGTTCAAATAGTTTAGCCGCTAGAGTCGTTTGCGAAGTTGAAACAAAAATGTGATTTTTATCAAAACCCTACATTTCTTGTGAACACTATTGCTATGCCCCTGGTAGAAGTAGAAGAAAGATTGAATGCTTTCTTGAAACCTCTTCGAATTATCTAACTAATACTATTTTTTGACTCACCTCGTTCAAATACTTTAGCCGCTAGAGCGTTTGCAAAGGTGAAACAAAAATGTGATTTTTATCAAAGCCCTACATTTCTTGTGAACACTATTACCATGTTTCGGTAGAGCAGAAGAAAAATTGACTCACCTCGTTCAAATAGTTTAGCCGCTAGAGCGTTTACGAAGTTGAAACAAAAATGTGATTTTTCTCAAAACCCTACATTTCTTGTGAGCACTATTACCACGTTTCTGGTAGGAGCAGAAGAAAGATTGAATGCTTGCTCGTTAAGCTCTTTAAATTATCTAAGCAATGCTTTTCGTTTAACTCACCTCGTTCAAATAGTTCAGCCGCTAGGGTCTATGCAAAGTTGAAACAAAAATGTGATTTTTATCATAACCCTACATTTCTTGTGAACACTATTACCACGTTCCTGGTAGGAGTAGAAAAAGATTGAGGACTTCCTGAAAGCTCTTTAAATTATCTAAGCAATGCTTTTACTTGGCTCACCTCTTTCAAATAGCTTAACCGCTAGAGCCTTTGCGAAGTTGAAACAAAAAGTGATTTTAATTAAAACCAACATTTTTGTGAACACTTTTGCCACGCCTCTGATAGGAGTAGAAGAAAGGTTGATGACTTTCCTGAAAGCTCTTTGAATTATCTAAGCAATGCTTTTTGTTTAACTCACCTCGTTCAAATAGTTTAGCCGCTAGGGCCTTTGTAGTTAAAACAAAAATGTGATTTTTATCAAAGCCCTACATTTCTTGTGAACACTATTGCCATGCTCCTGGTAGGAGCAGAGAAAGATCAAAAACTTCCTGAAAGCTCTCTAAATTATCTAAGCAATGCTTTTTGCTTGACTCACCTCGTTCAAATAGTTTAGCCGCTAGAGCCTTTGCAAAGTTGAAACAAAAATGTGATTTTAATTAAAACCCAACATTTCTTTTTAACACTATTGCCATGCCTCTGAAAGGAGTAGAAGAAAGTTTGATGACTTTCCTGAAAGCTCTTTAAATTATCTAAGCAATGCTGTTTGCTTGTCTCACTTCGTTCAAATAGTTTAGCCGATAGAGCCTTTGCAAAGTTGAAACAAGAACGTGATTTCAATTAAAACCCAACATTTTTTGTGAACACTATTGCCACGCCTCTGGAAGAAGTAGAAGAAAGGTTGATGACTTTCCTGAAAGCTCCTTAAATTGTCTAAGCAATGCTTTTTGCTTGTCTCACTTCATTCAAATAGTTTAGCCGCTAGAGCGTTTGCGAAGTTGCAACAAAAATGTGATTTTTATCAAAGCCCTACACTTCTTGTGAACACTATTGCCACGTTCCCGTTAGGAGTAGAAAAAAGAATGAAGACTTCCCCGAAAGCTCTTTAAATTAGCTGAGCAATGCTTTTTATTTGACTCACCTCGTTCAAATAGTTTAGCCGCTAGAGCGTTTGCGAAGTTGAAACAAAAATGTGATTTTTCTCAAAACCCTACATTTCTTGTGAGCACTATTGCCACGTTTCTGGTAGGAGCAGAAGAAAGATTGAATGCTTGCCTGTTAAGCTCTTTAAATTATCTAAGCAATGCTTTTCGTTTAACTCACCTCGTTCAAATAGTTCAGCCGCTAGGGTCTATGCAAAGTTGAAACAAAAATGTGATTTTTATCATAACCCTACATTTCTTGTGAACACTATTACCACGTTCCTGGTAGGAGTAGAAAAAAGATTGAGGACTTCCCTGAAAGCTCTTTAAATTATCTAAGCAATGCTTTTTACTTGGCTCACCTCTTTCAAATAGCTTAACCGCTAGAGCCTTTGCAATGTTGAAACAAAAATGTGATTTTAATTAAAACCAGCCATTTATTGTGAACACTATTGCCACGCCTCTAAAAGGAGTAGAAGAAAGGTTGATGACTTTCCTGAAAGCTCTTTAAATTATCTAAGCAATGCTTTTTGCTTGTGTCACCTCGCTCAAATAGTTCAGCCGCTAGAGCCTTTGCAAAGTTGAAACAAATATGTGCTTTTTATCAAAACCCTACATTTCTTGTGAACACTGTTACCACGTTCCCGTTAGGAGTAGAAAAAAGAATGAAGACTTCCCCGAAAGCTCTTTAAATTAGCTGAGCAATGCTTTTTATTTGACTCACCTCGTTCAAATAGTTTAGCCGCTAGAGCCTTTGCAAAGTTGAAAAAAAATGTGATTTTAATTAAAACCCAACATTTCTTGTGAACGCTATTGCTATGCCCCTGGTAGAAGTAGAAGAAAGATTGAAGAATTTCCTGAAAGCTCTTTAAAGTAGCTAAGAAATTCTTTTTATTTGACCCACCTCGTTTAAAAAGTTTCGTCGCTAGAGCGTTTGCAAAGGTGAAACAAAAATGTGATTTTTATCAAAGCCCTACATTTCTTGTGAACACTATTACCATGTTTCTGGTAGGAGCAGAAGAAAAATTGACTCACCTCGTTCAAATAGTTTAGCCGCTACAGCGTTTGCGAAGTTGAAACAAAAATGTGATTTTTATCAAAGCCCTACTTTTCTTGTGAACACTATTACCACGTTCCTGGTAAGAGTAAAAGAATGATTGAATGCTTTCTTGAAACCTCTTCGAATTATCTAACTAACACTGTTTGCTTGTCACACCTCGTTCAAATACTTTAGCCGCTAGAGCGTTTGCAAAGGTGAAACAAAAATGTGATTTTTATCAAAGCCCTACATTTCTTGTGAACACTATTACCATGCTTCTGGTAGGAGCAGAAGAAAAATTGACTCGCCTCGTTCAAATAGTTTAGCCGCTAGAGCGTTTGCGAAGTTGAAACAAAAATGTGATTTTTAGCAAAACCCTACATTTCTTGTGAACACAATTGCCACGTTCCTGGTAGGAGTAGAAGAAAGATTGAATGATTTCTTGAAACCACTTCGACTAATCTAACTAATTCTATTTTTTGACTCACCTCGTTCAAATACTTAGCCGCTAGAGCGTTTGAAAGTTGAAACAGAAATGTGATTTTTCTCAAAATCCTACATTTCTTGTGAACACTATTACCACGTTCCTGGTAAGAGTAAAAGAATGATTGAAGACTTTCCTGATAGCTCTTTAAATTATACAACTAAAGTTGAAACAAAAATGTGATTTTTATCAAAGCCCTACATTTCTTGTGAACACTACTACCACGTTCCTAGTAGGAGCAGAAGAAAAATTTACTCACCTCGTTCAAATAGTTTAGCCGCTAGAGCGTTTACGAAGTTGAAACAAAAATGTGATTTTTATCAAAGCCCTACACTTCTTGTGAACACCATTGCCACGTTCCTGATAGGAGTAGAGGAAAGGTTGAATGCTTGCCTGAAAGCTCTTTAAATTATCTAAGCAATACTGTTTGCTTGTCTCACCTCGTTTAAATAGTTTAGCCTCTAGAGTCTTTGCAAGGTTAAAACAAAAATGTGATTTTAATTAAAACCCAACATTTCTTGTGAACACTATTGCCACGCCCCTGGTAGGAGTAGCAGAAAGATAAAAGACTTTCCAGAAAGCTCCTTAAATTATCTAAGCAATGCTTTTTGCTTGTCTCACCTCGTTCAAATAGTTTAGCCGCTAGAGCCTTTGAAAAGTTGAAACAAAAATGTGATTTTAATTAAAACCCAACATTTCTTGTGAACACTATTACCACATTCCTGGTAGGAGTAGAAAAAAGATTGAGGACTTTCCTGAAAGCTCTTTAAATTATCTAAGCAATGCCTTTCGCTTGGCTCACCTCTTTCAAATAGCTTAACCGCTAGAGCCTTTGCAAAGTTGAAACAAAAAAGTGATTTTAATTAAAACCAAACATTTCTTGTTAACTCTATTGCCACGCCTCTGAAAGGAGTAGAAGAAAGGTTGATGACTTTCCTGAAAGCTCTTTAAATTATCTAAGCAATGCTGTTTGCTTGTCTCACTTCGTTCAAATAGTTTAGCCGCTAGAGCCTTTGCAAAGTTGAAACAAAAACGTGATTTTAATTAAAACCCAACATTTCTTGTGAACACTATTGCCACGCCTCTGAAAGGAGTAGAAGAAAGGTTGATGACTTTCCTGAAAGCTCTTTAAATTGTCTAAGCAATGCTTTTTGCTTGTCTCACTTCGTTCAAATAGTTTAGCCGCTAAAGCGTTTGCGAAGTTGATGTGATTTTTATCAAAGCCCTACACTTCTTGTGAACACCATTGCCACGTTCCTGATAGGAGTAGAGGAAAGGTTGAATGCTTGCCTGAAAGCCCTTTAAATTATCTAAGCAATACTATTTGTTTGACTTACCTCGTTTAAATAGTTTAGCCGCTAGAGCGTTTGCAAAGTTGAAACAAAAATGTGATTTTAATTAAAACCCAACATTTCTTGTGAACACTATTACCACGCCCCTGGTAGGAGTAGAAGAAAGATTGAAAAATTTCCTGAAAGCTCTTTAAATTATCTAAGCGCCCCTTGTAGGAGTAGAAGAAAGATAGAAGACTTTCCAGAAAGCTCTTTAAATTATCTAAGCAATGCTTTTCGCTTGGCTCACCTCTTTCAAATAGCTTAACCGCTAGAGCCTTTGCAAAGTTGAAACAAAAAAGGAATTTTAATTAAAACCAAACATTTCTTGTGAACACTTTTGCCACGCCTCTGATAGGAGTAGAAGAAAGGTTGATGACTTTCCTGAAAGCTCTTTGAATTATCTAAGCAATGCTTTTTGTTTAACTCACCTCGTTCAAATAGTTTAGCCGCTAGAGCGTTTGCGAAGTTGAAACAAAAATGTGATTTTTATCAAAGCCCTACATTTCTTATGAACACCATTACCACGTTCCTGGTAGGAGTAGAAGAAAGATTGAATGCCATCCTGAAAGCTCTTTGAATTGTCTAATTTTCGGTTAACTCACCTCGTTCAAGCAGTTTAGCCGCTAGAGCGTTTGCGAAGTTGAAACAAAAATGTGATTTTTATCAAAGCCCTACATTTCTTGTAAACACTATTACCACGTGCCTGGTAGGAGTAGAAGAAAGGTTGAATGCTTTCTTGAAACCTCTTCGAATTATCTAGCTAATACTATTTGTTTGACTTACCTCGTTTAAATAGTTTAGCCGCTAGAGCGTTTGCAAAGTTGAAACAAAAATGTGATTTTAATTAAAACCCAACATTTCTTGTGAACACTATTACCACGCCCCTGGTAGGAGTAGAAGAAAGATTGAAAAATTTTCTGAAAGCTCTTCAAATTATCTAAGCGCCCCCTGTAGGAGTAGAAGAAAGATAGAAGACTTTCCAGAAAGCTCTTTAAATTATCTAAGCAATGCTTTTCGCTTGGCTCACCTCTTTCAAATAGCCTTACCGCTAGAGCCTTTGCAAAGTTGAAACAAAAAAGTGATTTTAATTAAAACCCAACATTTCTTGTGAACACTTTTGCCACGCCTCTGATAGGAGTAGAGGAAAGGTTGATGACTTTCCTGAAAGCTCTTTGAATTATCTAAGCAATGCTTTTTGCTTGACTCACCTCGTTCAAATAGTTTAGCCACTAGAGCTTTTGCAAAGTTGAAACAAAAATGTGATTTTAATTAAAACCCAACATTTCTTGTGAACGCTATTGCCACGCCTCGGAAAGGAGTAGAAGAAAGGTTGATGACTTTCCTGAAAGCTCTTTAAATTATCTAAGCAATGCTTTTTGCTTGTGTCACCTCGCTTAAATAGTTCAGCAGCTAGAGCCTTTGCAAAGTTGAAAAAAAATGTGACTTTAAATAAAACCCAACATTTCTTGTGAACACTATTGCTATGCCCCTGGTAGAAGTAGAAGAAAGATTGAAGAATTTCCTGAAAGCTCTTTAAAGTAGCTAGGAAATTCTTTTTATTTGACCCACCTCGTTTAAAAAGTTTAGTATCTAGAGCGTTTGCAAAGGTGAAACAAAAATGTGATTTTTATCAAAGCCCTACATTTCTTGTGAACACTATTACCATGTTTCTGTTAGGAGCAGAAGAAAAATTGACTCACCTCGTTCAAATAGTTTAGCCGCTACAGCGTTTGCGAAGTTGAAACAAAAATGTGATTTTTATCAAAGCCCTACTTTTCTTGTGAACACTATTACCACGTTCCTGGTAAGAGTAAAAGAATGATTGAATGCTTTCTTGAAACCTCTTCGAATTATCTAACTAATACTGTTTGCTTGTCTCACCTCGTTCAAATACCTTAGCCGCTGGAGCGTTTGCGAAGTTGAAACAAAAATGTGATTTTTATCAAAGCCCTACATTTCCTGTGAACACTATTACCACGTTCCTGGTAGGAGCAGAAAAAAAATTGACTCACCTCGTTCAAATAGTTTAGCCGCTAGAGCCCTTGCAAAGTTGAAACAAAAATGTGATTTTAATTAAAACCCTACATTTCTTGTGAACACTATTACCACGTTCCTGGTAGGAGTAGAAAAAAGATTGAGGACTTTCCTGAAAGCTCTGTAAATTATCTAAGCAATGCTTTTTGCTTGGCTCACCTCTTTCAAATAGCTTAACCGGTAGAGCCTTTGCAATGTTGAAACAAAAAAGAGATTTTAATTAAAACCCAACATTTCTTGTGAACACTTTTGCCACGCCTCTGATAGGAGCAGAAGAAAGGTTGATGACTTTCCTGAAAGCTCTTTAAATTATCTAAGCAATGCTTTTTGTTTAACTCACCTCTTTCAAATAGTTTAGCCACTAGGGCCTTTGCAAAGTTGAAACAAAAATGTGATTTTTATCAAGACCCTACATTTCTTGCGAACGCTATTACCACGCCCCTGGTAGGAGTAGAAGAAAGATTAAAAACTTCCTGAAAGCTCTCTAAATTATCTAAGCAATGCTTTTTGCTTGACTCACCTCGTTCAAATAGTTTAGCCGCTAGAGCCTTTGCAAAGTTGAAACAAAAACGTGATTTTAATTAAAACCCAACATTTCTTGTTAACTCTATTGCCACGCCTCTGAAAAAAGTAGAAGAAAGGTTGATGACCTTCCTGAAAGCTCTTTAAATTATCTAAGCAAAGCTTTTTGCTTGACTCACCTCGTTCAAATAGTTCAGCCGCTAGAGCCTTTGCAAAGTTGAAACAAAAATTTGATTTTGATCAAAACCCTACATTTCTTGTGAACACTATTACCACGTTCCCGTTAGGAGTAGAAGAAAGATAGAAGACTTTCCAGAAAGCTCTTTAAATTATCTAAGCAATGCTTTTTGCTTGTCTCACTTCGTTCAAATAGTTTAGCCGCTAGAGCCTTTGCAAAGTTGAAACAAAAATGCGATTTTAATTAAAACCCAACATTTTGTGAACACTATTGCCACGCTCCTGCTAGGAGTCGAAAAAAGATTGAATGCTTTCTTAATAGCTCTTTAAATTATCTAAGCAATGCTTTTTGTTTGACTCACCTCGTTCAAATAGTTCAGCCGCTAGAGCGTTTGCAAAGTTGAAACAAAAATGTGATTTTTCTCAAAACTCTACATTTTTGTGAACACTATTGCCACGTTCCTGGCAGGAGTAGAAGAGAGATTGAATGCTTTCTTAATAGCTCTTTAAATTATCTAAGCAATGCTTTTTGCTTGTCTCACTTCGTTCAAATAGTTTAGCCGCTAGAGCCTTTGCAAAGTTGAAACAAAAATGCGATTTTTATCAAAGCCCTACATTTCTTGTGAACACTATTACCACGTTCCTGGTAGGAGTAGAAAAAAGATTGAGGACTTTCCTGAAAGCTCTTTAAATTATCTAAGCAATGCTTTTTGCTTGTCTCACTTCGTTCAAATAGTTTAGCCGCTAGAGCCTTTGCAAAGTTGAAACAAAAATGCGATTTTAATTAAAACCCAACATTTCTTGTGAACACTATTGACACGCTCCTGGCAGGAGTCGAAGAAAGATTGAATGCTTTCTTAATAGCTGTTTGAATTATCTAAGCAATGCTTTTCGTTTAACTCACCTCGTTCAAATAGTTCAGCCGCTAGGGTCTTTGCAAAGTTGAAACAAAAATGTGATTTTTCTCAAAACTCTACATTTTTGTGAACACTATTGCCACGTTCCTGGCAGGAGTAGAAGAGAGATTGAAGACTTTTCTGATAGCTCTTTGAACTATCTAAGCAATGCTTTTTGCCTGTCTCACTTCGTTCAAATAGTTCAGCCGCTAGAGCCTTTGCAAAGTTGAAACAAAAACGTGATTTTTATCAAAACCCTACATTTCTTGTGAACACTATTACCACGTTCCTGGTAGGAGTAGAAAAAAGATTGAGGACTTTCCTGAAAGCTCTGTAAATTATCTAAGCAATGCTTTTTGCTTGGCTCACCTCTTTCAAATAGCTTAACCGGTAGAGCCTTTGCAATGTTGAAACAAAAAAGAGATTTTAATTAAAACCCAACATTTCTTGTGAACACTTTTGCCACGCCTCTGATAGGAGTAGAGGAAAGGTTGATGACCTTCCTGAAAGCTCTTTAAATTATCTAAGCAAAGCTTTTTGCTTGACTCACCTCGTTCAAATAGTTCAGCCGCTAGAGCCTTTGCAAAGTTGAAACAAAAATGTGATTTTTATCAAGACCCTACATTTCTTGCGAACACTATTACCACGCCCCTGGTAGGAGTAGAAGAAAGATTAAAAACTTCCTGAAAGCTCTCTAAATTATCTAAGCAATGCTTTTTGCTTGACTCACCTCGTTCAAATAGTTTAGCCGCTAGAGCCTTTGCAAAGTTGAAACAAAAACGTGATTTTAATTAAAACCCTACATTTCTTGTGAACACTATTACCACGTTCCTGGTAGGAGTAGAAAAAAGATTGAGGACTTTCCTGAAAGCTCTTTAAATTATCTAAGCAATGCTTTTTGCCTGGCTCACCTCTTTCAAATAGCTTAACCGCTAGAGCCTTTGCAAAGTTGAAACAAAAAAGATATTTTAATTAAAACCCAACATTTCTTGTGAACACTTTTGCCACGCCTCTGATAGGAGCAGAAGAAAGGTTGATGACTGTCCTGAAAGCTCTTTAAATTATCTAAGCAATGCTTTTTGTTTAACTCACCTCTTTCAAATAGTTTAGCCACTAGGGCCTTTGCAAAGTTGAAACAAAAATGTGATTTTTATCAAGACCCTACCTTTCTTTCGAACACTATTACCACGCCCCTGGTAGGAGTAGAAGAAAGATTAAAAACTTCCTGAAAGCTCTCTAAATTATCTAAGCAGTGCTTTTTGCTTGACTCACCTCGTTCAAATAGTTTAACCGCTAGAGCCTTTGCAAAGTTGAAACAAAAACGTGATTTTAATTAAAACCCAACATTTCTTGTTAACTCTATTGCCACGCCTCTGAAAGGAGTCGAAGAAAGATTGAATGCTTTCTTGATAGCTCTTTAAATTATTTAAGCAATGCTTTTTGCTTGTCTCACTTCGTTCAAATAGTTCAGCCGCTAGAGCCTTTGCAAAGTTGAAACAAAAACGTGATTTTAATTAAAACCCAACATTTCTTGTGAACACTTTTGCCACGCCTCTGATAGGAGCAGAAGAAAGGTTGATGACTTTCCTGAAAGCTCTTTGAATTATCTAAGCAATGCTTTTTTTTAACTCACCTCTTTCAAATAGTTTAGCCGCTAGGGCCTTTGCAAAGTTGAAACAAAAACGTGATTTTAATTAAAACCCAACATTTCTTGTTAACACTATTACCACGCCCCTGGTAGGAGTAGAAGAAAGATTAAAAACTTCCTGAAAGCTCTCTAAATTATCTAAGCAATACTGTTTGTTTGTCTCACCTTGTTTAAATAGTTTAGCCTCTAGAGCTTTTGCAAAGTTGAAACAAAACTGTGATTTTAATTAAAACCCAACATTTCTTGTGAACACTATTGCCACGCCCCTGGTAGAAGTCGAAGAAAGATTGAATGCTTTCTTGATAGCTCTTTAAATTATCTAAGCAATGCTTTTTGCTTGTCTCACTTCGTTCAAATAGTTCAGCCGCTAGAGCCTTTGCAAAGTTGAAACAAAAATGTGATTTTTATCAAAACCCTACATTTCTTGTGAACACTATTACCACGTTCCCGTTAGGAGTAGAAGAAAGATTGACGACTTCCCTGAAAGCTCTTTAAATTAGCTAAGCTAAGCAATGCTTTTTATTTGACTCACCTCGTTCGAATGGTTTAGCCGCTAGAGCGTTTGCGAAGTTGAAACAAAAATGTGATTTTAATTAAAACCCAACATTTCTTGTGAACACTATTGCCACGCCTCTGCAAAAAGTAGAAGAATGGTTGATGACCTTCCTGAAAGCTCTTTAAATTATCTAAGCAATGCTTCTTGCTTATCTCACCTCGTTCAAATAGTTCAGCCGCTAGAGCCTTTGCAAAGTTGAAACAAAACTGTGATTTTAATTAAAACCCAACATTTCTTGTGAACACTATTGCCACGCCCCTGGTAGGAGTCGAAGAATGATTGAATGCTTTCTTGATAGCTCTTTAAATTATCTAAGCAATGCTTTTTGCCTGTCTCACTTCGTTCAAATAGTTCAGCCGCTAGAGCCTTTGCAAAGTTGAAACAAAAATGTGATTTTTATCAAAACCCTACATTTCTTGTGAACACTATTACCACGTTCCCGTTAGGAGTAGAAGAAAGATTGACGACTTCCCTGAAAGCTCTTTAAATTAGCTAAGCTAAGCAATGCTTTTTATTTGACTCACCTCGTTCGAATGGTTTAGCCGCTAGAGCGTTTGCAAAGTTGAAACAAAAATGTGATTTTGATCAAAACCCTACATTTCTTGTGAACACTATTACCACGTTCCCGTTAGGAGTAGAAGAAAGATAGAAGACTTTCCAGAAAGCTCTTTAAATTATCTAAGCAATGCTTTTTGCTTGTCTCACTTCGTTCAAATAGTTTAGCCGCTAGAGCCTTTGCAAAGTTGATACAAAAATGCGATTTTAATTAAAACCCAACATTTCTTGTGAACACTGTTGCCACGCTCCTGCTAGGAGTCGAAAAAAGATTGAATGCTTTCTTAATAGCTCTTTAAATTATCTAAGCAATGCTTTTTGTTTGACTCACCTCGTTCAAATAGTTTAGCCGCTAGTTAACGATATAGCCTCGCTCCGGGTCACACACACTCACATACATCTTATCTCCTAATATACATTCCGAACAAAGGCGAACTATGTATGTAAACCGATAGAACTCGCTTTGACATGCACTATCAGTCGAACAATAGAAATGAACATGCATTATCTAGAAAGGCATTCTCAACATGTAAACAACAAACATCTGGCAATGGAATAATCCACTGCGATAACCAACTCCGCATCTCAAGTAATAGCAAGATAGCAGATATCGAATTACGAGAAAGAAGTCGCATGCAGATAACAGCAGCCGCATTTCATTAGTATAAATAGCTGTAAGATCTTATATTAAAAATTAGTTCTTAAGAATATCAATAAAGGCACGCATTTCGGCGTATAAATAAAATTGTTTAAATTCTTGAACTCATATCGTGTAAACGATATTAACTGGGGGCTCAACCAGTCTGTAAGCCATCTCTATCCATTGAATAAAACGATAGAAAAAATTCCACGGGAAGTAGGACTTCCAGCACTAGATCTTTGAAAAAGGTGCTTAAAATTGAACAAAGATAAAATTAATATTCCTGCAAAATCTGGAAAAAAATAACGGATAAGTCTTGATATATAGATAAAACAGTCAAGCAACGTTATATCAACGGATAGCGCAACACGCTAGAATCTCAAAAAAGGAGACAAAAGCCGTTCAATTTGCGTCGTCCCCTATTGAACACCGACGTCAAGATGACAACACAAGAAATCGCAAGCTTGAGAGCACAAATCGCTGCTCTGACCACAACGCTCACTGAAACTCAACAAAGATTGAATTCGTTGGAAACCCACGCAACACCTAACGTCACAGTCACAAACCAATACCAGGACTGTACACCAAACATCACAGATGAATCACAAATAAACTTAGAAATATTCAAAACCTTACCAGTCTTCACAGGCGATATGAACCATTATAGGTCATGGAGAAAACGCGCCTGGACGCACATGGAAAACATCAAGAATTACGCTACTACACCCATGTACTACACGGCACTCTCGATTGTACATTCCAAAATTCAAGGAGAGGCGGCCGATATTTTAATAAACCACAACACCAAATTCAACTTTTATTCCATAATAAACCGTCTCGATTATACTTATGCGGACCAGAGACCTCTGTATGTTTTGTTCGAAGGAATGAAAAGAATAAAGCAAGGAAAAAGGACTCTGGCAGAGTTCCATTCCGAAGTCAGCAGGTCACTTAATCTTGCACTCACTAAAGTTGAGATGGATAATCATGGACCAGGAAATCCATCAGCTATGATTGAATATGCAAACCAGGAAGCTGTGAGGACATTCATTCTCGGTCTAAACAGCAAATATACCAGCGGCACCCTCTACAGTCACAATCCGAAGGACTTAGAAACCGCTTACGCTATCGCGAGTACGATATACCACGATAATATAAACTCACAATTCGACGTTCCGCAATACAATCAGCAGAGACAATATAATACATCACAGTACCAAAACTCAAGCAGAAGACATTACGAGGAGCCACAAAGGTACAAACCTAACGTACAGGTGCAATACAATCAGACAGCACCCCGGCAACAGCATCAACCAATGGACGTAGATTCATCACAACAATACACGAGATCCGCAAATCCCAATAGGGATCATTCCAAACCACAACAAAACAGCTATAACCGTCAATTACAAGGGCTACCTCCAAATAACCAATTTCGCGGTAACCCTCAAAAAAGAGAACATAATTCCCACGTACAACAGAAATGTCAACGTGTAAACCAGACACGCGACGAAGAACTATTTACAATCGCTTACACCAGAATACGAGAACGATGATTACGAAACAGGCAGCGCTTTTTTAGGCGCATGAACGATTTGTCGTGTCTGCAACGCCACTGCAGGGATACAGGCAAACTTATTAACATCCTGATTGATACTGGAGCAACAAACAACTATATAAGTACAAAATGTAACTTAGGTAAGTCTATTCAAATTAAACCTGTAAAAGTGAAAACTCTTCATGGTTACTCAATAACCAAATCAAAAAAAATAATTACATTGTTAGAACATAATCTCACATTTTTTGAAACTGATGCATTAAAAGAATTCGATATGCTTCTGGGTGAACAGGGTCTTAGGAAAATTAAAGCAGAAATCAACCTTTTCGAGTACACGCTCAGTTATAAATATAGGGCCAAGAAATAAAGTGAATCTATGCAAAAAATAAATTATACGGTTAATAGTGAAAAATATAGAGCAGAAATCGAAGAAATTATGCAAAGAAATGAAGACACAAATGAAGTGCTACCATATACTACCACGGTACAAGCTACCATTAGAACGAAATCCGAAGATCCTATTTGGACCAAGCAATATCCGTACCCTATGTCGGATAGCGATTTCATTAACAAAGAAATTAACAAACTTTTAGAAAATGAAATAATTCAACCCAGCAAAAGTCCGTATAACTCTCCCATTTGGACAGTCGCAAAAAAAGGTACCGATGAACAAGGGAAACCTAAGCGCAGAATGGTCGTAGACTTTCAGAAACTTAACAATCAAACTGTTACAGATAGATACCCCATACCTGATGTGGCTATGACCATACAAAATTTAGGAAACGCAAAAGTATTTTCAACTCTAGACTTAGAGTCTGGTTTCCATCAGATCCTTATTAATAAATCAGACAGGGAAAAAACGGCTTTTAGTGTAAATGGAGCTAAATACGAATTTCTTCGTATGCCATTCGGCCTGAAAAACGCCCCATCTATTTTTCAAAGATGCGTGGATGATATCCTTAGACCATATATCGGGAAGTTCGCGTACGTCTATATAGACGATGTTCTCATTTATTCTTCCTCTCCTGAAGAACATATCGAACACATCCGCATAATCATAAATGCCCTTCACCAGGCCAATATGAAAATCTCTAACGAAAAATCTCACTTTTTCAAAGACTCTGTTGAATACTTAGGGCATATAATTAAATACAACAAGATTACAGTTGACCCAACAAAAATACAGACTATTAAAAATTTCCCTATTCCTACAACACTGAAGGAACTCAGATCCTTCCTAGGTCTCGCAAGTTACTATAGAAAATTTATAAAGAATTTTGCAGCCATCGTCAAACCACTAACTACGTTCCTCAGAGGAGAGAACGGTGGCATATCAAAGAATCAAAGTGCAAAAATAAAAATCACTTTAGACGAACCTGCACTAAAAGCACTGAACATAATAAAAGAAGAACTACAAGCCCAGGTCGAACTCTTCCAACCAAATTTTAACAAACCTTTCGAATTAACCACAGATGCTAGCAATTACGCTATAGGAGCCGTATTATCCCAAAACCAAAAACCCATATCATTTATTTCACGAACGCTCAGTGAAACAGAACAGAATTACTCCACAAATGAGAAAGAGTTACTCGCAATTGTATGGTCACTACAGAAACTACGCAACTACTTGTATGGTATAGCAGATTTAACAATATACACCGACCATCAATCTCTAATATTCTCCATATCAGAAAAAAACCCCAATACAAAATTAAAAAGATGGAAAAATTTCATTGAAGAATATGGTGCAAAAATCGTTTACAAACCCGGACATCAGAACGTGGTCGCTGATGCCCTTTCTCGTCAGCAAATAAACAACACTTTAAATTCTGATGACTCCCAACATTCAGCACAAAGCTCACCAACACAAAGACTCAAACGAGTAAAAAAACCAGTAAACTCCTTTAGAAACCAAATTATTGTAAAACGGTCAGATCAGAACCCCATCGAAATATTCTCACAAAACATATTTTCTAACAGCCGACACACGATCTTTTTTAATACGAAAACTGTATTACTAGATTGACTAAAAAATGTAATTAGACCAAAGATAACTAATGCTATACAAATAGACGAGCAAATGTTATTTTACGTCGAAAATGACATTATCAACACATTTCCAACTGTATCGATTGTACTAGCGCAAAAATTGGTGGACGATATTACCGAAACCGAACAACAAGAACAGATCATACAAGACACACACAGACGTGCTCACAGAAACTACAAAAACAACGCACAGGAAATCTCGCTCAGATACTACTGGCCAAACATACGTGACGCTTGTAAAAAAGAAGTATAAAACTGCGAAATCTGCCTCACAAACAAGTATGAACGCCGACCAAATAAACAACCAATAGGATCAGCACCGATACCGAACAAAGTAGGCGAATACATACACTTAGACTTATTTTTTATGAGCAACAATATGTACATTAGTTCAACCGACAAATATTCCAAATTCTGCCATTTGAGACAAATACCATCAAAGAAAGACACATACAAATATGTTGACGAGATACTGTCACAAATATACCCAAACGCAAAGTTTGTAATGACTGATAACGAGTCAACATTTACTGGCATATGTGCACAACAAATATACAAGCGATTACAAATAACGCATACCAAAACTCCAGCCTATCATTCGACAACAAACGGTCAAGTTGAAAGAACGCATAGCACAATTATCGAACTCACAAAAGTTTTAGCGCATCAACACAGTTCGGCTCCCGACGATCAGATATTTGAAGCAGTCCGACAGTACAACAAAACAATCCATTCGGTAACCAACCACAAACCCGAGGACGTGTTTTTCAATCAAAGGGAATATCCTGGCATCAAAGAGCGTCTTCAACAAAACCAGCAAAGAGTTTTGCGATACCATAACCGTAATCGGAAACAGCTCAAATACAAAGAAGGAGAGGTAATATATTCAAAATCGCATATACGAAACAAAAACGGAAAAAAATACGTGAAACATATAGGAAAAAAAGACAACGGAGAAACAATAACGACCAATAAAAAAGTAATTATCCATAAAGACAATATCAGAGCAAAAGCATGTACGGAATAGTATTTACCTTACTTTTCTCTATCGCACTTTGCGACAATATTATAGATTTAAGCCATAGGAAATATGTACTAGTAGAAACTGATCCTGTTTACATTTATCAGGATACAGCTTTCTTGTATCACATATCCAATCTCTCAAAAATATTGGCGCCATACGAAAGTATAATGAAATCATCATTCAATCTAGAAGACCAACCCCAAACTCAAATTTTAGTAAACAAAATCGAAACTCTGAAAACTCAACTCATTCCCAATATTTATAGATCCAAAAGATCACTTAACTTTCTTGGTTCCATGTTAAAATTCATCACGGGCACACCAGACCACGATGACCTTGTGGAAATAAAAACTTCACTTAATTTGCTAATAGAGAATAATAATAAGCAAAAATTAATTAATTCACAGTTCGAAAGAATACTCGAAAGCCTTGATCCCAAAGCAATAACCGAAAACATTGTTATATCAGAAGTTTATAATGAACTCAAATCAATAACTAACACTATAAATTTTGCAAAAACTAATAATTTCTATTCTGGCACATTAAATTTGAAAGACGTGTACGATTTAATAAACCATGAAAAGTTAAATCTTCCAATAATTAATATATTAGAATATGCCGACATTCATATATGTTACCTACAACAAACAATTATAACAATATACAAATATCCTATCCTTGAAACTAAATGTAGCTTATTTAATGTATATCCTTTAGCATATAAGCATGGTAAAATTAATTTAGACCCTAAGATCGCAAAGTGTAACGATTATCAAAGAATATCTAAATGTAGAAATTATATGGGTAACTTTATTTGTAAATCAGAACCCGCTGACAATTGTACTATAAAAATATTAGAAGACAAAACAGCACAATGCGAAACAACCCACGAAAATAATGCTCCACTTCGCATCCTAGAGAATGGATACATTTTGACAGATTACCAGCATACTTGGAACAACATGCATATATCAGGCCCTAAATTGATACACTTCAATGAATCCACGAACATCGATAACATGACATATTACAATCATCAAAGACAACTCAGAGAAATAATACACAATCAACACAACGAAAAACTTGAAGTACTCCGTATCCTTTCTTCAAACTCAATATACAAATTCAGCAATATCCAAACACTCTCAACATTTTTGATACCTATTGTAGAAAATCCAGTACATTTTACGTTCTTCATCATAATAGGATTCCTTACTTTAGTAGTCACCACTTACGGTATGGTACACCTCTGCCGATATCGCGTAAATAGAAGAATGCTTCACAGACAAAGGCAAATTGACGAAATATACGAAGTCGAATTGAATCGTCTTCAACAACAACAATCTGTAGCAGCATAACGAGGACGCTCCGTTTTAAGAAGGAGGGAGTTAACGACATAGCCTCGCTCCGGGTCACACACACTCACATACATCTTATCTCCTAATATACATTCCGAACAAAGGCGAACTATGTATGTAAACCGATAGAACTCGCTTTGACATGCACTATCAGTCGAACAATAGAAATGAACATGCATTATCTAGAAAGGCATTCTCAACATGTAAACAACAAACATCTGGCAATGGAATAATCCACTGCGATAACCAACTCCGCATCTCAAGTAATAGCAAGATGGCAGATATCGAATTACGACAAAGAAGTCGCATGCAGATAACAGCAGCCGCATTTCATTAGTATAAATAGCTGTAAGATCTTATATTAAAAATTAGTTCTTAAGAATATCAATAAAGGCACGCATTTCGGCGTATAAATAAAATTGTTTAAATTCTTGAACTCATATCGTGTAAACGATATTAACTCGCTAGAGCGTTTGCAAGGTTGAAACAAAAATGTGATTTTTATCAAAGCCCTACATTTCTTGTGAACACTATTACCACGTTCCTGGTAGGAGTAGAAGAGAGATTGAATGCTTTCTTAATAGCTCTTTAAATTATCTAAGCAATGCTTTTTGCTTGTCTCACTTCGTTCAAATAGTTTAGCCGCTAGAGCCTTTGCAAAGTTGAAACAAAAATGCGATTTTAATTAAAACCCAACATTTCTTGTGAACACTATTGACACGCTCCTGGCAGGAGTCGAAGAAAGATTGAATGCTTTCTTAATAGCTCTTTGAATTATCTAAGCAATGCTTTTCGTTTAACTCACCTCGTTCAAATAGTTCAGCCGCTAGGGTCTTTGCAAAGTTGAAACAAAAATGTGATTTTTCTCAAAACTCTACATTTTTGTGAACACTATTGCCACGTTCCTGGCAGGAGTAGAAGAGAGATTGAAGACTTTTCTGATAGCTCTTTGAATTATCTAACTAATACTATTTGTTTGACTCACCTCGTTCAAATAGTTTAGCCGCTAGAGCGTTTGCGAAGTTGAAACAAAAATGTGATTTTTATCAAAACCCTATATTTCTTGTGAACACTAGTACCACGTTCCTGGTAGGAGTAGAAGAAAGATTGAAGACTTTCCTGAAAGCTCTTTAAATTAGCTAAGCAATTATTTTTATTTGACCCACCTCATTTAAAAAGTTTAACCGCTAGAGCGTTTGCAACGGTGAAACAAAAATGTGATTTGTCTCAAAACCTTTCATTTCTTGTGAACACTATTACCACGTTCGTGGTAGGAGTCGAAGAAAGACAGAAAGCTTTCTTGATAGCTCTTTAAATTATCTAAGCAATGCTTTTTGTTTAACTCACCTCGTTCAAATAGTTTAGCCGCTAGAGCGTTTGCGAAGTTGAAACAAAAATGTGACTTTTATCAAAGCCCTACATTTCTTCTGAACACTATTACCACGTTCCTGGTAGGAGTAGAAGAGAGATTGAATGCCTTCCTGAAAGCTCTTTGAATTATCTAAGCAATGCTTTTCGTTTAACTCACCTCGTTCAAATAGTTCAGCCGCTAGGGTCTTTGCAAAGTTGAAACAAAAATGTGATTTTCCTCAAAACTCTACATTTTTTGTGAACACTATTGCCACGCCTCTGAAAGGAGTAGAAGAAAGGTTGAATGCTTTCTTGAAACCTCTTCGAATTATCTAACTAATACTATTTGTTTGACTCACCTAGTTCAAATAGATTAGCCGCTAGAGCGTTTGCGAAGTTGAAAAAAAATGTGACTTTTATCAAAGCCCTGGTAAGAGTAGAAGAAAGATTGAATGCTTTCTTGAAACCTCTTTGAATTATCTAACTAATACTATTTGTTTGACTCACCTCGTTCAAATAGTTTAGCCGCTAGAGCGTTTGCGAAGTTGAAACAAAAATGTGATTTTTATCAAAGCCCTACATTTCTTGTGAACACTATTACCACGTTCCTGGTAGGAGCAGAAGAAAAATTGACTCACCTTGTTCAAATAGTTTAGCCGCTAGAGCGTTTGCGAAGTTGAAACAAAAATGTGATTTTTATCAAAGCCCTACATTTCTTGTGAACACCATTGCCACGTTCCTGGTAGGAGCAGAAGAAAAATTGACTCATTTCGTTCAAACAGATTAGCCGCTAGAGCGTTTGCGAAGTTGAAACAAAAATGTGATTTTTATCAAAGCCCTACATTTCTTGTGAACATTATTATCACGTTCCTGGTAGGAGTAGAAGAAAGATTGAATGCTGTCCTGAAAGCTCTTTGAATCATCTAACCAGCGCTTATTATTTAACTCACCTCGTTCAAATTGTTTAGCCGCTAGAGCGTTTGCAAAGTTGAAACAAAAATGTGATTTTAATTAAAACCCACCATTTTTTGTGAACACTATTGCCACGCCTCTGAAAGGAGTAGAAGAAAGGTTGATGACTTTCCTGAAAGCTTTTTAAATTATCTAAGCGATGATTTTTGCTTGTGTTACCTCGCTCAAATAGTTCAGCCGCTAGAGCCTTTGCAAAGTTGAAACAAAAATGCGATTTTAATTAAAACCCAACATTTCTTGTGAACAATATTGACACGCTCCTGGCAGGAGTCGAAGAAAGATTGAATGCTTTCTTAATAGCTCTTTGCATTGTCTAAGCAATGCTTTTCGTTTAACTCACCTCGTTCAAATAGTTCAGCCGCTAGGGTCTTTGCAAAGTTGAAACAAAAATGTGATTTTTCTCAAAACTCTACATTTTTGTGAACACTATTGCCAAGTTCCTGGCAGGAGTAGAAATAGATTGAAGACTTTTCTGATAGCTCTTTGAATTATCTAACTAATACTATTTGTTTGACTCACCTCGTTCAAATAGTTTAGCCGCTAGAGCGTTTGCGAAGTTGAAACAAAAATGTGATTTTTATCAAAACCCTATATTTCTTGTGAACACTAGTACCACGTTCCTGGTAGGAGTAGAAGAAAGATTGAAGACTTTCCTGAAAGCTCTTTAAATTAGCTAAGCAATTATTTTTATTTGACCCACCTCATTTAAAAAGTTTAACCGCTAGAGCGTTTGCAACGGTGAAACAAAAATGTGATTTGTCTCAAAACCCTTCATTTCTTGTGAACACTATTGCCACGTTCGTGGTAGGAGTCGAAGAAAGACAGAAAGCTTTCTTGATAGCTCTTTAAATTATCCAACTAATGCATATTATTTAACTCACCTCGTTCAAATAGTTTAGCCGCTAGAGCGTTTGCGAAGTTGAAACAAAAATGTGATTTTTATCAAAACCCTATATTTCTTGTGAACACTATTACCACGTTCCTGGTAGGAGTAGAAGAGAGATTGAATGCCTTCCTGAAAGCTCTTTGAATTATCTAAGCAATGCTTTTCGTTTAACTCACCTCGTTCAAATAGTTCAGCCGCTAGGGTCTTTGCAATGTTGAAACAAAAATGTGATTTTTCTCAAAACTCTACATTTTTTGTGAACACTATTGCCGCGTTCCTGGCAGGAGTAGAAGAGAGATTGAATGCTTTCTTGAAACCTCTTCGAATTATCTAACTAATACTATTTGTTTGACTCACCTAGTTCAAATAGATTAGCCGCTAGAGCGTTTGCGAAGTTGAAAAAAAATGTGACTTTTATCAAAGCCCTGGTAAGAGTAGAAGAAAGATTGAATGCTTTCTTGAAACCTCTTTGAATTATCTAACTAATACTATTTGTTTGACTCACCTCGTTCAAATAGTTTAGCCGCTAGAGCGTTTGCGAAGTTGAAACAAAAATGTGATTTTTATCAAAGCCCTACATTTCTTGTGAACACTATTACCACGTTCCTGGTAGGAGCAGAAGAAAAATTTACTCACCTTGTTCAAATAGTTTAGCCGCTAGAGCGTTTGCGAAGTTGAAAAAAGAATGTGATTTTTCTCAAAACCCTACATTTCTTGTGAACACTATTGCCACGTTCCTGGTAGGAGTAGAAGAAAGATTGAATGCTTTCTTGAAACCTCTTCGAATTATCTAACTAATGCTATTTGTTTGACTCACCTCGTTCAAATAGTTTAGCCGCTAGAGAGTTTATGAAGTTGAAACAAAAATGTGATTTTTATCAAAGCCCTACATTCCTTGTGAACACAATTACCACGTTCCTGGTAGGAGTAGAAGAGAGATTGAATGCCTTCCTGAAAGCTCTTTGAATTATCTAAGCAATGCTTTTCGTTTAACTCACCTCGTTCAAATAGTTCAGCCGCTAGAGCGTTTGCAAAGTTGAAACAAAAATGTGATTTTTCTAAGAACTCTACATTTTTTGTGAACACCATTGCCACGTTCCTGGTAGGAGTAGAAGAAAGATTGAATGCTTTCTTAAAACCTCTTCGAATTATCTAACTAATGCTATTTGTTTGACTCACCTCGTTCAAATAGTTTAGCCGCTAGAGCGTTTGCGAAGTTGAAACAAAAATGTGATTTTTATCAAAGCCCTACATTCCTTGTGAACACAATTACCACGTTCCTGGTAGGAGCAGAAGAAAAATTGACTCACCTCGTTCAAATAGTTTAGCCGCTAGAGCGTTTGCGAAGCTGGAACAAAAATGTGATTTTTATCAAAGCCCTACATTTCTTGTGAACACCATTGCCACGTTCCTGGTAGGAGCAGAAGAAAAATTGACTCATTTCGTTCAAACAGATTAGCCGCTAGAGCGTTTGCGAAGTTGAAACAAAAATGTGATTTTTATCAAAGCCCTACATTTCTTGTGAACACCATTATCACGTTCCTGGTAGGAGTAGAAGAAAGATTGAATGCTGTCCTGAAAGCTCTTTGAATCATCTAACCAGCGCTTATTATTTAACTCACCTCGTTCAAATAGTTTAGCCGCTAGAGCGTTTGAAAGTTGAAACAGAAATGTGATTTTTCTCAAAACCCTACATTTCTTGTGAACACTATTACCACGTTCTTGGCAAGAGTAAAAGAATGATTGAAGACTTTCCTGATAGCTCTTTAAATTATCCAACTAATGCATATTATTTAACTCACCTCGTTCAAATTGTTTAGCCGCTAGAGCGTTTGCAAAGTTGAAACAAAAATGTGATTTTAATTAAAACCCACCATTTTTTGTGAACACTATTGCCACGCCTCTGAAAGGAGTAGAAGAAAGGTTGATGACTTTCCTGAAAGCTTTTTAAATTATCTAAGCGATGATTTTTGCTTGTGTCACCTCGCTCAAATAGTTCAGCCGTTAGAGCCTTTGCAAAGTTGAAACAAAAATGTGATTTTAATTAAAACCCACCATTTTTTGTGAACACTATTGCCACGCCTCTGAAAGGAGTAGAAGAAAGGTTGATGACTTTCCTGAAAGCTTTTTAAATTATCTAAGCGATGATTTTTGCTTGTGTCACCTCGCTCAAATAGCTCAGCCGCTAGAGCCTTTGCAAAGTTGAAACAAAAATGTGATTTTAATTAAAACCCACCATTTTTTGTGAACACTATTGCCACGCCTCTGAAAGGAGTAGAAGAAAGATTGAAGAATTTCCTGAAAGCTCTTTAAAGTAGCTAAGAAATTCTTTTTATTTGACCCACCTCGTTTAAAAAGTTTAGCCGCTAGAGCGTTTGCAAAGGTGAAACAAGAATGTGATTTTTATCAAATTCCTACATTTCTTGTGAACACCATTGCCACGTTCCTGGTAGGAGCAGAAGAAAAATTGACTCACCTCGTTCAAATAGTTTAGCCGCTACAGCGTTTGCGAAGTTGAAACAAAAATGTGATTTTAATTAAAACCCAACATTTCTTGTGAACACTATTACCACGTTCCTGGTAAGAGTAAAAGAATGATTGAATGCTTTCTTGAAACCTCTTCGAATTATCTAACTTATACTGTTTGCTTGTCTCACTTCGTTGAAATAGTTCAGCCGCTAGAGCCTTTGCAAAGTTGAAACAAAAATGTGATTTTTATCAAAACCCTACATTTCTTGTGAACACTATTACCACGTTCCCGTTAGGAGTAGAAGAAAGATTGACGGCTTCCCTGAAAGCTCTTTAAATTAGCTAAGCTAAGCAATGCTTTTTATTTGACTCACCTCGTTCGAATAGTTTAGCCGCTAGAGCGTTTGCGAAGTTGAAACAAAAATGTGATTTTAATTAAAACCCAACATTTCTTGTGAACACTATTGCCACGCCTCTGAAAAAAGTAGAAGAAAGGTTGATGACCTTCCTGAAAGCTCTTTAAATTATCTAAGCAATGCTTTTTGCTTGACTCACCTCGTTCAAATAGTTCAGCCGCTAGAGCCTTTGCAAAGTTGAAACAAAAATGTGATTTTGATCAAAACCCTACATTTCTTGTGAACACTATTACCACGTTCCCGTTAGGAGTAGAAGAAAGATAGAAGACTTTCCAGAAAGCTCTTTAAATTATCTAAGCAATGCTTTTTGCTTGTCTCACTTCGTTCAAATAGTTTAGCCGCTAGAGCCTTTGCAAAGTTGAAACAAAAATGCGATTTTAATTAAAACCCAACATTTCTTGTGAACACTATTACCACGCTCCTGCTAGGAGTCGAAAAAAGATTGAATGCTTTCTTAATAGCTCTTTAAATTATCTAAGCAATGCTTTTTGTTTGACTCACCTCGTTCAAATAGTTTAGCCGCTAGAGCGTTTGCAAGGTTGAAACAAAAATGTGATTTTTATCAAAGCCCTACATTTCTTGTGAACACTATTACCACGTTCCTGGTAGGAGTAGAAGAGAGATTGAATGCTTTCTTAATAGCTCTTTAAATTATCTAAGCAATGCTTTTTGCTTGTCTCACTTCGTTCAAATAGTTTAGCCGCTAGAGCCTTTGCAAAGTTGAAACAAAAATGCGATTTTAATTAAAACCCAACATTTCTTGTGAACACTATTGACACGCTCCTGGCAGGAGTCGAAGAAAGATTGAATGCTTTCTTAATAGCTCTTTGAATTATCTAAGCAATGCTTTTCGTTTAACTCACCTCGTTCAAATAGTTCAGCCGCTAGGGTCTTTGCAAAGTTGAAACAAAAATGTGATTTTTCTCAAAACTCTACATTTTTGTGAACACTATTGCCACGTTCCTGGCAGGAGTAGAAGAGAGATTGAAGACTTTTCTGATAGCTCTTTGAATTATCTAACTAATACTATTTGTTTGACTCACCTAGTTCAAATAGATTAGCCGCTAGAGCGTTTGCGAAGTTGAAAAAAAATGTGACTTTTATCAAAGCCCTGGTAAGAGTAGAAGAAAGATTGAATGCTTTCTTGAAACCTCTTTGAATTATCTAACTAATACTATTTGTTTGACTCACCTCGTTCAAATAGTTTAGCCGCTAGAGCGTTTGCGAAGTTGAAACAAAAATGTGATTTTTATCAAAGCCCTACATTTCTTGTGAACACTATTACCACGTTCCTGGTAGGAGCAGAAGAAAAATTTACTCACCTTGTTCAAATAGTTTAGCCGCTAGAGCGTTTGCGAAGTTGAAACAAAAATGTGATTTTTATCAAAGCCCTACATTTCTTGTGAACACTATTACCACGTTCCTGGTAGAAGCAGAAGAAAAATTGACTCACCTCGTTCAAATAGTTTAGCCGCTAGAGCGTTTGCGAAGTTGAAAAAAGAATGTGATTTTTCTCAAAACCCTACATTTCTTGTGAACACTATTGCCACGTTCCTGGTAGGAGTAGAAGAAAGATTGAATGCTTTCTTGAAACCCCTTCGAATTATCTAACTAATGCTATTTGTTTGACTCACCTCGTTCAAATAGTTTAGCCGCTAGAGCGTTTACGAAGTTGAAACAAAAATGTGATTTTTATCAAAGCCCTACATTTCTTGTGAACACTATTATCACGTTCCTGGTAGGAGTAGAAGAAAGATTGAATGCTGTCCTGAAAGCTCTTTGAATCATCTAACCAGCGCTTATTATTTAACTCACCTCGTTCAAATAGTTTAGCCGCTAGAGCGTTTGAAAGTTGAAACAGAAATGTGAGTTTTCTCAAAACCCTACATTTCTTGTGAACACTATTACCACGTTCTTGGCAAGACTAAAAGAATGATTGAAGACTTTCCTGATAGCTCTTTAAATTATCCAACTAATGCATATTATTTAACTCACCTCGTTCAAATTGTTTAGCCGCTAGAGCGTTTGCAAAGTTGAAACAAAAATGTGATTTTAATTAAAACCCACCATTTTTTGTGAACACTATTGCCACGCTCCTGGCAGGAGTCGAAGAAAGATTGAATGCTTTCTTAATAGCTCTTTGCATTGTCTAAGCAATGCTTTTCGTTTAACTCACCTCGTTCAAATAGTTCAGCCGCTAGGGTCTTTGCAAAGTTGAAACAAAAATGTGATTTTTCTCAAAACTCTACATTTTTGTGAACACTATTGCCAAGTTCCTGGCAGGAGTAGAAATAGATTGAAGACTTTTCTGATAGCTCTTTGAATTATCTAACTAATACTATTTGTTTGACTCACCTCGTTCAAATAGTTTAGCCGCTAGAGCGTTTGCGAAGTTGAAACAAAAATGTGATTTTTATCAAAACCCTATATTTCTTGTGAACACTAGTACCACGTTCCTGGTAGGAGTAGAAGAAAGATTGAAGACTTTCCTGAAAGCTCTTTAAATTAGCTAAGCAATTATTTTTATTTGACCCACCTCATTTAAAAAGTTTAACCGCTAGAGCGTTTGCAACGGTGAAACAAAAATGTGATTTGTCTCAAAACCCTTCATTTCTTGTGAACACTATTGCCACGTTCGTGGTAGGAGTCGAAGAAAGACAGAAAGCTTTCTTGATAGCTCTTTAAATTATCCAACTAATGCACATTATTTAACTCACCTCGTTCAAATAGTTTAGCCGCTAGAATGTTTGCGAAGTTGAAACAAAAATGTGATTTTTATCAAAACCCTATATTTCTTGTGAACACTATTACCACGTTCCTGGTAGGAGTAGAAGAGAGATTGAATGCCTTCCTGAAAGCTCTTTGAATTATCTAAGCAATGCTTTTCGTTTAACTCACCTCGTTCAAATAGTTCAGCCGCTAGGGTCTTTGCAATGTTGAAACAAAAATGTGATTTTTCTCAAAACTCTACATTTTTTGTGAACACTATTGCCGCGTTCCTGGCAGGAGTAGAAGAGAGATTGAATGCTTTCTTGAAACCTCTTCGAATTATCTAACTAATACTATTTGTTTGACTCACCTAGTTCAAATAGATTAGCCGCTAGAGCGTTTGCGAAGTTGAAAAAAAATGTGACTTTTATCAAAGCCCTGGTAAGAGTAGAAGAAAGATTGAATGCTTTCTTGAAACCTCTTTGAATTATCTAACTAATACTATTTGTTTGACTCACCTCGTTCAAATAGTTTAGCCGCTAGAGCGTTTGCGAAGTTGAAACAAAAATGTGATTTTTATCAAAGCCCTACATTTCTTGTGAACACTATTACCACGTTCCTGGTAGGAGCAGAAGAAAAATTTACTCACCTTGTTCAAATAGTTTAGCCGCTAGAGCGTTTGCGGAGTTGAAACAAAAATGTGATTTTTATCAAAGCCCTACATTTCTTGTGAACACTATTACCACGTTCCTGGTAGAAGCAGAAGAAAAATTGACTCACCTCGTTCAAATAGTTTAGCCGCTAGAGCGTTTGCGAAGTTGAAAAAAGAATGTGATTTTTCTCAAAACCCTACATTTCTTGTGAACACTATTGCCACGTTCCTGGTAGGAGTAGAAGAAAGATTGAATGCTTTCTTGAAACCTCTTCGAATTATCTAACTAATGCTATTTGTTTGACTCACCTCGTTCAAATAGTTTAGCCGCTAGAGAGTTTATGAAGTTGAAACAAAAATGTGATTTTTATCAAAGCCCTACATTCCTTGTGAACACAATTACCACGTTCCTGGTAGGAGTAGAAGAGAGATTGAATGCCTTCCTGAAAGCTCTTTGAATTATCTAAGCAATGCTTTTCGTTTAACTCACCTCGTTCAAATAGTTCAGCCGCTAGAGCGTTTGCAAAGTTGAAACAAAAATGTGATTTTTCTAAGAACTCTACATTTTTTGTGAACACCATTGCCACGTTCCTGGTAGGAGTAGAAGAAAGATTGAATGCTTTCTTAAAACCTCTTCGAATTATCTAACTAATGCTATTTGTTTGACTCACCTCGTTCAAATAGTTTAGCCGCTAGAGCGTTTGCGAAGTTGAAACAAAAATGTGATTTTTATCAAAGCCCTACATTCCTTGTGAACACAATTACCACGTTCCTGGTAGGAGCAGAAGAAAAATTGACTCACCTCGTTCAAATAGTTTAGCCGCTAGAGCGTTTGCGAAGCTGGAACAAAAATGTGATTTTTATCAAAGCCCTACATTTCTTGTGAACACCATTGCCACGTTCCTGGTAGGAGCAGAAGAAAAATTGACTCATTTCGTTCAAACAGATTAGCCGCTAGAGCGTTTGCGAAGTTGAAACAAAAATGTGATTTTTATCAAAGCCCTACATTTCTTGTGAATACCATTATCACGTTCCTGGTAGGAGTAGAAGAAAGATTGAATGCTGTCCTGAAAGGTCTTTGAATCATCTAACCAGCGCTTATTATTTAACTCACCTCGTTCAAATAGTTTAGCCGCTAGAGCGTTTGAAAGTTGAAACAGAAATGTGATTTTTCTCAAAACCCTACATTTCTTGTGAACACTATTACCACGTTCTTGGCAAGAGTAAAAGAATGATTGAAGACTTTCCTGATAGCTCTTTAAATTATCCAACTAATGCATATTATTTAACTCACCTCGTTCAAATTGTTTAGCCGCTAGAGCGTTTGCAAAGTTGAAACAAAAATGTGATTTTAATTAAAACCCACCATTTTTTGTGAACACTATTGCCACGCCTCTGAAAGGAGTAGAAGAAAGGTTGATGACTATCCTGAAAGCTTTTTAAATTATCTAAGCGATGATTTTTGCTTGTGTCACCTCGCTCAAATAGTTCAGCCGCTAGAGCCTTTGCAAAGTTGAAACAAAAATGTGATTTTAATTAAAACCCACCATTTTTTGTGAACACTATTGCCACGCCTCTGAAAGGAGTAGAAGAAAGGTTGATGACTTTCCTGAAAGCTTTTTAAATTATCTAAGCGATGATTTTTGCTTGTGTCACCTCGCTCAAATAGTTCAGCCGCTAGAGCCTTTGCAAAGTTGAAACAAAAATGTGATTTTAATTAAAACCCACCATTTTTTGTGAACACTATTGCCACGCCTCTGAAAGGAGTAGAAGAAAGATTGAAGAATTTCCTGAAAGCTCTTTAAAGTAGCTAAGAAATTCTTTTTATTTGACCCACCTCGTTTAAAAAGTTTAGCCGCTAGAGCGTTTGCAAAGGTGAAACAAGAATGTGATTTTTATCAAATTCCTACATTTCTTGTGAACACCATTGCCACGTTCCTGGTAGGAGCAGAAGAAAAATTGACTCACCTCGTTCAAATAGTTTAGCCGCTAGAGCGTTTGAAAGTTGAAACAGAAATGTGAGTTTTCTCAAAACCCTACATTTCTTGTGAACACTATTACCACGTTCTTGGCAAGACTAAAAGAATGATTGAAGACTTTCCTGATAGCTCTTTAAATTATCCAACTAATGCATATTATTTAACTCACCTCGTTCAAATTGTTTAGCCGCTAGAGCGTTTGCAAAGTTGAAACAAAAATGTGATTTTAATTAAAACCCACCATTTTTTGTGAACACTATTGCCACGCTCCTGGCAGGAGTCGAAGAAAGATTGAATGCTTTCTTAATAGCTCTTTGCATTGTCTAAGCAATGCTTTTCGTTTAACTCACCTCGTTCAAATAGTTCAGCCGCTAGGGTCTTTGCAAAGTTGAAACAAAAATGTGATTTTTCTCAAAACTCTACATTTTTGTGAACACTATTGCCAAGTTCCTGGCAGGAGTAGAAATAGATTGAAGACTTTTCTGATAGCTCTTTGAATTATCTAACTAATACTATTTGTTTGACTCACCTCGTTCAAATAGTTTAGCCGCTAGAGCGTTTGCGAAGTTGAAACAAAAATGTGATTTTTATCAAAACCCTATATTTCTTGTGAACACTAGTACCACGTTCCTGGTAGGAGTAGAAGAAAGATTGAAGACTTTCCTGAAAGCTCTTTAAATTAGCTAAGCAATTATTTTTATTTGACCCACCTCATTTAAAAAGTTTAACCGCTAGAGCGTTTGCAACGGTGAAACAAAAATGTGATTTGTCTCAAAACCCTTCATTTCTTGTGAACACTATTGCCACGTTCGTGGTAGGAGTCGAAGAAAGACAGAAAGCTTTCTTGATAGCTCTTTAAATTATCCAACTAATGCACATTATTTAACTCACCTCGTTCAAATAGTTTAGCCGCTAGAATGTTTGCGAAGTTGAAACAAAAATGTGATTTTTATCAAAACCCTATATTTCTTGTGAACACTATTACCACGTTCCTGGTAGGAGTAGAAGAGAGATTGAATGCCTTCCTGAAAGCTCTTTGAATTATCTAAGCAATGCTTTTCGTTTAACTCACCTCGTTCAAATAGTTCAGCCGCTAGGGTCTTTGCAATGTTGAAACAAAAATGTGATTTTTCTCAAAACTCTACATTTTTTGTGAACACTATTGCCGCGTTCCTGGCAGGAGTAGAAGAGAGATTGAATGCTTTCTTGAAACCTCTTCGAATTATCTAACTAATACTATTTGTTTGACTCACCTAGTTCAAATAGATTAGCCGCTAGAGCGTTTGCGAAGTTGAAAAAAAATGTGACTTTTATCAAAGCCCTGGTAAGAGTAGAAGAAAGATTGAATGCTTTCTTGAAACCTCTTTGAATTATCTAACTAATACTATTTGTTTGACTCACCTCGTTCAAATAGTTTAGCCGCTAGAGCGTTTGCGAAGTTGAAACAAAAATGTGATTTTTATCAAAGCCCTACATTTCTTGTGAACACTATTACCACGTTCCTGGTAGGAGCAGAAGAAAAATTTACTCACCTTGTTCAAATAGTTTAGCCGCTAGAGCGTTTGCGGAGTTGAAACAAAAATGTGATTTTTATCGAAGCCCTACATTTCTTGTGAACACTATTACCACGTTCCTGGTAGAAGCAGAAGAAAAATTGACTCACCTCGTTCAAATAGTTTAGCCGCTAGAGCGTTTGCGAAGTTGAAAAAAGAATGTGATTTTTCTCAAAACCCTACATTTCTTGTGAACACTATTGCCACGTTCCTGGTAGGAGTAGAAGAAAGATTGAATGCTTTCTTGAAACCTCTTCGAATTATCTAACTAATGCTATTTGTTTGACTCACCTCGTTCAAATAGTTTAGCCGCTAGAGAGTTTATGAAGTTGAAACAAAAATGTGATTTTTATCAAAGCCCTACATTCCTTGTGAACACAATTACCACGTTCCTGGTAGGAGTAGAAGAGAGATTGAATGCCTTCCTGAAAGCTCTTTGAATTATCTAAGCAATGCTTTTCGTTTAACTCACCTCGTTCAAATAGTTCAGCCGCTAGAGCGTTTGCAAAGTTGAAACAAAAATGTGATTTTTCTAAGAACTCTACATTTTTTGTGAACACCATTGCCACGTTCCTGGTAGGAGTAGAAGAAAGATTGAATGCTTTCTTAAAACCTCTTCGAATTATCTAACTAATGCTATTTGTTTGACTCACCTCGTTCAAATAGTTTAGCCGCTAGAGCGTTTGCGAAGTTGAAACAAAAATGTGATTTTTATCAAAGCCCTACATTCCTTGTGAACACAATTACCACGTTCCTGGTAGGAGCAGAAGAAAAATTGACTCACCTCGTTCAAATAGTTTAGCCGCTAGAGCGTTTGCGAAGCTGGAACAAAAATGTGATTTTTATCAAAGCCCTACATTTCTTGTGAACACCATTGCCACGTTCCTGGTAGGAGCAGAAGAAAAATTGACTCATTTCGTTCAAACAGATTAGCCGCTAGAGCGTTTGCGAAGTTGAAACAAAAATGTGATTTTTATCAAAGCCCTACATTTCTTGTGAATACCATTATCACGTTCCTGGTAGGAGTAGAAGAAAGATTGAATGCTGTCCTGAAAGCTCTTTGAATCATCTAACCAGCGCTTATTATTTAACTCACCTCGTTCAAATAGTTTAGCCGCTAGAGCGTTTGAAAGTTGAAACAGAAATGTGATTTTTCTCAAAACCCTACATTTCTTGTGAACACTATTACCACGTTCTTGGCAAGAGTAAAAGAATGATTGAAGACTTTCCTGATAGCTCTTTAAATTATCCAACTAATGCATATTATTTAACTCACCTCGTTCAAATTGTTTAGCCGCTAGAGCGTTTGCAAAGTTGAAACAAAAATGTGATTTTAATTAAAACCCACCATTTTTTGTGAACACTATTGCCACGCCTCTGAAAGGAGTAGAAGAAAGGTTGATGACTATCCTGAAAGCTTTTTAAATTATCTAAGCGATGATTTTTGCTTGTGTCACCTCGCTCAAATAGTTCAGCCGCTAGAGCCTTTGCAAAGTTGAAACAAAAATGTGATTTTAATTAAAACCCACCATTTTTTGTGAACACTATTGCCACGCCTCTGAAAGGAGTAGAAGAAAGGTTGATGACTTTCCTGAAAGCTTTTTAAATTATCTAAGCGATGATTTTTGCTTGTGTCACCTCGCTCAAATAGTTCAGCCGCTAGAGCCTTTGCAAAGTTGAAACAAAAATGTGATTTTAATTAAAACCCACCATTTTTTGTGAACACTATTGCCACGCCTCTGAAAGGAGTAGAAGAAAGATTGAAGAATTTCCTGAAAGCTCTTTAAAGTAGCTAAGAAATTCTTTTTATTTGACCCACCTCGTTTAAAAAGTTTAGCCGCTAGAGCGTTTGCAAAGGTGAAACAAGAATGTGATTTTTATCAAATTCCTACATTTCTTGTGAACACCATTGCCACGTTCCTGGTAGGAGCAGAAGAAAAATTGACTCACCTCGTTCAAATAGTTTAGCCGCTAGAGCGTTTGAAAGTTGAAACAGAAATGTGAGTTTTCTCAAAACCCTACATTTCTTGTGAACACTATTACCACGTTCTTGGCAAGACTAAAAGAATGATTGAAGACTTTCCTGATAGCTCTTTAAATTATCCAACTAATGCATATTATTTAACTCACCTCGTTCAAATTGTTTAGCCGCTAGAGCGTTTGCAAAGTTGAAACAAAAATGTGATTTTAATTAAAACCCACCATTTTTTGTGAACACTATTGCCACGCTCCTGGCAGGAGTCGAAGAAAGATTGAATGCTTTCTTAATAGCTCTTTGCATTGTCTAAGCAATGCTTTTCGTTTAACTCACCTCGTTCAAATAGTTCAGCCGCTAGGGTCTTTGCAAAGTTGAAACAAAAATGTGATTTTTCTCAAAACTCTACATTTTTGTGAACACTATTGCCAAGTTCCTGGCAGGAGTAGAAATAGATTGAAGACTTTTCTGATAGCTCTTTGAATTATCTAACTAATACTATTTGTTTGACTCACCTCGTTCAAATAGTTTAGCCGCTAGAGCGTTTGCGAAGTTGAAACAAAAATGTGATTTTTATCAAAACCCTATATTTCTTGTGAACACTAGTACCACGTTCCTGGTAGGAGTAGAAGAAAGATTGAAGACTTTCCTGAAAGCTCTTTAAATTAGCTAAGCAATTATTTTTATTTGACCCACCTCATTTAAAAAGTTTAACCGCTAGAGCGTTTGCAACGGTGAAACAAAAATGTGATTTGTCTCAAAACCCTTCATTTCTTGTGAACACTATTGCCACGTTCGTGGTAGGAGTCGAAGAAAGACAGAAAGCTTTCTTGATAGCTCTTTAAATTATCCAACTAATGCACATTATTTAACTCACCTCGTTCAAATAGTTTAGCCGCTAGAATGTTTGCGAAGTTGAAACAAAAATGTGATTTTTATCAAAACCCTATATTTCTTGTGAACACTATTACCACGTTCCTGGTAGGAGTAGAAGAGAGATTGAATGCCTTCCTGAAAGCTCTTTGAATTATCTAAGCAATGCTTTTCGTTTAACTCACCTCGTTCAAATAGTTCAGCCGCTAGGGTCTTTGCAATGTTGAAACAAAAATGTGATTTTTCTCAAAACTCTACATTTTTTGTGAACACTATTGCCGCGTTCCTGGCAGGAGTAGAAGAGAGATTGAATGCTTTCTTGAAACCTCTTCGAATTATCTAACTAATACTATTTGTTTGACTCACCTAGTTCAAATAGATTAGCCGCTAGAGCGTTTGCGAAGTTGAAAAAAAATGTGACTTTTATCAAAGCCCTGGTAAGAGTAGAAGAAAGATTGAATGCTTTCTTGAAACCTCTTTGAATTATCTAACTAATACTATTTGTTTGACTCACCTCGTTCAAATAGTTTAGCCGCTAGAGCGTTTGCGAAGTTGAAACAAAAATGTGATTTTTATCAAAGCCCTACATTTCTTGTGAACACTATTACCACGTTCCTGGTAGGAGCAGAAGAAAAATTTACTCACCTTGTTCAAATAGTTTAGCCGCTAGAGCGTTTGCGGAGTTGAAACAAAAATGTGATTTTTATCAAAGCCCTACATTTCTTGTGAACACTATTACCACGTTCCTGGTAGAAGCAGAAGAAAAATTGACTCACCTCGTTCAAATAGTTTAGCCGCTAGAGCGTTTGCGAAGTTGAAAAAAGAATGTGATTTTTCTCAAAACCCTACATTTCTTGTGAACACTATTGCCACGTTCCTGGTAGGAGTAGAAGAAAGATTGAATGCTTTCTTGAAACCTCTTCGAATTATCTAACTAATGCTATTTGTTTGACTCACCTCGTTCAAATAGTTTAGCCGCTAGAGAGTTTATGAAGTTGAAACAAAAATGTGATTTTTATCAAAGCCCTACATTCCTTGTGAACACAATTACCACGTTCCTGGTAGGAGTAGAAGAGAGATTGAATGCCTTCCTGAAAGCTCTTTGAATTATCTAAGCAATGCTTTTCGTTTAACTCACCTCGTTCAAATAGTTCAGCCGCTAGAGCGTTTGCAAAGTTGAAACAAAAATGTGATTTTTCTAAGAACTCTACATTTTTTGTGAACACCATTGCCACGTTCCTGGTAGGAGTAGAAGAAAGATTGAATGCTTTCTTAAAACCTCTTCGAATTATCTAACTAATGCTATTTGTTTGACTCACCTCGTTCAAATAGTTTAGCCGCTAGAGCGTTTGCGAAGTTGAAACAAAAATGTGATTTTTATCAAAGCCCTACATTCCTTGTGAACACAATTACCACGTTCCTGGTAGGAGCAGAAGAAAAATTGACTCACCTCGTTCAAATAGTTTAGCCGCTAGAGCGTTTGCGAAGCTGGAACAAAAATGTGATTTCTATCAAAGCCCTACATTTCTTGTGAACACCATTGCCACGTTCCTGGTAGGAGCAGAAGAAAAATTGACTCATTTCGTTCAAACAGATTAGCCGCTAGAGCGTTTGCGAAGTTGAAACAAAAATGTGATTTTTATCAAAGCCCTACATTTCTTGTGAATACCATTATCACGTTCCTGGTAGGAGTAGAAGAAAGATTGAATGCTGTCCTGAAAGCTCTTTGAATCATCTAACCAGCGCTTATTATTTAACTCACCTCGTTCAAATAGTTTAGCCGCTAGAGCGTTTGAAAGTTGAAACAGAAATGTGATTTTTCTCAAAACCCTACATTTCTTGTGAACACTATTACCACGTTCTTGGCAAGAGTAAAAGAATGATTGAAGACTTTCCTGATAGCTCTTTAAATTATCCAACTAATGCATATTATTTAACTCACCTCGTTCAAATTGTTTAGCCGCTAGAGCGTTTGCAAAGTTGAAACAAAAATGTGATTTTAATTAAAACCCACCATTTTTTGTGAACACTATTGCCACGCCTCTGAAAGGAGTAGAAGAAAGGTTGATGACTATCCTGAAAGCTTTTTAAATTATCTAAGCGATGATTTTTGCTTGTGTCACCTCGCTCAAATAGTTCAGCCGCTAGAGCCTTTGCAAAGTTGAAACAAAAATGTGATTTTAATTAAAACCCACCATTTTTTGTGAACACTATTGCCACGCCTCTGAAAGGAGTAGAAGAAAGGTTGATGACTTTCCTGAAAGCTTTTAAATTATCTAAGCGATGATTTTTGCTTGTGTCACCTCGCTCAAATAGTTCAGCCGCTAGAGCCTTTGCAAAGTTGAAACAAAAATGTGATTTTAATTAAAACCCACCATTTTTTGTGAACACTATTGCCACGCCTCTGAAAGGAGTAGAAGAAAGATTGAAGAATTTCCTGAAAGCTCTTTAAAGTAGCTAAGAAATTCTTTTATTTGACCCACCTCGTTTAAAAAGTTTAGCCGCTAGAGCGTTTGCAAAGGTGAAACAAGAATGTGATTTTTATCAAATTCCTACATTTCTTGTGAACACCATTGCCACGTTCCTGGTAGGAGCAGAAGAAAAATTGACTCACCTCGTTCAAATAGTTTAGCCGCTACAGCGTTTGCGAAGTCTAAAGAAAAATGTGATTTTTATCAAAGCCCTACTTTTGTTGTGAACACTATTACCACGTTCCTGGTAAGAGTAAAAGAATGATTGAATGCTTTCTTGAAACCTCTTCGAATTATCTAACTTATACTGTTTGCTTGTCTCACTTCGTTCAAATAGTTCAGCCGCTAGAGCCTTTGCAAAGTTGAAACAAAAATGTGATTTTTATCAAAACCCTACATTTCTTGTGAACACTATTACCACGTTCCCGTTAGGAGTAGAAGAAAGATTGACGGCTTCCCTGAAAGCTCTTTAAATTAGCTAAGCTAAGCAATGCTTTTTATTTGACTCACCTCGTTCGAATAGTTTAGCCGCTAGAGCGTTTGCGAAGTTGAAACAAAAATGTGATTTTTCTCAAAACCCTACATTTCTTGTGAGCACTATTGCCACGTTTCTGGTAGGAGTAGAAGAAAGATTAATGCTTGCCTGTTAAGCTCTTTAAATTATCTAAGCAATGCTTTTTGCTTGACTCACCTCTTCAAATAGTTCAGCCGCTAGAGCCTTTGCAAAGTTGAAACAAAAATGTGATTTTGATCAAAACCCAACATTTCTTGTGAACACTATTGACACGCTCCTGGCAGGAGTCGAAGAAAGATTGAATGCTTTCTTAATAGCTCTTTGAATTATCTAAGCAATGCTTTTCGTTTAACTCACCTCGTTCAAATAGTTCAGCCGCTAGGGTCTTTGCAAAGTTGAAACAAAAATGTGATTTTTCTCAAAACTCTACATTTTTGTGAACACTATTGCCACGTTCCTGGCAGGAGTAGAAGAGAGATTGAAGACTTTTCTGATAGCTCTTTGAATTATCTAACTAATACTATTTGTTTGACTCACCTAGTTCAAATAGATTAGCCGCTAGAGCGTTTGCGAAGTTGAAAAAAAATGTGACTTTTATCAAAGCCCTGGTAAGAGTAGAAGAAAGATTGAATGCTTTCTTGAAACCTCTTTGAATTATCTAACTAATACTATTTGTTTGACTCACCTCGTTCAAATAGTTTAGCCGCTAGAGCCTTTGCAAAGTTGAAACAAAAATGCGATTTTGATCAAAACCCTACATTTCTTGTGAACACTATTACCACGTTCCCGTTAGGAGTAGAAGAAAGATAGAAGACTTTCCAGAAAGCTCTTTAAATTATCTAAGCAATGCTTTTTGCTTGTCTCACTTCGTTCAAATAGTTTAGCCGCTAGAGCCTTTGCAAAGTTGAAAAAAAATGCGATTTTAATTAAAACCCAACATTTCTTGTGAACACTATTACCACGCTCCTGCTAGGAGTCGAAAAAAGATTGAATGCTTTCTTAATAGCTCTTTAAATTATCTAAGCAATGCTTTTTGTTTGACTCACCTCGTTCAAATAGTTTAGCCGCTAGAGCGTTTGCAAGGTTGAAACAAAAATGTGATTTTTATTAAAGCCCTACATTTCTTGTGAACACTATTACCACGTTCCTGGTAGGAGTAGAAGAGAGATTGAATGCTTTCTTAATAGCTCTTTAAATTATCTAAGCAATGCTTTTTGCTTGTCTCACTTCGTTCAAATAGTTTAGCCGCTAGAGCCTTTGCAAAGTTGAAACAAAAATGCGATTTTAATTAAAACCCAACATTTCTTGTGAACACTATTGACACGCTCCTGGCAGGAGTCGAAGAAAGATTGAATGCTTTCTTAATAGCTCTTTGAATTATCTAAGCAATGCTTTTCGTTTAACTCACCTCGTTCAAATAGTTCAGCCGCTAGGGTCTTTGCAAAGTTGAAACAAAAATGTGATTTTTCTCAAAACTCTACATTTTTGTGAACACTATTGCCACGTTCCTGGCAGGAGTAGAAGAGAGATTGAAGACTTTTCTGATAGCTCTTTGAATTATCTAACTAATACTATTTGTTTGACTCACCTCGTTCAAATAGTTTAGCCGCTAGAGCGTTTGCGAAGTTGAAACAAAAATGTGATTTTTATCAAAACCCTATATTTCTTGTGAACACTAGTACCACGTTCCTGGTAGGAGTAGAAGAAAGATTGAAGACTTTCCTGAAAGCTCTTTAAATTAGCTAAGCAATTATTTTTATTTGACCCACCTCGTTTAAAAAGTTTAACCGCTAGAGCGTTTGCAACGGTGAAACAAAAATGTGATTTGTCTCAAAACCCTTCATTTCTTGTGAACACTATTGCCACGTTCGTGGTAGGAGTCGAAGAAAGACAGAAAGCTTTCTTGATAGCTCTTTAAATTATCCAACTAATGCATATTATTTAACTCACCTCGTTCAAATTGTTTAGCCGCTAGAGCGTTTGCGAAGTTGAAACAAAAATGTGACTTTTATCAAAGCCCTACATTTCTTGTGAACAGAATTACCACGTTCCTGGTAGGAGTAGAAGAGAGATTGAATGCCTTCCTGAAAGCTCTTTGAATTATCTAAGCAATGCTTTTCGTTTAACTCACCTCGTAGAAGAGAGATTGAATGCCTTCCTGAAAGCTCTTTGAATTATCTAAGCAATGCTTTTCGTTTAACTCACCTCGTTCAAATAGTTTAGCCGCTAGAGCGTTTGCGAAGTTGAAACAAAAATGTGATTTTTATCAAAGCCCTACATTCCTTGTGAACACAATTACCACGTTCCTGGTAGGAGCAGAAGAAAAATTGACTCACCTCGTTCAAATAGTTTAGCCGCTAGAGCGTTTGCGAAGCTGGAACAAAAATGTGATTTTTCTCAAAACCCTACATTTCTTGTGAACACTATTGCCACGTTCCTGGTAGGAGTAGAAGAAAGATTGAATGCTTTCTTGAAACCTCTTCGAATTATCTAACTAATGCTATTTGTTTGACTCACCTCGTTCAAATAGTTTAGCCGCTAGAGAGTTTATGAAGTTGAAACAAAAATGTGATTTTTATCAAAGCCCTACATTCCTTGTGAACACAATTACCACGTTCCTGGTAGGAGTAGAAGAGAGATTGAATGCCTTCCTGAAAGCTCTTTGAATTATCTAAGCAATGCTTTTCGTTTAACTCACCTCGTTCAAATAGTTCAGCCGCTAGAGCGTTTGCAAAGTTGAAACAAAAATGTGATTTTTCTAAGAACTCTACATTTTTTGTGAACACCATTGCCACGTTCCTGGTAGGAGTAGAAGAAAGATTGAATGCTTTCTTAAAACCTCTTCGAATTATCTAACTAATGCTATTTGTTTGACTCACCTCGTTCAAATAGTTTAGCCGCTAGAGCGTTTGCGAAGTTGAAACAAAAATGTGATTTTTATCAAAGCCCTACATTCCTTGTGAACACAATTACCACGTTCCTGGTAGGAGCAGAAGAAAAATTGACTCACCTCGTTCAAATAGTTTAGCCGCTAGAGCGTTTGCGAAGCTGGAACAAAAATGTGATTTTTATCAAAGCCCTACATTTCTTGTGAACACCATTGCCACGTTCCTGGTAGGAGCAGAAGAAAAATTGACTCATTTCGTTCAAACAGATTAGCCGCTAGAGCGTTTGCGAAGTTGAAACAAAAATGTGATTTTTATCAAAGCCCTACATTTCTTGTGAACATTATTATCACGTTCCTGGTAGGAGTAGAAGAAAGATTGAATGCTGTCCTGAAAGCTCTTTGAATCATCTAACCAGCGCTTATTATTTAACTCACCTCGTTCAAATAGTTTAGCCGCTAGAGCGTTTGAAAGTTGAAACAGAAATGTGATTTTTCTCAAAACCCTACATTTCTTGTGAACACTATTACCACGTTCTTGGCAAGAGTAAAAGAATGATTGAAGACTTTCCTGATAGCTCTTTAAATTATCCAACTAATGCATATTATTTAACTCACCTCGTTCAAATTGTTTAGCCGCTAGAGCGTTTGCAAAGTTGAAACAAAAATGTGATTTTAATTAAAACCCACCATTTTTTGTGAACACTATTGCCACGCCTCTGAAAGGAGTAGAAGAAAGGTTGATGACTTTCCTGAAAGCTTTTTAAATTATCTAAGCGATGATTTTTGCTTGTGTCACCTCGCTCAAATAGTTCAGCCGCTAGAGCCTTTGCAAAGTTGAAACAAAAATGTGATTTTAATTAAAACCCACCATTTTTTGTGAACACTATTGCTATGCCCCTGGTAGAAGTAGAAGAAAGATTGAAGAATTTCCTGAAAGCTCTTTAAAGTAGCTAAGAAATTCTTTTTATTTGACCCACCTCGTTTAAAAAGTTTAGCCGCTAGAGCGTTTGCAAAGGTGAAAAAAAAATGTGATTTTAATTAAAACCCAACATTTCTTGTGAACACTATTGCTATGCCCCTGGTAGAAGTAGAAGAAAGATTGAAGAATTTCCTGAAAGCTCTTTAAAGTAGCTAAGAAATTCTTTTTATTTGACCCACCTCGTTTAAAAAGTTTAGCCGCTAGAGCGTTTGCAAAGGTGAAACAAGAATGTGATTTTTATCAAATACCTACATTTCTTGTGAACACCATTGCCACGTTCCTGGTAGGAGCAGAAGAAAAATTGACTCACCTCGTTCAAATAGTTTAGCCGCTACAGCGTTTGCGAAGTCTAAACAAAAATGTGATTTTTATCAAAGCCCTACTTTTCTTGTGAACACTATTACCACGTTCCTGGTAAGAGTAAAAGAATGATTGAATGCTTTCTTGAAACCTCTTCGAATTATCTAACTTATACTGTTTGCTTGTCTCACCTCGTTCAAATACTTTAGCCGCTAGAGCGTTTGCAAAGGTGAAACAAAAATGTGATTTTTATCAAAGCCCTACATTTTTTGTGAACACTATTACCATGTTTCTGGTAGGAGCAGAAGAAAAATTGACTCACCTCGTTCAAATAGTTTAGCCGCTAGAGCGTTTGCGAAGTTGAAACAAAAATGTGATTTTTATCAAATTCCTACATTTCTTGTGAACACCATTGCCACGTTCCTGGTAGGAGTAGAAGAAAGATTGAATGCTTTCTTGAAACCTCTTCGAATTATCTAACTAATACTATTTTTTTGACTCACCTCGTTCAAATACTTTAGCCGCTAGAGCGTTTGAAATTTGAAACAGAAATGTGATTTTTCTCAAAACCCTACATTTCTTGTGAACACTATTACCACGTTCCTGGTAAGAGCAAAAGAATGATTGAAGACTTTCCTGATAGCTCTTTAAATTATCCAACTAATGCATATTATTTTACTCACCTCATTCAAATAGTTTAGCCGCTAGAGCGTTTGCAAAGTTGAAACAAAAATGTGATTTTTCTCAAAACTCTACATTTTTTGTGAACACCATTGCCACGTTCCTGGTAGGAGTAGAAGAAAGATTGAATGCTTTCTTGAAACCTCTTCGAATCATTTATATAACACTATTTGTTTGACTCACCTCGTTCAAATAGTTTAGCCGCTAGAGCGTTTGCGAAGTTGAAACAAAAATGTGATTTTTCTCAAAACCCTACATTTCTTGTGAGCACTATTGCCACGTTTCTGGTAGGAGTAGAAGAAAGATTGAATGCTTGCCTGTTAAGCTCTTTAAATTATCTAAGCAATGCTTTTCGTTTAACTCACCTCGTTCAAATAGTTCAGCCGCTAGGGTCTATGCAAAGTTGACACAAAAATGTGATTTTTCTCAAAACCCTACATTTCTTGTGAACACTATTACCACGTTCCTGGTAGAAGTAGAAAAAAGATTGAGGACTTTCCTGAAAGCTCTTTAAATTATCTAAGCAATGCTTTTTGCTTGGCTCACCTCTTTCAAACAGCTTAACCGCTAGAGCCTTTGCAAAGTTGAAACAAAAAAGTGATTTTAATTAAAACCCAACATTTCTTGTGAACACTTTTGCCACGCCTCTGATAGGAGTAGAAGAAAGGTTGATGACTTTCCTGAAAGCTCTTTGAATTATATAAGCAATGCTTTTTGTTTAACTCACCTCGTTCAAATAGTTTGGCCGCTAGGGCCTTTGCAAAGTTGAAACAAAAATTTGATTATTATCAAAACCCTACATTTCTTGCGAACACTATTACCACGCCCCTGGTAGGAGAAGAAGAAAGATTAAAAAATTAAAAATTATCTAAGCAATGCTTTTTGCTTGACTCACCTCGTTCAAATAGTTCAGCCGCTAGAGCCTTTGCAAAGTTGAAACAAAAATGTGATTTTGATCAAAACCCTACATTTCTTGTGAACACTATTGCCACGCTCCTGGTAGGAGTCGAAGAAGGATTGAATGCTTTCTTAATAGCTCTTTAAATTATCTAAGCAATGCTTTTTGTTTGACTCACCTCGTTCAAATAGTTTAGCCGCTAGCGCGTTTGCAAGGTTGAAACAAAAATGTGATTTTTATCAAAGCCCTACATTTCTTGTGAACACTATTACCACGTTCCCGTTAGGAGTAGAAGAAAGATAGAAGACTTTCCAGAAAGCTCTTTAAATTATCTAAGCAATGCTTTTTGCTTGTCTCACTTCGTTCAAATAGTTTAGCCGCTAGAGCCTTTGCAAAGTTGAAACAAAAATGCGATTTTAATTAAAACCCAACATTTCTTGTGAACACTATTGCCACGCTCCTGGTAGGAGTCGAAGAAGGATTGAATGCTTTCTTAATAGCTCTTTAAATTATCTAAGCAATGCTTTTTGTTTGACTCACCTCGTTCAAATAGTTTAGCCGCTAGAGCGTTTGCAAGGTTGAAACAAAAATATGATTTTTATCAAAGCCCTACATTTCTTGTGAACACTATTACCACGTTCCTGGTAGGAGTAGAAGAGAGATTGAATGCTTTCTTAATAGCTCTTTAAATTATCTAAGCAATGCTTTTTGCTTGTCTCACCTCGTTCAAATAGTTTAGCCGCTAGAGCCTTTGCAAAGTTGAAACAAAAATGCGATTTTAATCAAAACCCAACATTTCTTGTGAACACTATTGCCACGCTCCTGGCAGGAGTCGAAGAAAGATTGAATGCTTTCTTAATAGCTCTTTGAATTATCTAAGCAATGCTTTTCGTTTAACTCACCTCGTTCAAATAGTTCAGCCGCTAGGGTCTTTGCAAAGTTGAAACAAAAATGTGATTTTTCTCAAAACTCTACATTTTTGTGAACACTATTGCCACGTTCCTGGCAAGAGTAGAAGAGAGATTGAAGACTTTTCTGATAGCTCTTTGAATTATCTAACTAATACTATTTGTTTGACTCACCTCGTTCAAATAGTTTAGCCGCTAGAGCGTTTGCGAAGTTGAAACAAAAATGTGATTTTTATCAAAACCCTATATTTCTTGTGAACACTAGTACCACGTTCCTGGTAGGAGTAGAAGAAAGATTGAAGACTTTCCTGAAAGCCCTTTAAATTAGCTAAGCAATTATTTTTATTTGACCCACCTCATTTAAAAAGTTTAACCGCTAGAGCGTTTGCAACGGTGAAACAAAAATGTGATTTGTCTCAAAACCCTTCATTTCTTGTGAACACTATTGCCACGTTCGTGGTAGGAGTCGAAGAAAGACAGAAAGCTTTCTTGATAGCTCTTTAAATTATCTAAGCAATGCTTTTTATTTAACTCACCTCGTTCAAATAGTTTAGCCCCTAGAGCGTTTGCGAAGTTGAAACAAAAATATGACTTCTATCAAAGCCCTACATTTCTTGTGAACACAATTACCACGTTCCTGGTAGGAGTAGAAAAGAGATTGAATGCCTTCCTGAAAGCTCTTTGAATTATCTAAGCAATGCTTTTCGTTTAACTCACCTCGTTCAAATAGTTCAGCCGCTAGGGTCTTTGCAAAGTTGAAACAAAAATGTGATGTTTCTCAAAACTCTACATTTTTTGTGAACACTATTGCCACGTTCCTGGCAGGAGTAGAAGAGATTGAATGCTTTCTTGAAACCTCTTCGAATTATCTAACTAATACTATTTGTTTGACTCACCTAGTTCAAATAGATTAGCCGCTAGAGCGTTTGCGAAGTTGAAAAAAAATGTGACTTTTATCAAAGCCCTGGTAAGAGTAGAACAAAGATTGAATGCTTTCTTGAAACCTCTTTGAATTATCTAACTAATACTATTTGTTTGACTCACCTCGTTCAAATAGTTTAGCCGCTAGAGCGTTTGCGAAGTTGAAACAAAAATGTGATTTTTATCAAAGCGCTACATTTCTTGTGAACACTATTACCACGTTCCTGGTAGGAGCAGAAGAAAAATTGACTCACCTTGTTCAAATAGTTTAGCCGCTAGAGCGTTTGCAAGGTTGAAACAAAAATATGATTTTTATCAAAGCCCTACATTTCTTGTGAACACTATTACCACGTTCCTGGTAGGAGTAGAAGAGAGATTGAATGCTTTCTTAATAGCTCTTTAAATTATCTAAGCAATGCTTTTCGTTTAACTCACCTCGTTCAAATAGTTCAGCCGCTAGGGTCTTTGCAAAGTTGAAACAAAAATGTGATTTTTCTCAAAACTCTACATTTTTGTGAACACTATTGCCACGTTCCTGGCAAGAGTAGAAGAGAGATTGAAGACTTTTCTGATAGCTCTTTGAATTATCTAACTAATACTATTTGTTTGACTCACCTCGTTCAAATAGTTTAGCCGCTAGAGCGTTTGCGAAGTTGAAACAAAAATGTGATTTTTATCAAAACCCTATATTTCTTGTGAACACTAGTACCACGTTCCTGGTAGGAGTAGAAGAAAGATTGAAGACTTTCCTGAAAGCCCTTTAAATTAGCTAAGCAATTATTTTTATTTGACCCACCTCATTTAAAAAGTTTAACCGCTAGAGCGTTTGCAACGGTGAAACAAAAATGTGATTTGTCTCAAAACCCTTCATTTCTTGTGAACACTATTGCCACGTTCGTGGTAGGAGTCGAAGAAAGACAGAAAGCTTTCTTGATAGCTCTTTAAATTATCTAAGCAATGCTTTTTATTTAACTCACCTCGTTCAAATAGTTTAGCCCCTAGAGCGTTTGCGAAGTTGAAACAAAAATGTGATTTTGATCAAAACCCTACATTTCTTGTGAACACTATTGCCACGCTCCTGGTAGGAGTCGAAGAAGGATTGAATGCTTTCTTAATAGCTCTTTAAATTATCTAAGCAATGCTTTTTGTTTGACTCACCTCGTTCAAATAGTTTAGCCGCTAGAGCGTTTGCAAGGTTGAAACAAAAATGTGATTTTTATCAAAGCCCTACATTTCTTGTGAACACTATTACCACGTTCCCGTTAGGAGTAGAAGAAAGATAGAAGACTTTCCAGAAAGCTCTTTAAATTATCTAAGCAATGCTTTTTGCTTGTCTCACTTCGTTCATATAGTTTAGCCGCTAGAGCCTTTGCAAAGTTGAAACAAAAATATGATTTTAATTAAAACCCAACATTTCTTGTGAACACTATTGCCACGCTCCTGGTAGGAGTCGAAGAAGGATTGAATGCTTTCTTAATAGCTCTTTAAATTATCTAAGCAATGCTTTTTGTTTGACTCACCTCGTTCAAATAGTTTAGCCGCTAGAGCGTTTGCAAGGTTGAAACAAAAATATGATTTTTATCAAAGCCCTACATTTCTTGTGAACACTATTACCACGTTCCTGGTAGGAGTAGAAGAGAGATTGAATGCTTTCTTAATAGCTCTTTAAATTATCTAAGCAATGCTTTTTGCTTGTCTCACCTCGTTCAAATAGTTTAGCCGCTAGAGCCTTTGCAAAGTTGAAACAAAAATGCGATTTTAATCAAAACCCAACATTTCTTGTGAACACTATTGCCACGCTCCTGGCAGGAGTCGAAGAAAGATTGAATGCTTTCTTAATAGCTCTTTGAATTATCTAAGCAATGCTTTTCGTTTAACTCACCTCGTTCAAATAGTTCAGCCGCTAGGGTCTTTGCAAAGTTGAAACAAAAATGTGATTTTTCTCAAAACTCTACATTTTTGTGAACACTATTGCCACGTTCCTGGCAAGAGTAGAAGAGAGATTGAAGACTTTTCTGATAGCTCTTTGAATTATCTAACTAATACTATTTGTTTGACTCACCTCGTTCAAATAGTTTAGCCGCTAGAGCGTTTGCGAAGTTGAAACAAAAATGTGATTTTTATCAAAACCCTATATTTCTTGTGAACACTAGTACCACGTTCCTGGTAGGAGTAGAAGAAAGATTGAAGACTTTCCTGAAAGCCCTTTAAATTAGCTAAGCAATTATTTTTATTTGACCCACCTCATTTAAAAAGTTTAACCGCTAGAGCGTTTGCAACGGTGAAACAAAAATGTGATTTGTCTCAAAACCCTTCATTTCTTGTGAACACTATTGCCACGTTCGTGGTAGGAGTCGAAGAAAGACAGAAAGCTTTCTTGATAGCTCTTTAAATTATCTAAGCAATGCTTTTTATTTAACTCACCTCGTTCAAATAGTTTAGCCCCTAGAGCGTTTGCGAAGTTGAAACAAAAATATGACTTCTATCAAAGCCCTACATTTCTTGTGAACACTATTACCACGTTCCTGGTAGGAGTAGAAAAGAGATTGAATGCCTTCCTGAAAGCTCTTTGAATTATCTAAGCAATGCTTTTCGTTTAACTCACCTCGTTCAAATAGTTCAGCCGCTAGGGTCTTTGCAAAGTTGAAACAAAAATGTGATGTTTCTCAAAACTCTACATTTTTTGTGAACACTATTGCCACGTTCCTGGCAGGAGTAGAAGAGATTGAATGCTTTCTTGAAACCTCTTCGAATTATCTAACTAATACTATTTGTTTGACTCACCTAGTTCAAATAGATTAGCCGCTAGAGCGTTTGCGAAGTTGAAAAAAAATGTGACTTTTATCAAAGCCCTGGTAAGAGTAGAAGAAAGATTGAACGCTTTCTTGAAACCTCTTTGAATTATCTAACTAATACTATTTGTTTGACTCACCTCGTTCAAATAGTTTAGCCGCTAGAGCGTTTGCGAAGTTGAAACAAAAATGTGATTTTTATCAAAGCGCTACATTTCTTGTGAACACTATTACCACGTTCCTGGTAGGAGCAGAAGAAAAATTGACTCACCTTGTTCAAATAGTTTAGCCGCTAGAGCGTTTGCGAAGTTGAAACAAAAATGTGATTTTTATCAAAGCTCTACATTTCTTGTGAACACTACTACCACGTTCCTGGTAGAAGCAGAAGAAAAATTGACTCACCTCGTTCAAATAGTTTAGCCGCTAGAGCGTTTGCGAAGTTGAAAAAAGAATGTGATTTTTCTCAAAACCCTACATTTCTTGTGAACACTATTGCCACGTTCCTGGTAGGAGTAGAAGAAAGATTGAATGCTTTCTTGAAACCTCTTCGAATTATCTAACTAATGCTATTTGTTTGACTCACCTCGTTCAAATAGTTTAGCCGCTAGAGCGTTTACGAAGTTGAAACAAAAATGTGATTTTTATCAAAGCCCTACATTCCTTGTGAACACAATTACCACGTTCCTGGTAGGAGTAGAAGAGAGATTGAATGCCTTCCTGAAAGCTCTTTGAATTATCTAAGCAATGCTTTTCGTTTAACTCACCTCGTTCAAATAGTTCAGCCGCTAGAGCGTTTGCAAAGTTGAAACAAAAATGTGATTTTTCTAAGAACTCTACATTTTTTGTGAACACCATTGCCACGTTCCTGGTAGGAGTAGAAGAAAGATTGAATGCTTTCTTGAAACCTCTTCGAATTATCTAACTAATGCTATTTGTTTGACTCACCTCGTTCAAACAGTTTAGCCGCTAGAGCGTTTGCGAAGTTGAAACAAAAATGTGATTTTTATCAAAGCCCTACATTCCTTGTGAACACAATTACCACGTTCCTGGTAGGAGCAGAAGAAAAATTGACTGACCTCGTTCAAATAGTTTAGCCGCTAGAGCGTTTGCGAAGTTGGAACAAAAATGTGATTTTTATCAAAGCCCTACATTTCTTGTGAACACCATTGCCACGTTCCTGGTAGGAGCAGAAGAAAAATTGACTCATTTCGTTCAAACAGATTAACTAATGCTATTTGTTTGACTCACCTCGTTCAAACAGTTTAGCCGCTAGAGCGTTTGCGAAGTTGAAACAAAAATGTGATTTTAATTAAAACCCAACATTTCTTGTGAACACTATTGCTATGCCCCTGGTAGAAGTAGAAGAAAGATTGAAGAATTTCCTGAAAGCTCTTTAAAGTAGCTAAGAAATTCTTTTTATTTGACCCACCTCGTTTAAAAAGTTTAGCCGCTAGAGCGTTTGCAAAGGTGAAACAAGAATGTGATTTTTATCAAATTCCTACATTTCTTGTGAACACCATTGCCACGTTCCTGGTAGGAGCAGAAGAAAAATTGACTCACCTCGTTCAAATAGTTTAGCCGCTACAGCGTTTGCGAAGTCTAAACAAAAATGTGATTTTTATCAAAGCCCTACTTTTCTTGTGAACACTATTACCACGTTCCTGGTAAGAGTAAAAGAATGATTGAATGCTTTCTTGAAACCTCTTCGAATTATCTAACTTATACTGTTTGCCTGTCTCACCTCGTTCAAATACTTTAGCCGCTAGAGCGTTTGCAAAGGTGAAACAAAAATGTGATTTTTATCAAAGCCCTACATTTTTTGTGAACACTATTACCATGTTTCTGGTAGGAGCAGAAGAAAAATTGACTCACCTCGTTCAAATAGTTTAGCCGCTAGAGCGTTTGCGAAGTTGAAACAAAAATGTGATTTTTATCAAATTCCTACATTTCTTGTGAACACCATTGCCACGTTCCTGGTAGGAGTAGAAGAAAGATTGAATGCTTTCTTGAAACCTCTTCGAATTATCTAACTAATACTATTTTTTTGACTCACCTCGTTCAAATACTTTAGCCGCTAGAGCGTTTGAAATTTGAAACAGAAATGTGATTTTTCTCAAAACCCTACATTTCTTGTGAACACTATTACCACGTTCCTGGTAAGAGCAAAAGAATGATTGAAGACTTTCCTGATAGCTCTTTAAATTATCCAACTAATGCATATTATTTTACTCACCTCATTCAAATAGTTTAGCCGCTAGAGCGTTTGCAAAGTTGAAACAAAAATGTGATTTTAATTAAAACCCACCATTTTTTGTGAACACCATTGCCACGTTCCTGGTAGGAGTAGAAGAAAGATTGAATGCTTTCTTGAAACCTCTTCGAATCATTTATATAACACTATTTGTTTGACTCACCTCGTTCAAATAGTTTAGCCGCTAGAGCGTTTGCGAAGTTGAAACAAAAATGTGATTTTTCTCAAAACCCTACATTTCTTGTGAGCACTATTGCCACGTTTCTGGTAGGAGTAGAAGAAAGATTGAATGCTTGCCTGTTAAGCTCTTTAAATTATCTAAGCAATGCTTTTCGTTTAACTCACCTCGTTCAAATAGTTCAGCCGCTAGGGTCTATGCAAAGTTGACACAAAAATGTGATTTTTCTCAAAACCCTACATTTCTTGTGAACACTATTACCACGTTCCTGGTAGAAGTAGAAAAAAGATTGAGGACTTTCCTGAAAGCTCTTTAAATTATCTAAGCAATGCTTTTTGCTTGGCTCACCTCTTTCAAACAGCTTAACCGCTAGAGCCTTTGCAAAGTTGAAACAAAAAAGTGATTTTAATTAAAACCCAACATTTCTTGTGAACACTTTTGCCACGCCTCTGATAGGAGTAGAAGAAAGGTTGATGACTTTCCTGAAAGCTCTTTGAATTATATAAGCAATGCTTTTTGTTTAACTCACCTCGTTCAAATAGTTTGGCCGCTAGGGCCTTTGCAAAGTTGAAACAAAAATTTGATTATTATCAAAACCCTACATTTCTTGCGAACACTATTACCACGCCCCTGGTAGGAGAAGAAGAAAGATTAAAAAATTAAAAATTATCTAAGCAATGCTTTTTGCTTGACTCACCTCGTTCAAATAGTTCAGCCGCTAGAGCCTTTGCAAAGTTGAAACAAAAATGTGATTTTGATCAAAACCCTACATTTCTTGTGAACACTATTGCCACGCTCCTGGTAGGAGTCGAAGAAGGATTGAATGCTTTCTTAATAGCTCTTTAAATTATCTAAGCAATGCTTTTTGTTTGACTCACCTCGTTCAAATAGTTTAGCCGCTAGCGCGTTTGCAAGGTTGAAACAAAAATGTGATTTTTATCAAAGCCCTACATTTCTTGTGAACACTATTACCACGTTCCCGTTAGGAGTAGAAGAAAGATAGAAGACTTTCCAGAAAGCTCTTTAAATTATCTAAGCAATGCTTTTTGCTTGTCTCACTTCGTTCAAATAGTTTAGCCGCTAGAGCCTTTGCAAAGTTGAAACAAAAATGCGATTTTAATTAAAACCCAACATTTCTTGTGAACACTATTGCCACGCTCCTGGTAGGAGTCGAAGAAGGATTGAATGCTTTCTTAATAGCTCTTTAAATTATCTAAGCAATGCTTTTTGTTTGACTCACCTCGTTCAAATAGTTTAGCCGCTAGAGCGTTTGCAAGGTTGAAACAAAAATATGATTTTTATCAAAGCCCTACATTTCTTGTGAACACTATTACCACGTTCCTGGTAGGAGTAGAAGAGAGATTGAATGCTTTCTTAATAGCTCTTTAAATTATCTAAGCAATGCTTTTTGCTTGTCTCACCTCGTTCAAATAGTTTAGCCGCTAGAGCCTTTGCAAAGTTGATACAAAAATGCGATTTTAATCAAAACCCAACATTTCTTGTGAACACTATTGCCACGCTCCTGGCAGGAGTCGAAGAAAGATTGAATGCTTTCTTAATAGCTCTTTGAATTATCTAAGCAATGCTTTTCGTTTAACTCACCTCGTTCAAATAGTTCAGCCGCTAGGGTCTTTGCAAAGTTGAAACAAAAATGTGATTTTTCTCAAAACTCTACATTTTTTGTGAACACTATTGCCACGTTCCTGGCAAGAGTAGAAGAGAGATTGAAGACTTTTCTGATAGCTCTTTGAATTATCTAACTAATACTATTTGTTTGACTCACCTCGTTCAAATAGTTTAGCCGCTAGAGCGTTTGCGAAGTTGAAACAAAAATGTGATTTTTATCAAAACCCTATATTTCTTGTGAACACTAGTACCACGTTCCTGGTAGGAGCAGAAGAAAGATTGAAGACTTTCCTGAAAGCTCTTTAAATTAGCTAAGCAATTATTTTTATTTGACCCACCTCATTTAAAAAGTTTAACCGCTAGAGCGTTTGCAACGGTGAAACAAAAATGTGATTTGTCTCAAAACCCTTCATTTCTTGTGAACACTATTGCCACGTTCGTGGTAGGAGTCGAAGAAAGACAGAAAGCTTTCTTGATAGCTCTTTAAATTATCTAAGCAATGCTTTTTGTTTAACTCACCTCGTTCAAATAGTTTAGCCCCTAGAGCGTTTGCGAAGTTGAAACAAAAATATGACTTCTATCAAAGCTCTACATTTCTTGTGAACACTACTACCACGTTCCTGGTAGAAGCAGAAGAAAAATTGACTCACCTCGTTCAAATAGTTTAGCCGCTAGAGCGTTTGCAAAGTTGAAACAAAAATGTGATTTTTCTAAGAACTCTACATTTTTTGTGAACACCATTGCCACGTTCCTGGTAGGAGTAGAAGAAAGATTGAATGCTTTCTTGAAACCTCTTCGAATTATCTAACTAATGCTATTTGTTTGACTCACCTCGTTCAAACAGTTTAGCCGCTAGAGCGTTTGCGAAGTTGAAACAAAAATGTGATTTTTATCAAAGCCCTACATTCCTTGTGAACACAATTACCACGTTCCTGGTAGGAGCAGAAGAAAAATTGACTCACCTCGTTCAAATAGTTTAGCCGCTAGAGCGTTTGCGAAGTTGGAACAAAAATGTGATTTTTATCAAAGCCCTACATTTCTTGTGAACACCATTGCCACGTTCCTGGTAGGAGCAGAAGAAAAATTGACTCATTTCGTTCAAACAGAAAGATTGAAGAATTTCCTGAAAGCTCTTTAAAGTAGCTAAGAAATTCTTTTTATTTGACCCACCTCGTTTAAAAAGTTTAGCCGCTAGAGCGTTTGCAAAGGTGAAACAAGAATGTGATTTTTATCAAATTCCTACATTTCTTGTGAACACCATTGCCACGTTCCTGGTAGGAGCAGAAGAAAAATTGACTCACCTCGTTCAAATAGCTTAGCCGCTACAGCGTTTGCGAAGTCTAAACAAAAATGTGATTTTTATCAAAGCCCTACTTTTCTTGTGAACACTATTACCACGTTCCTGGTAAGAGTAAAAGAATGATTGAATGCTTTCTTGAAACCTCTTCGAATTATCTAACTTATACTGTTTGCTTGTCTCACCTCGTTCAAATACTTTAGCCGCTAGAGCGTTTGCAAAGGTGAAACAAAAATGTGATTTTTATCAAAGCCCTACATTTTTTGTGAACACTATTACCATGTTTCTGGTAGGAGCAGAAGAAAAATTGACTCACCTCGTTCAAATAGTTCAGCCGCTAGAGCGTTTGCGAAGTTGAAACAAAAATGTGATTTTTATCAAATTCCTACATTTCTTGTGAACACCATTGCCACGTTCCTGGTAGGAGTAGAAGAAAGATTGAATGCTTTCTTGAAACCTCTTCGAATTATCTAACTAATACTATTTTTTTGACTCACCTCGTTCAAATACTTTAGCCGCTAGAGCGTTTGAAATTTGAAACAGAAATGTGATTTTTATCAAAGCCCTACATTTCTTGTGAACACTATTACCACGTTCCTGGTAGGAGCAGAAGAAAAATTTACTCACTTCGTTCAAATAGTTTAGCCGCTAGAGCGTTTGCGAAGTTGAAACAAAAATGTGATTTTTCTCAAAACCCTACATTTCTTGTGAGCACTATTGCCACGTTTCTGGTAGGAGTAGAAGAAAGATTAATGCTTGCCTGTTAAGCTCTTTAAATTATCTAAGCAATGCTTTTTGCTTGACTCACCTCTTCAAATAGTTCAGCCGCTAGAGCCTTTGCAAAGTTGAAACAAAAATGTGATTTTGATCAAAACCCTACATTTCTTGTGAACGCTATTACCACGTTCCCGTTAGGAGTAGAAGAAAGATAGAAGACTTTCCAGAAAGCTCTTTAAATTATCTAAGCAATGCTTTTTGCTTGTCTCACTTCGTTCAAATAGTTTAGCCGCTAGAGCCTTTGCAAAGTTGAAACAAAAATGCGATTTTAATTAAAACCCAACATTTCTTGTGAACACTATTGCCACGCTCCTGGTAGGAGTCGAAGAAGGATTGAATGCTTTCTTAATAGCTCTTTAAATTATCTAAGCAATGCTTTTTGTTTGACTCACCTCGTTCAAATAGTTTAGCCGCTAGAGCGTTTGCAAGGTTGAAACAAAAATGTGATTTTTATCAAAGCCCTACATTTCTTGTGAACACTATTACCACGTTCCTGGTAGGAGTAGAAGAGAGATTGAATGCTTTCTTAATAGCTCTTTAAATTATCTAAGCAATGCTTTTTGCTTGTCGCACTTCGTTCAAATAGTTTAGCCGCTAGAGCCTTTGCAAAGTTGAAACAAAAATGCGATTTTAATCAGAACTCCACATTTCTTGTGAACACTATTGCCACGCTCCTGGAAGGAGTCGAAGAAAGATTGAATGCTTTCTTAATAGCTCTTTGAATTATCTAAGCAATGCTTTTCGTTTAACTCACCTCGTTCAAATAGTTCAGCCGCTAGGGTCTTTGCAAAGTTGAAACAAAAATGTGATTTTTCTCAAAACTCTACATTTTTTGTGAACACTATCGCCACGTTCCTGGCAAGAGTAGAAGAGAGATTGAAGACTTTTCTGATAGCTCTTTGAATTATCTAACTAATACTATTTGCTTGACTCACCTCGTTTAAATAGTTTAGCCGCTAGAGCGTTTGCGAAGTTGAAACAAAAATGTGATTTTTATCAAAACCCTATATTTCTTGTGAACACTAGTACCACGTTCCTGGTAGGAGTAGAAGAAAGATTGAAGACTTTCCTGAAAGCTCTTTAAATTAGCTAAGCAACTATTTTTATTTGACCCACCTCATTTAAAAAGTTTAACCGCTAGAGCGTTTGCAACGGTGAAACAAAAATGTGATTTGTCTCAAAACCCTTCATTTCTTGTGAACACTATTGCCACGTTCGTGGTAGGAGTCGAAGAAAGACAGAAAGCTTTCTTGATAGCGTTTGCGAAGTTGAAACAAAAATATGACTTCTATCAAAGCCCTACATTTCTTGTGAACACTATTACCACGTTCCTGGTAGGAGTAGAAGAGAGATTGAATGCCTTCCTGAAAGCTCTTTGAATTATCTAAGCAATGCTTTTCGTTTAACTCACCTCGTTCAAATAGTTCAGCCGCTAGGGTCTTTGCAAAGTTGAAACAAAAACGTGATTTTTCTCAAAACTCTACATTTTTTGTGAACACTATTGCCACGTTCCTGGCAGGAGTAGAAGAGAGATTGAATGCTTTCTTGAAACCTCTTCGAATTATCTAACTAATACTATTTGTTTGACTCACCTAGTTCAAAAAAATTAGCCGCTAGAGCGTTTGCGAAGTTGAAAAAAAATGTGACTTTTATCAAAGCGCTGGTAAGAGTAGAAGAAAGATTGAATGCTTTCTTGAAACCTCTTTGAATTATCTAACTAATACTATTTGTTTGACTCACCTCGTTCAAATAGTTTAGCCGCTAGAGCGTTTGCGAAGTTGAAACAAAAATGTGATTTTTATCAAAGCCCTACATTTCTTGTGAACACTATTACCACGTTCCTGGTAGGAGCAGAAGAAAAATTGACTCACCTTGTTCAAATAGTTTAGCCGCTAGAGCGTTTGCGAAGTTGAAACAAAAATGTGATTTTTATCAAAGCTCTACATTTCTTGTGAACACTATTACCACGTTCCTGGTAGAAGCAGAAGAAAAATTTACTCACCTCGTTCAAATAGTTTAGCCGCTAGAGCGTTTGCGAAGTTGAAAAAAGAATGTGATTTTTCTCAAAACCCTACATTTCTTGTGAACACTATTGCCACGTTCCTGGTAGGAGTAGAAGAAAGATTGAATGCTTTCTTGAAACCTCTTCGAATTATCTAACTAATGCTATTTGTTTGACTCACCTCGTTCAAATAGTTTAGCCGCTAGAGCGTTTACGAAGTTGAAACAAAAATGTGATTTTTATCAAAGCCCTACATTCCTTGTGAACACAAGTACCACGTTCCTGGTAGGAGTAGAAGAGAGGTTGAATGCCTTCCTGAAAGCTCTTTGAATTATCTAAGCAATGCTTTTCGTTTAACTCACCTCGTTCAAATAGTTCAGCCGCTAGAGCGTTTGCAAAGTTGAAACAAAAATGTGATTTTTCTAAGAACTCTACATTTTTTGTGAACACCATTGCCACGTTCCTGGTAGGAGTAGAAGAAAGATTGAATGCTTTCTTGAAACCTCTTCGAATTATCTAACTAATGCTATTTGTTTGACTCACCTCGTTCAAACAGTTTAGCCGCTAGAGCGTTTGCGAAGTTGAAACAGAAATGTGATTTTTATCAAAGCCCTACATTCCTTGTGAACACAATTACCACGTTCCTGGTAGGAGCAGAAGAAAAATTGACTCACCTCGTTCACATAGTTTAGCCGCTAGAGCGTTTGCGAAGTTGGAACAAAAATGTGATTTTTATCAAAGCCCTACATTTCTTGTGAACACCATTGCCACGTTCCTGGTAGGAGCAGAAGAAAAATTGACTCATTTCGTTCAAACAGATTAGCCGCTAGAGCGTTTGCGAAGTTGAAACAAAAATGTGATTTTTCTCAAAACCCTACATTTCTTGTGAACACTATTGCCACGTTCCTGGTAGAAGTCGAAGAAAGATTGAATGCTTTCTTGAAACTTCTTCGAATTATCTAACTAATACTATTTGCTTGACTCACCTCGTTCGAATAGTTTAGCCGCTACAGCGTTTGCGAAGTTGAAACAAAAATGTGATTTTTATCAAAGCCCTACATTTCTTGTGAACACTATTATCACGTTCCTGGTAGGAGTAGAAGAAAGATTGAATGCTGTCCTGAAAGCTCTTTGAATCATCTAACCAGCGCTTATTATTTAACTCACCTCGTTCAAATAGTTTAGCCGCTAGAGCGTTTGAAAGTTGAAACAGAAATGTGATTTTTCTCAAAACCCTACATTTCTTGTGAACACTATTACCACGTTCCTGGTAGGAGTAGAAGAGAGATTGAATGCCTTCCTGAAAGCTCTTTGAATTATCTAAGCAATGCTTTTCGTTTAACTCACCTCGTTCAAATAGTTCAGCCGCTAGGGTCTTTGCAAAGTTGAAACAAAAATGTGATTTTTCTCAAAACTCTACATTTTTTGTGAACACTATTGCCACGTTCCTGGCAGGAGTAGAAGAGAGATTGAATGCTTTCTTGAAACCTCTTCGAATTATCTAACTAATACTATTTGTTTGACTCACCTAGTTCAAATAGATTAGCCGCTAGAGCGTTTGCGAAGTTGAAAAAAAATGTGACTTTTATCAAAGCCCTGGTAAGAGTAGAAGAAAGATTGAATGCTTTCTTGAAACCTCTTTGAATTATCTAACTAATACTATTTGTTTGACTCACCTCGTTCAAATAGTTTAGCCGCTAGAGCGTTTGCGAAGTTGAAACAAAAATGTGATTTTTATCAAAGCCCTACATTTCTTGTGAACACTATTACCACGTTCCTGGTAGGAGCAGAAGAAAAATTTACTCACCTCGTTCAAATAGTTTAGCCGCTAGAGCGTTTGCGAAGTTGAAACAAAAATGTGATTTTTCTCAAAACCCTACATTTCTTGTGAGCACTATTGCCACGTTTCTGGTAGGAGCAGAAGAAAGATTGAATGCTTGCCTCTTTAAATTATCTAAGCAATGCTTTTCGTTTAACTCACCTCGTTCAAATAGTTCAGCCGCTAGGGTCTATGCAAAGTTGAAACAAAAACGTGATTTTTATCATAACCCTACATTTCTTGTGAACACTATTACCACGTTCTTGGCAAGAGTAAAAGAATGATTGAAGACTTTCCTGATAGCTCTTTAAATTATCCAACTAATGCATATTATTTAACTCACCTCTTTCAAATTGTTTAGCCGCTAGAGCGTTTGCAAAGTTGAAACAAAAATGTGGTTTTAATTAAAACCCACCATTTTTTGTGAACACTATTGCCACGCCTCTGAAAGGAGCAGAAGAAAGGTTGATGGCTTTCCTGAAAGCTTTTTAAATTATCTAAGCGATGATTTTTGCTTGTGTCACCTCGCTCAAATAGTTCAGCCGCTAGAGCCTTTGCAAAGTTGAAACAAATATGTGCTTTTTATCAAAACCCTACATTTCTTGTTAACACTATTACCACGCTACCGTCAGGAGTAGAAAAAAGATTGAAGACTTCCCTGAAAGCTCTTTAAATAAGCTAAGCAATGCTTTTTATTTGACACACCTCGTTCAAATAGTTTAGCCGGTAGAGCCTTTGCAAAGTTGAAAAAAAATGTGATTTCAATTAAAACCCAACATTTCTTGTGAACACTATTGCTATGCCCCTGGTAGAAGTAGAAGAAAGATTGAAGAATTTCCTGAAAGCTCTTTAAAGTAGCTAAGAAATTCTTTTTATTTGATTCACCTCGTTTAAAAAGTTTAGCCGCTAGAGCGTTTGCAAAGGTGAAACAAAAATGTGATTTTTATCAAAGCCCTACATTTCGTGTGAACACTATTACCATGTTTCTGGTAGAAGCAGAAGAAAAATTGACTCACCTCGTTCAAATAGTTTAGCCGCTACAGCGTTTGCAAAGTTTAAACAAAAATGTGATTTTTATCAAAGCCCTACTTTTCTTGTGAACACTATTCCCACGTTCCTGGTAAGAGTAAAATAATGATTGAATGCTTTCTTGAAACCTCTTCGAATTATCTAACTTATACTGTTTGCTTGTCTAACCTCGTTCAAATACTTTAGCCGCTAGAGCGTTTGCAAAGGTGAAACAAAAATGTGATTTTTATCAAAGCCCTACATTTCTTGTGAACACTATTACCATGTTTCTGGTAGGAGCAGAAGAAAAATTGACTCACCTCGTTCAAATAGTTTAGCCGCTAGAGCGTTTGCGAAGTTGAAACAAAAATGTGATTTTTATCAAAGCCCTACATTTCTTGTGAACACTATTACCATGTTTCTGGTAGGAGTAGAAGAAAAATTGACTCACCTCGTTCAAATAATTTAGCCGCTAGAGCGTTTGCGAAGTTGAAACAAAAATGTGATTTTTATCAAAGCCCTACACTTCTTGTGAACACCATTGCCACGTTCCTGATAGGAGTAGAGGAAAGGTTGAATGCTTGCCTGAAAGCTCTTTAAATTGTCTAAGCAATGCTTTTTGCTTGTCTCACTTCGTACAAACAGTTTAGCCGCTAGAGCGTTTGCGAAGTTGAAACAAAAATGTGATTTTTATCAAAGCCCTACACTTCTTGTGAACACCATTGCCACGTTCCTGATAGGAGTAGAGAAAAGGTTGAATGCTTGCCTGAAAGCTCCTTAAATTATCTAAGTAACACTGTTTGCTTGTCTCACCTCGTTTAAATAGTTTAGTCGCTAGAACGTTTGCAAAGTTGAAACAAAAATGTGATTTTTCTCAAAACTCCACATTTCTTGTGAACACTATTACCACGTTTCTGGTAGGAGTAGAAGAAAGATTGAAGACTTTCCTGAAAGCTCTTTAAATTATCCAACTAATGCTTTTTGCGCTAGAGCCTTTGCAAAGTTGAAACAAAAATGTGATTTTTATCAAAACAATACATTTCTTGCGAACACTATTACCACGCCCCTGGTAGGAGTAGAAGAAAGATTAAAAATTTCCTGAAAGCTCTCTAAATTATATAAGCAATGCTTTTTGCTTGACTCACCTCGTTCAAATAGTTTAGCCGCTAGAGCGTTTGCGAAGTTGAAACAAAAATGTGATTTTTATCAAAGCCCTACAATTCTTGTGAACACCATTGCCACGTTCCTGATAGGAGTAGAAGAAAGGTTGAATGCTTGCCTGAAAGCTCTTTAAATTATCTAAGCAATACTGTTTGCTTGTCTCACCTCGTTTAAATAGTTTAGCCGCTAGAGCGTTTGCAAAGTTGAAACAAAAATGTGATTTTTCTCAAAACTCCACATTTTTTGTGAACACTATTACCACGTTTCTGGTAGGAGTAGAAGAAAGATTAAAAACTTCCCGAAAGCTCTCTAAATTATCTAAGCAATGCTTTTTGCTTGACTCACCTCGTTCAAATAGTTTAGCCGCTAGAGCGTTTGCGAAGTTGAAACAAAAATGTGATTTTTATCAAAGCCCTACAATTCTTGTGAACACCATTGCCACGTTCCTGATAGGAGTAGAAGAAAGGTTGAATGCTTGCCTGAAAGCTCTTTAAAGTATCTAAGCAATGCTTTTTGCTTGTCTCACCTTGTTCAAATAGTTTAGCCGCTAGGACTTTGCAAAGTTGAAACAAAAATCTGATTTTTATCAAAACCCTACATTTCTTGCGAACACTATTACCACGCCCCTGGTAGGAGTAGAAGAAAGATTAAAAACTTCCCGAAAGCTCTCTAAATTATCTAAGCAATGCTTTTTGCTTGACTCACCTCGTTCAAATAGTTTAGCCGCTAGAGCCTTTGCAAAGTTAAAACAGAAACGTGATTTTAATTAAAACCCAACATTTCTTGTTAGCTCTATTGCCACGCCTCTGAAACAAAAACGTGATTTTAACTAAAACCCAACATTTCTTGTGAACACTATTGCGACGCCTCTGAAAGGAGTAGAAGAAAGGTTGATGACTTTCCTGAAAGCTCTTTAAATTGTCTAAGCAATGCTTTTTGCTTGTCTCACTTCGTTCAAATAGTTTAGCCGCTAGAGGGTTTGAAATTTTAAACAAAAATGTGATTTTTATCAAAGCCCTACACTTTTTGTGAACACCATTGCCACGTTCCTGATAGGAGTAGAAGAAAGGTTGAATGCTTGCCTGAAAGCTCTTTAAATTATCTAAGCAATACTGTTTGCTTGTCTCACCTCGTTTAAATAGTTTAGCCGCTAGAGCGTTTGCAAAGTTGAAACAAAAATGTGATTTTTCTCAAAACTCCACATTTTTTGTGAACACTATTACCACGTTTCTGGTAGGAGTAGAAGAAAGATTGAAGACTATCATGAAAGCTCTTTAAAGTATCTAAGCAATGCTTTTTGCTTGTCTCACCTTGTTCAAATAGTTTAGTCGCAAGGGCCTTGGCAAAGTTGAAACAAAAATGTGATTTTTATCATAACCCTACATTTCTTGCGAACACTATTACCACGCCCCTGGTAGGAACAGAAAAAAGATTGAATGCTTTCTTGAAACCTCTTTGAATTATCTAACTAATACTATTTGTTTGACTCACCTCGTTCAAATAGTTTAGCCGCTAGAGCGTTTGCGAAGTTGAAACAAAAATGTGATTTTTATCAAAGGTATACATTTCTTGTGAACACTATTACCACGTTCCTGGTAAAAGCAGAAGAAAAATTGACTCACCTCGTTCAAATAGTTTAGCCGCTAGAGCGTTTGCGAAGTTGAAACAAAAATGTGATTTTTCTCAAAACCCTACATTTCTTGTGAACACTTTTGCCACGTTCCTGGTAGGAGTAGAAGAAAGATTGAATGCTTTCTTGAAACCTCTTCGAATTATCGAACTAATGCTATTTGTTTGACTCACCTCGTTCAAATAGTTTAGCCGCTAGAGCGTTTGCGAAGTTGAAACCAAAATGTAATTTTTATCAAAGCCCTACATTCCTTGTGAACACAATTACCACGTTCCTGGTAGGAGTAGAAGAGAGATTGAATGCCTTCCTGAAAGCTCTTTGAATTATCTAAGCAATGCTTTTCGTTTAACTCACCTCGTTCAAATAGTTCCGCCGCTAGAGCGTTTGCAAAGTTGAAACAAAAATGTAATTTTTCTCAGAACTCTACATTTTGTGCAAACACCATTGCCACGTTCCTGGTAGGAGTAGAAGAAAGATTGAATGCTTTCTTGAAACCTCTTCGAATTATCTAACTAATGCTATTTGTTTGACTCACCTCGTTCAAATAGTTTAGCCGCTAGAGCGTTTGCGAAGTTGAAACAAAAATGTGATTTTTATCAAAGCCCTACATTCCTTGTGAACACAATTACCACGTTCCTGGTAGGAGCAGAAGAAAAATTGACTCAGCTCGTTCAAATAGTTTAGCCGCTAGAGCGTTTGCGAAGTTGGAACAAAAATGTGATTTTTATCAAAGCCCTACATTTCTTGTGAACACTATTACCATGTTCCTGGTAGGAGCAGAAGAAAAATTGACTCACCTCGTTCAAATACTTTAGCCGCTAGACCGTTTGCGAAGTTGAAACAACAATGTGATTTTTCTCAAAACCCTACATTTCTTGTGAGCGCTATTACCACGTTCCTGGTAGGAGTAGAAGAAGGATTGAATGTTTTCTTGAAACCTCTTCGAATTATCTAGCTAATACTATTTGTTTGACTCAACTCGTTCAAATAGTTTAGCCGCTAGAGCGTTTGCGAAGTTGAAACAAAAATGTGATTTTAATCAAAGCCCTGGTAGGAGTAGAAGAAAGATTGAAGACTATCCGGAAAGCTCTTTAAAGTATCTAAGCAATGCTTTTTGCTTGTCTCACCTTGTTCAAATAGTTTAGCCGCTAGGGCCTTTGCAAACTTGAAACAAAAATGTGATTTTTATCAAAACCCTACATTTCTTGCGAACACTATTACCACGCCCCTGGTAGGAGTAGAAGAAAGATTAAAAACTTCCTGAAAGCTCTCTAAATTATCTCAGCAATGCTTTTTGCTTGACTCACCTCGTTCAAATATTTTAGCCGCTAGAGCCTTTGCAAAGTTGAAACAAAAACGTGATTTTAATTAAAACCCAACATTTCTTGTTAACTCTATTGCCACGCCTCTGAAACAAAAACGTGATTTTAATTAAAACCCAACATTTCTTGTGAACACTATTGCCACGCCTCTGAAAGGAGTAGAAGAAAGGTTGATGACTTTCCTGAAAGCTCATTAAATTGTCTAAGCAATGGCATTGGAAGAAAGATTAAAAACTTCCTGAAAGCTCTCTAAATTATCTAAGCAATGCTTTTTGCTTGACTCACCTCGTTCAAATAGTTTAGCCGCTAGAGCCTTTGCAAAGTTGAAACAAAAACGTGATTTTAATTAAAACCCAACATTTCTTGTTAGCTCTATTGCCACGCCTCTGAAACAAAAACGTGATTTTAATTAAAACCCAACATTTCTTGTGAACACTATTGCCACGCCTCTGAAAGGAGTAGAAGAAAGGTTGATGACTTTCCTGAAAGCTCTTTAAATTGTCTAAGCAATGCTTTTTGCTTGTCTCACTTCGTTCAAATAGTTTAGCCGATAGAGCGTTTGCGAAGTTGAAACAAAAATGTAATTTTTATCAAAGCCCTACACTTCTTGTGAACACCATTGCCACGTTCCTGATAGGAGTAGAGGAAAGGTTGAATGCTTGCCTGAAAGCTCTTTAAATTGTCTTAGTAATACTGTTTGCTTGTCTCACCTCGTTTAAATAGTTTAGCCGCTAGAGCGTTTGCAAAGTTGAAACAAAAATGTGATTTTTCTCAAAACTCCACATTTCTTGTGAACACTATTACCACGTTTCTGGTAGGAGTAGAAGAAAGATTGAAGACTTTCCTGAAAGCTCTTTAAATTATCCAACTAATGCTTTTTGCTTGGCTCACCTCGTTCAAATAGTTTAGCCGCTAGAGCCTTTGCAAAGTTGAAACAAAAATGTGATTTTAATTAAAACCCAACATTTCTTGTGAAGACTATTACTACCTTCCTGGTAGGAGTAGAAAGAAGATTGAGGACTTTCCTGAAAGCCCTTTAAATTATCTAAGCAATGCTTTTCGCTTGGCTCACCTCTTCCAAATAGCTTAACCGCTAGAGCCTTTGCAAAGTTGAAACAAAAAAGTGATTTTAATAAAAACCCAACATTTCTTGTGAACACTTTTGCCACGCCTCTGATAGGAGTAGAAGAAAGGTTGATGACTTTCCTGAAAGCTCTTTGAATTATCTAATTTTCGTTTAACTCACCTCGTTCAAATAGTTTAGCCGCCAGGGTCTTTGCAAAGTGTAAACAAAAATGTGATTTTTCTCAACACTCTACATTTTTTGTGAACACTATTGCCACGTTCCTGGTAGGAGTAGAAGAAAAGTTGAATGCTTTCCTGAAACCTCTTCGAATTGTCTAATTTTCGTTTAACTCACCTCGTTCAAATAGTTTAGCCGCTAGGGTCTTTGTAAAGTTGAAACAAAAATGTGATTTTTCTCAAAACCCTACATTTCTTGTGAACGCTATTGCCACATTCGTGGTAGGAGTGGAAGAAAGATAGAATGTTTCTTGATAGCTCTTTAAATTAGCTAAGCAATTATTTTTATTTAACTCACCTCGTTCAAATAGTTTAGCCGCTAGAGTGTTTGCGAAGTTGAAACAAAAATGTGATTTTTATCAAAGCCCTACATTTCTTGTGAACACCATTACCACGTTACTGGTAGGAGTAGAAGAAAGATTGAATGCTTGCCTGTTAAGCTCTTTAAATTATCTAAGCAATGCTTTTCGTTTAACTCACCTCGTTCAAATAGTTTAGCCGCCAGGGTCTTTGCAAAGTTGAAACAAAAATGTGATTTTTCTCAAAACTCTACATTTTTTGTGAACACTATTGCCACGTTCCTGGTAGGAGTAGAAGAAAGGTTGAATGCTTTCCTGAAACCTCTTCGAATTATCTAGCTTATACTATTTGTGTGACTCACCTCGTTTAAATAGTTTAGCCGCTAGAGCGATTGCGAAGTTGAAACAAAAATGTGATTTTTATCAAAGCCCTACATTTCTTGTGAACACTATTACCACGTTCGTGGTAGGAGTAGAATAAAGATTGAATGCTTTCCTGAAAGCTCTTTGAATTATCTAAGCAATGCTTTTCGTTTAACTCACCTCGTTCAAATAGTTCAGCCGCTAGGGTCTATGCAAAGTTGAAACAAAAATGTGATTTTTATCATAACCCTACATTTCTTGTGACCATTATTACCACGTTCCTGGTAGGAGTAGAAAAAAGATTGAGGACTTTCCTCAAAGTTCTTTAAATTATCTAAGCAACGCTTTTTGCTTGTCTCACCTCTTTCAAATAGTTTAGCCGCTAATGCCTTTGCAAAGTTGAAACAAAAATGTGATTTTTATCAAAACCCTACATTTCTTGCAAACACTATTACCACGCCCCTGGTAGGAGTAAAAGAAAGATTGAAAACCTCCTGAAAGCTCTCTAAATTATCTAAGCAACGCTTTTTGCTTGACTCACCTCGTTCAAATAGTTTAGCCGCTAGAGCCTTTGCAAGGTTGAAACAAAAACGTGATTTTAATTAAAACCCAACATTTCTTGTTAACTCTATTGCCACGCCTCTGAAAGGAGTAGAAGAAAGGTTGATGACTTTCCTGAAAGCTCTTTAAATTATCTAAGCAATGCTGTTTGCTTGTCTCACTTCGTTCAAATAGTTTAGCTGCTAGAGCCTTTGCAAAGTGGAAAAAAAATCGTGATTTTAATTAAAACCCAACATTTCTTGTGAACACTATTGCCACGCCTCTGAAAGGAGTAGAAGAAAGGTTGATGACTTTCCTGAAAGCTCTTTAAATTATCTAAGCAATGCTTTTTGCTTGACTCACCTCGTTCAAATAGTTTAGCCGCTAGAGCGTTTGCGAAATTGAAACAAAAATGTGATTTTTATCAAAGCCCTACACTTCTTGTGAACACCATTGCCACGTTCCTGGTAGAAGTAGAGGAAAGGTTGAATGCTTGCCTGAAAGCTCTTTAAATTATCTAAGCAATGCTGTTTGCTTGTCTCACCTCGTTTAAATAGTTTAGCCTCTAGAGCCTTTGCAAAGTTGAAACAAAAATGTGATTTTAATTAAAACCCAACATTTGTTGTGAACACTATTGCCACGCCCCTGGTAGGAGTCGAGGAAAGATTGAATGCTTTCTTCATAGCTCTTTAAATTATCTAAGCGATGCTTTTTGCTTGTCTCACCTCGTTGAAATAGTTCAGCCGCTAGAGCCTTTGCAAAGTTGAAACAAAAATGTGCTTTTTATCAAAACCCTACATTTCTTGTGAACACTATTACCACGTTGACGTTGGGACTAGAAGAAAGATTGAAGACTTCCCTGAAAGCTCTTTAAATTAGCTAAGCAATGCTTTTTACTTGACTCACCTCGTTTAAATAGTTTAGCCGCTAGAGCCTTTGCAAAGTTGAAACAAAAATGTGATTTTAATTAAAACCCAACATTTCTTGTGAACACTAGTACCACGTTCCTGGTAGGAGTAGAAGAAAGATAGAAGACTTTCCAGGAAGCTCTTTAAATTATATAAGCAATGCTTTTTGCTTGTCTCACTTCGTTCAAATAGTTTAGCCGCTAGAGCTTTTGCAAAGTTGAAACAAAAATGTGATTTTGATCAAAACCCTACATTTCTTGTGAACACTATTACCACTTTCCCGTTAGGAGTAGAAGAAAGATTGAAGACTTTCCTGAAAGCTCTTTAAATTATCCAACTAATGCATATTATTTGACTCACCTCGTTCAAATAGTTTAGCCGCTAGAGCGTTTGCAAAGTTGAAACAAAAATGTGATTTTAATTAAAAGCCAACATTTCTTGTGAACACTATTACCACCTTCCTGGTAAGAGTAGAAAGAAGATTGAGGACTTTCCTGAAAGCCCTTTAAATTATCTAAGCAATGCTTTTTGCTTGTCTCACCTCGTTCAAATAGTTTAGCCGCTAGAGCGTTTGCAAAGTTGAAACAAAAATGTGATTTTAATTAAAACCCAACATTTCTTGTGAACACTATTACCACCTTCCTGGTAGGAGTGGAGAGAAGATTGAGGACTTTCCTGAAAGCCCTTTAAATTATCTAAGCAATGCTTTTCGCTTGGCTCACCTCTTTCAAATAGCTTAACCGCTAGAGCGTTTGCAAAGTTGAAACAAAAATGTGATTTTAATTAAAACCCAACATTTCTTGTGAACACTATTACCACCTTCCTGGTAGGAGTAGAAAGAAGCAATGCTTTTCGCTTGGCTCACCTCTTTCAAATAGCTTAACCGCTAGAGCCTTTGCAAAGTTGAAACAAAAAAGTGATTTTAATTAAAACCCAACATTTCTTGTGAACACTTTTGCCACGCCTCTGATAGGAGTAGAAGAAAGGTTGATGACTTTCCTGAAAGCTCTTTGAATTATCTAATTTTCGTTTAACTCACCTCGTTCAAATAGTTTAGCCGCCAGGGTCTTTGCAAAGTTGAAACAAAAATGTGATTTTTCTCAAAACTCTACATTTTTTGTGAACACTATTGCCACGTTCCTGGTAGGAGTAGAAGAAAAGTTGAATGCTTTCCTGAAACCTCTTCGAATTGTCTAATTTTCGTTTAACTAACCTCGTTCAAATAGTTCAGCCGCTAGGGTCTTTGCAAAGTTGTAACAAAAATGTGATTTTTCTCAAAACCCTACATTTCTTGTGAACACTATTGCCACCTTCGTGGTAGGAGTAGAAGAAAGATAGAATGTTTCTTGATAGCTCTTTAAATTAGCTAAGCAATTATTTTTATTTAACTCACCTCGTTCAAATAATTCAGCTGATAGAGCGTTTGCGAAGTTGAAACAAAAATGTGATTTTTATCAAAGCCCTACATTTCTTGTGAACACCATTACCACGTTCCTGGTAGGAGTAGAAGAAATATTGAATGCCTTCTTGAAAGCTCTTTGAATTGTCTAATTTTCGTTTAACTCATCTCGTTCAAATAGTTTAGCCGCCAGGGTCTTTGCAAAGTTGAAACAAAAATGTGATTTTTCTCAAAACTCTACATTTTTTGTGAACACTATTGCCACGTTCCTGATAGGAGTAGAAGACAGGTTGAATGCTTTCCTGAAAGCTCTTTGAATTATCTAAGCAATGCTTTTCGTTTAACTCACCTAGGGCCGCTAGGGTCTTTGCAAAGTTGAAACAAAAATGTGATTTTTATCAAAGCCCTACATTTCTTGTGAACACTATTACCACGTTCGTGGTAGGAGTAGAAAAAAGATTGAATGCTTTCCTGAAAGCTCTTTGAATTATCTAAGCAATGCTTTTCATTTAACTCACCTAGGGCCGCTAGGGTCTTTGCAAAGTTGAATCAAAAATGTGATTTTTATCAAAACCCTACATTTCTTGTGAACACTATTACCACGTTTCTGGTAGGAATAGAAGAAAGATTGAAGACTTTCCTGAAAGCTCTTTAAATTATCCAACTAATGCATATTATTTGACTCACCTCGTTCAAATAGTTTATCCGCTAGAGACTTTGCAAAGTTTAAACAAAAATTTGATTTTAATTAAAACCCAACATTTCTTGTGAACACTATTGCCACGCCTCTGAAAGGAGTAGAAGAAAGGTTGATGACTTTCCTGAAAGCTCTTTAAAGTATCTAAGCAAAGCGTTTTGCTTGTCTCGCCTCGTTTAAACAGTTTAGCCGCTAGAGCGTTTGCAAAGTTGAAACAAAAATGTGATTTTAATTAAAACCCAACATTTTTTGTGAACACTATTACCACGTTCCTGGTAAGCGTAAAAGAATGATTGAATGCTTTCTTGAAACCTCTTCGAATTATCTAACTAATACTGTTTGCTTGTCTCACCTCGTTCAAATACTTTAGCCGCTAGAGCGTTTGCAAAGGTGAAACAAAAATGTGATTTTTATCAAAGCCCTACATTTCTTGTGAACACTATTACCATGTTTCTGGTAGGAGCAGAAGAAAAATTGACTCACCTCGTTCAAATAGTTTAGCCGCTAGAGCATTTGCGAAGTTGAAACAAAAATGTGATTTTTATCAAAGCCCTACATTTCTTGTGAACACTATTACCACGTTCCTGGTAGGAGCAGAAGAAAAATTTACTCACCTCGTTCAAATAGTTTAGCCGCTAGAGCGTTTGCGAAGTTGAAACAAAAATGTGATTTTTCTCAAAACCCTACATCTCTTGTGAGCACTATTGCCACATTTCTGGTAGAAGCAGAAGAAAGATTGAATGCTTGCCTGTTAAGCTCTTTAAATTATCTAAGCAATGCTTTTCGTTTAACTCACCTCGTTCAAATAGTTCAGCCGCTAAGGTCTATGCAAAGTTGAAACAAAAATGTGATTTTTATCATAACCCTACATTTCTTGTGAACACTATTACCACGTTCCTGGTAGGAGTAGAAAAAAGATTGAGGACTTTCCTCAAAGCTCTTTAAATTATCTAAGCAATGCTTTTTGCTTGGCTCACCTCTTTCAAATAGCTTAACCGCTAGAGCCTTTGCAAAGTTGAAACAAAAAAGTGATTTTAATTAAAACCCAACATTTCTTGTGAACACTTTTGCCACGCCTCTGATAGGAGTAGAAGAAAGGTTGGTGGCTTTCCTGAAAGCTCTTTGAATTATTTAAGCAATGCTTTTTGTATAACTCACCTCTTTCAAATAGTTTAACCACTAGAGCCTTTGCAAAGTTGAAACAAAAACGTGATTTTAATTAAAACCCAACATTTCTTGTTAACTCTATTGCCACGCCTCTGAAAGGAGTAGAAGAAAGGTTGATGACTTTCCTGAAAGCTCTTTAAATTATCTAAGCAATGCTTTTTGCTTGGCTCACCTCTTTCAAATAGCTTAACCGCTAGGGTCTTTGCAAAGTTGAATCAAAAATGTGATTTTTATCAAAACCCTACATTTCTTGTGAACACCATTGCCACGTTTCTGGAAGGAGTAGAAGAAAGATTGAAAACTTCCTGAAAGCTCTCTAAATTATCTAAGCAACGCTTTTTGCTTGACTCACCTCGTTCAAATAGTTTAGCCGCTAGAGCCTTTGCAAAGTTGAAACAAAAACGTGATTTTAATTAAAACCCAACATTTCTTGTTAAACCTATTGCCACGCCTCTGAAAGGAGTAGAAGAAAGGTTGATGACTTTCCTGAACGCTCTTTAAATTATCTAAGCAATGCTGTTTGCTTGTCTCACTTCGTTCAAATAGTTTAGCCGCTAGAGCCTTTGCAAAGTTGAAACAAAAACGTGATTTTATATAAAACCCAACATTTCTTGTGAACACTATTGCCACGCCTCCGAAAGGAGTAGAAGAAAGGTTGATGACTTTCCTGAAAGCTCTTTAAATTGCCTAAGCAATGCTTTTTGCTTGTCTCACTTCGTTCAAATAGTTTAGCCGCTAGAGCGTTTGCGAAGTTAAAACAAAAATGTGATTTTTTCAAAGCCCTACACTTCTTGTGAACACCATTGCCATGTTCCAGGTAGGAGTAGAGGAAAGGTTGAATGCTTGCCTGACAGCACTTTAAATTATCTAAGCAATACTGTTTGCTTGTCTCACCTCGTTTAAATAGTTTAGCCTCTAGAGCCTTTGCAAAGTTGAAACAAAAATGTGATTTTAATTAAAACCCAACATTTCTTGTAAACACTATTGCCACGCCCCTGGTAGGAGTCGAGGAAAGATTGAATGCTTTCTTGATAGCTCTTTAAATTATCTAAGCAATGCTTTTTGCTTGTCTCACCTCGCTCAAATAGTTCAGCCGATAGAGCCTCTGCAAAGTTGAAACAAAAATGTGCTTTTTATCAAAACCCTACATTTCTTGTGAAAACTATTGCCACGTTCCTGGTAGGAGTCGAAGAAAGATTGAATGCTTTCTTAATAGCTCTTTAAATTATCTAAGCAATGCTTTTTGCTTGACTCACCTCGTTCAAATAGTTTAGCCGCTAGAGCGTTTGCAAGGTTGAAACAAAAATGTGATTTTTATCAAAGCCCTACATTTCTGGTGAACACTAGTACCACGTTCCTGGTAGGAGTAGAAGAAAGACTGAAGACTTTCCTGAAAGCTCTTTAAATTAGCTAATCAATTATTTTTATTTGACCCACCTCATTTAAAAAGTTTAACCGCTAGAGCGTTTGCAAAGGTGAAACAAAAATGTGATTTGTCTCAAAACCCTACATTTCTTGAGAACACTATTGCCACGTTCGTGGTAGGAGTCGAAGAAAGATAGAATGCTTCTTGATAGCTCTTTAAATTAGCTAAGCAATTATTTTTATTTAACTCACCTCGTTCAAATAGTTTAGCCGTTAGAGCGTTTGCAAAGTTGAAACAAAAATGTGATTTTTATCAAAGCCCTACATTTCTGGTGAACACTAGTACCACGTTCCTGGTAGGAGTAGAAGAAAGACTGAAGACTTTCCTGAAAGCTCTTTAAATTAGCTAATCAATTATTTTTATTTGACCCACCTCATTTAAAAAGTTTAACCGCTAGAGCGTTTGCAAAGGTGAAACAAAAATGTGATTTGTCTCAAAACCCTACATTTCTTGAGAACACTATTGCCACGTTCGTGGTAGGAGTCGAAGAAAGATAGAATGCTTCTTGATAGCTCTTTAAATTAGCTAAGCAATTATTTTTATTTAACTCACCTCGTTCAAATAGTTTAGCCGTTAGAGCGTTTGCAAAGTTGAAACAAAAATGTGATTTTTCTCAGAACTCTACATTTTTTGTGAACACCATTGCCACGTTCCTGGTAGGAGTAAAAGAGAGAGTGAATGCCTTCCTGAAAGCTCTTTGAATTATCTAACTAATGCTATTTGTTTGACTCACCTCGTTCAAATAGTTTAGCCGCTAGAGCGTTTGCGAAGTTGAAACAAAAATGTGATTTTTATCAAAGTCCTACATTTCTTGTGAACACTATTACCACGTTCCTGGTAGAAGCAGAAGAAAAATTTCCTCACCTTGTTCAAATAGTTTAGCCGCTAGAGCGTTTGAGAAGTTGAAACAAAAATGTGATTTTTATCAAAACCCTACATCTCTTGCGAACACCATTGCCACGTTCCTGGTAGGAGTAGAAGAAAGATTGAATGCTTTCTTGAAACCTCTTCGAATTATCTAACTAATACCATTGGTCTGAGTCACCTCTTTCAAATAGTTTAGCCGCTAGAGCGTTTGCGAAGTTGGAACAAAAATGTGATTTTTATCAAAGCCCTACATTTCTTGTGAACACTATTACCACGTTCCTGGTAGGAGCAGAAGAAAAATTGACTCACCTCGTTCAAATAGTTTAGCCGCTAGAGCGTTTGCGAAGTTGAAACAAAAATGTGATTTTTGTCAAAGAACTACATTTCTTGTGAACACTATTACCACGTTCCTGGTAGGAGTAGAAGAAAGATTGAAGACTTTCCTCAAAGCTCTTTAAATTAGCTAAGCAATCCTTTTTATTTGACCCACCTCTTTCAAACAGATTAGCCGCTAGAGCGTTTGCGAAGTTGAAACAAAAATGTGATTTTTCTCAAAACCCTACATATCTTGTGAACACTATTGCCACGTTCCTGGTGGGAGTTGAAGAAAGATTGAATGCTTTCTCGAAACCTTTTCGAATTATCTAACTAATACAATTTGCTTGACTCACCTCTTTCGAATAGTTTAGCCGCTAGAGCGTTTGCGAAGTTGAAACAAAAATGTGATTTTTATCAAAGCCCTACATTTCTTGTGAACACTATTACCACGTTCCTGGTAGGAGTAGAAGAAAGATTGAATGCTGTCCTGAAAGCTCTTTGAATCATCTAACCAGCGCTTATTATTTAACTCACCTCGTTCAAATAGTTTAGCCGCTAGAGCGTTTGAAAGTTGAAACAGAAATGTGATTTTTCTCAAAACCCTACATTTCTTGTGAACACTATTACCACGTTCCTGGTAGGAGCAGAAGAAAAATTGACTCACCTCGTTCAAATAGTTTAGCTGCTAGAGCGTTTGCGAAGTTGGAACAAAAATGTGATTTTTATCAAAGCCCTACATTTCTTGTGAACACTATTACCACGTTCCTGGTAGGAGCAGAAGAAAAATTTACTCACCTCGTTCAAATAGTTTAGCCGTTAGAGCGTTTGCGAAGTTGGAACAAAAATGTGATTTTTATCAAAGCCCGACATTTCTTGTGAACACTATTACCACGTTCCTGGTAGGAGTAGAAGAAAGATTGAAAACTTTCCTGAAAGCTCTTTAAATTAGCTAAGCAATCCTTTTTATTTGACCCACCTCTTTCAAATAGATTAGCCGCTAGAGCGTTTGCGAAGTTGAAACAAAAATGTGATTTTGATTAAAACCCTACATTTCTTGTGAACACTATTGCCACGTTCCTGGTAGGAGTCGAAGAAAGATTGAATGCTTTCTTGAAACCTCTTCGAATTATCTAACTAATGCTATTTGGTTGACTCACCTCGTTCGAATAGTTTAGCCGCTAGAGCGTTTGCGAAGTTGAAACAAAAATGTGCTTTTTATCAAAGCCCTACATTTCTTGTGAACACTATTACCACGTTCCTGGTAGGAGTAGAAGAAAGATTGAATGCTGTCCTGAAAGCTCTTTGAATCATCTAACCAGCGCTTATTATTTAACTCACCTCGTTCAAATAGTTTAGCCGCTAGAGCGTTTGAAAGTTGAAACAGAAATGTGATTTTTCTCAAAACCCTACATTTCTTGTGAACACTATTACCACGTTTCTGGTTGGAGTAGAAGAATGATTGAAGACTTTCCTGATAGCTCTTTAAATTATCCAACTAATACGTATTATTTTACTCACCTCTTTCAAATAGTTTAGCCGCTAGTGCGTTTGCAAAGTTGAAACAAAAATGTGATTTTTCTCAAAGCCCTACATTTCTTGTGAACACTATTACCATGTTTCTGGTAGGTGCAGAAGAAAAAATTTACTCACCTCGTTCAAATAGTTTAGCCTCTAGAGCGTTTGCGAAGTTGAAACAAAAATGTGATTTTGCTCAAAACCTTGCATTTCTTGTGAGCATTACTGCCACGTTTCTGGTAGGAGCAGAAGAAAGATTGAATGCTTGCCTGTTAAGCTCTTTAAATTATCTAAGCAATGCTTTTCGTTTAACTCACCTCTTTCAAATAGTTCAGCCGCTAGGGTCTATGCAAAGTTGAAACAAAAAAGTGATTTTAATTAAAACCCAACATTTCTTGTAAACACTTTTGCCACGCCTTTGATAGGAGTAGAAGAAAGGTTGATGACTTTCCTGAAAGCTCTTTGAATTATCTAAGCAATGCTTTTTGTTTAACTCACCTCGTTCGAATAGTTTAGCCGCTAGAGCGTTTGCGAAGTTGAAACAAAAATGTGATATTTATCAAAGCCCTACACTTCTTGTGAACACCATTGCCACGTTCCTGGTAGGAGTAGAAGAAAGATTGAAGACTTTCCTGAAAGCTCTTTAAATTATCTAAGCAATGCTTTTTGTTTAACACACCTCGTTCAAATAGCTTAGCCGCTAGGGTCTTTGCAAAGTTGAAACAAAAATGTGATTTTTCTCAAAACACTACATTTTTTATGAACACCATTGCCACGTTCCTGGTAGGAGAAGATGAAAGATTGAATGCTTTCTTGAAACCTCTTCGAATTATCTAACTAATACTATTTGTTTGATTCACCTAGTTCAAATAGTTTAGCCGCTAGAGCGTTTGCGAAGTTGAAACAAAAATGTGATTTTTATCAAAGTCCTACATTTCTTGTGAACACCATTGCCACGTTCCTGGTAGGAGTAGAAGAAAGATTGAATGCTTTCCTGAAACCTCTTCGAATTATCTAACTAATACTATTTGTTTGACTCACCTCGTTCAAATAGTTTAGCCGCTAGTGCGTTTGCGAAGTTGAAACAAAAATGTGATTTTTATCAAATTCCTACATTTCTTGTGAACACTATTACCACGTTCCTGGTAGGAGCAGAAGAAAGGTTGAATGCTCTTTGAATTATCTAAACAGTGCTTATTATTTAGCTCACCTCGTTCAAATAGTTTAGCCGTTAGAGGGTTTGAAATTTTAAACAAAAATGTGATTTTTCTCAAAACCCTATATTTCACGTGAACGCTATTACCACGTTCCTGGTAGGAGTAGAAGAAAGATTGAAGACTTTTCTGATAGCTCTTTAAATTATCAAACTAATGCGTATTATTTGACGCATCTCGTTCAAATAGTTTAGCCGCTAGAGCGTTTGCAAAGTTGAAACAAAGATGTGATTTTCCTCAAAACACTACATTTTTTGTGAACACCATTGCCACGTTCCTGGTAGGAGAAGAAGAAAGATTGAATGCTTTCTTGAAACCTCTTCGAATTATCTAACTAATACTATTTGTTTGATTCACCTAGTTCAAATAGTTTAGCCGCTAGAGCGTTTGCGAAGTTGAAACAAAAATGTGATTTTTATCAAAGTCCTACATTTCTTGTGAACACCATTGCCACGTTCCTGGTAGGAGTAGAAGAAAGATTGAATGCTTTCCTGAAACCTCTTCGAATTATCTAACTAATACTATTTGTTTGACTCACCTCGTTCAAATAGTTTAGCCGCTAGAGCGTTTGCGAAGTTGAAACAAAAATGTGATTTTTATCAAAGTCCTACATTTCTTGTGAACACTATTACCACGTTCCTGGTAGAAGCAGAAGAAAAATTTCCTCACCTTGTTCAAATAGTTTAGCCGCTAGAGCGTTTGAGAAGTTGAAACAAAAATGTGATTTTTATCAAAACCCTACATCTCTTGCGAACACCATTGCCACGTTCCTGGTAGGAGTAGAAGAAAGATTGAATGCTTTCTTGAAACCTCTTCGAATTATCTAACTAATACCATTGGTCTGAGTCACCTCTTTCAAATAGTTTAGCCGCTAGAGCATTTGCGAAGTTGAAACAAAAATGTGATTTTTCTCAAAACCCTACATTTCTCGTGAACACTATTACCACGTTCCTGGTAGGAGTACAAGAAAGATTTAAGACTTTCTGATAGCTCTTTAAATTATCCAACTATTGCATATAATTTGACTCACCTCGTTCAAATAGTTTAGCCGCTAGAGCGTTTGCAAAGTTGAAACAAAAATGTGATTTTTCTCAAAACTCTACATTTTTTGTGAACACCATTGCCACGTTCCTGGTAGGAGTAGAATAAAGATTGAATGCTTTCTTGAAACCTCTTCGAATTATCTAACTAATACTATTTGTTTGACTCACCTCGTTCAAATAGTTTAGCCGCTAGAGCGTTTGAGAAGTTGAAACAAAAATGTGATTTTTATCAAAACCCTACATTTCTTGTGAACACTATTACCACGTTCCTGGTAGAAGCAGAAGAAAAATTGACTCACCTTGTTCAAATAGTTTAGCCGCTAGAGCGTTTGCGAAGCTGAAACAAAAATGTGATTTTTATCAAAACCCTACATTTCTTGTGAACACTATTACCACGTTCCTGGTAGGAGCAGAAGAAAAATTGACTCACCTTGTTCAAATAGTTTAGCCGCTAGAGCGTTTGCGAAGTTGAAACAAAAATGTGATTTTTATCAAAGCCCTACATTTCTTGTGAACACTATTACCACGTTCCTGGTAGGAGTAGAAGAGAGATTGAAGACTTTTCTGATAGCTCTTTAAATTATCAAACTAATGCATATTATTCGACTCACCCCGTTCAAATAGTTTAGCCGCTAGAGCGTTTGCAAAGTTGAAACAAAAATGTAATTTTTCTCAAAACTCTACATTTTTTGTGAACACCATTGCCACGTTCCTGGCAGGAAAAGAAGAAAGATTGAATGCTTTTTTGAAACCACTTCGAATTATCTAACTAATACTATTTGTTTGACTCACCTATTTCAAATAGTTTAGCCGCTAGAGCGTTTGCGAAGTTGAAATAAAAATGTGATTTTTATCAAAGTCCTACATTTCTTGTGAACACCATTGCCACGTTCCTGGCAGGAAAAGAAGAAAGATTGAATGCTTTCTTGAAACCACTTCGAATTATCTAACTAATACTATTTGTTTGACTCACCTATTTCAAAGAGTTTAGCCGCTAGAGTGTTTGCGAAGTTGAAACAAAAATGTGATTTTTCTCAAAACCCTACATTTCTTGTGAACACTATTACCACGTTCCTGGTAGGAGTAGAAGAAAGATTGAAGACTTTCTGATAGCTCTTTAAATTATCCAACTAATGCATATAATTTGACTCACCTCGTTCAAATAGTTTAGCCGCTAGAGCGTTTGCAAAGTTGAAACAAAAATGTGATTTTCCTCAAAACTCTACAATTTTTGTGAACACCATTGCCACGTTCCTGGTAGGAGTAGAAGAAAGATTGAATGCTTTCTTGAAACCTCTTCGAATTATCTAACTAATAATATTTGCTTGTCTCACCTCGTTCAAATAATTTAGCCGCTAGAGCGTTTGCGAAGTTGAAATAAATATGTGATTTTAATCAAAGCCCTGCACTTCTTGTGAACACCATTGCCACGTTTCTGGTAGGAGTAGAAGAAAGATTGAAGACTATCCTGAAAGCTCTTTAAAGTATCTAAGCAATGCTTTTTGCCTGTCTCACCTTGTTCAAATAGTTTAGCCGCTAGGGCCTTTGCAAAGTTGAAACAAAAATGTGATTTTTATCAAAACCCTACATCTCTTGCGAACACTTTTACCACGCCCCTGGTTGGAGTAGAAGAAATATTAAAAACTTCCTGAAAGCTCTCTAAATTATCTAAGCAATGCTTTTTGCTTGACTCACCTCGTTCAAATAGTTTAGCCGCTAGAGCCTTTGCAAAGTTGAAACAAAAACGTGATTTTAATTAAAACCCAACATTTCTTGTTAGCTCTATTGCCACGCCTCTGAAACAAAAATGTGATTTTAATTAAAACCCAACATTTCTTGTGAACACTATTGCCACGCCTCTGAAAGGAGTAGAAGAAAGGTTGATGACTTTCCTGAAAGCTCTTTAAATTGTCTAAGCAATGCTTTTTGCTTGTCTCACTTCGTTCAAATAATTTAGCCGCTAGAGCGTTTGCGAAGTTGAAACAAAAATGTGATTTTTATCAAAGCCCTACACTTCTTGTGAACACCATTTCCACGTTCCTGATAGGAGTAGAAGAAAGGTTGAATGCTTGCCTGAAAGCTCTTTAAATTATCTAAGCAATACTGTTTGCTTGTCTCACCTCGTTTAAATAGTTTAGCCGCTAGAGCGTTTGCAAAGTTGAAACAAAAATGTGATTTTTCTCAAAACTCCACATTTCTTGTGAACACTATTACCACGTTTCTGGTAGGAGTAGAAGAAAGATTGAAGACTTTCCTGAAAGCTCTTTAAATTATCCAACTAATGCTTTTTGCTTGTCTAACCTCGTTCAAATAGTTTAGCAGCTAGAGCCTTCGCAAAGTTGAAACAAAAATGTGATTTTAATTAAAACCCAACATTTCTTGTGAACACTATTGCCACGCCTCTGAAAGGAGTAGAAGAAAGGTTGATGACTTTCCTGAAAGCTCTTTAAACTGTCTAAGCAATGCTTTTTGCTTGTCTGACTTCGTTCAAATAGTTTAGCCGCTAGAGCGTTTGCGAAGTTGAAACAAAAATGTGATTTTTATCAAAGCCCTACACTTCTTGTGGACACCATTGCCACGTTCCTTATAGGAGTAGAGGAAAGGTTGAATGCTTGCCTGAAAGCTCTTTAAATTATCTTAGTAATACTGTTTGCTTGTCTCACCTCGTTTAAATAGTTTAGCCGCTAAAGCGTTTGCAAAGTTGAAACAAAAATGTGATTTTTCTCAAAACTCCACATTTCTTGTGAACACTATTACCACGTTTCTGGTAGGAGTAGTAGAAAGATTGAAGACTTTCCTGAAAGCTCTTTAAATTATCCAACTAATGCTTTTTGCTTGTCTCACCTCGTTTAAATAGTTTAGCCTCTAGAGCCTTTGCAAACTTGAAACAAAAATGTGATTTTAATTAAAACCCAACATTTCTTGTGAACACTATTGCCACGCCCCTGGTAGGAATCGAGGAAAGATTGAATGCTTTCTTGAGAGCTCTTTAAATTATCTAAGCAATGCTGTTTGCTTGTCTCACCTCGTTTAAATAGTTTAGCCTCTAGAGCCTTTGCAAAGTTGAAACAAAAATGTGATTTTAATTAAAACCCAACATTTCTTGTGAACACTATTGCCACGCCTCTGATAGGAGTAGAAGAAAGGTTGATGACTTTCCTGAAAGCTCTTTGAATTATCTAATTTTCGTTTAACTCACCTCGTTCAAATAGTTTAGCCGCCAGGGTCTTTGCAAAGTTGAAACAAAAATGTGATTTTTCTCAAAACTCTACATTTTTTGTGAACACTATTGCCACGTTCCTGGTAAGAGTAGAAGAAAAGTTGAATGCTTTCCTGAAACCTCTTCGAATTGTCTAATTTTCGTTTAACTCACCTCGTTCAACTAGTTCAGCCGCTAGGGTCTTTGCAAAGTTGAAACAAAAATGTGATTTTTCTCAAAACCCTACATTTCTTGTGAACACTATTGCCACGTTCGTGGTAGGAGTAGAAGAAAGATAGAATGTTTCTTGATAGCTCTTTAAATTAGTTAAGCAATTATTTTTATTTAACTCACCTCGTTCAAATAGTTTAGCCGCTAGAGCGTTTGCGAAGTTGAAACAAAAATGTGATTTTTATCAAAACCCTACATTCCTTGTGAACACTATTGCCACGCCTCTGAAAGGAGTAGAAGAAAGGTTGATAACTTTCCTGAAAGCTCTTTAAATTATCTAAGCAATGCTTTTCGTTTAACTCACCTCGTCCAAATAGTTCAGCCGCTAGGGCCTTTGCAAAGTTGAAACAAAAATGTGATTTTTATCAAAACCCTACATTCCTTGTGAACACTATTGCCACGCCTCTGAAAGGAGTAGAAGAAAGGTTGATAACTTTCCTGAAAGCTCTTTAAATTATCTAAGCAATGCTTTTTGTTTGACTTACCTCGTTCAAATAGTTTAGCCGCTAGAGCGTTTGCGAAGTTGAAACAAAAATGTGATTTTTATCAAAGCCCTACATTTCTTGTGAACACTATTACCACGTTCTTGGTAGAAGCAGAAGAAAAATTGACTCACCTTGTTCAAATAGTTTAGCCGCTAGAGCGTTTGCGAAGTTGAAACAAAAATGTGATTTTTATCAAAGCCCCACATTTCTTGTGAACACCATTACCACGTTCCTGGTAGGAGCAGAAGAAAAATTTACTCACCTCGTTCAAATACTTTAGCCGCTAGAGCGTTTGCGAAGTTGAAACAAAAATGTGATTTTTCTCAAAACCCTACATTTCTTGTGAGCACTATTGCCACATTTCTGGCAGGAGCAGAAGAAAGATTGAATGCTTGCCTGTTAAGCTCTTTAAATTATCTAAGCAATGCTTTTCGTTTAACTCACCTCGTTCAAATAGTTCAGCCGCTAGGGTCTATGCAAAGTTGAAACAAAAATGTGCTTTTTATCAAAACCCTACTTTTCTTGTGAACACTATTACCACGTTCCTGGTAAGAGTAAAAGAATGATTGAATGCTTTCTTGAAACCTCTTCGAATTATCTAACTAATACTGTTTGCTTGTCTCACCTCGTTCAAATACTTTAGCCGCTAGAGCGTTTGCAAAGGTGAAACAAAAATGTGATTTTTATCAAAGCCCTACATTTCTTTTGAACACTATTACCATGTTTCTGGTAGGCGCAGAAGAAAAATTGACTCACCTCGTTCAAATAGTTTAGCCGCTAGAGCGTTTGCGAAGTTGAAACAAAAATGTGATTTTTATCAAAGCCCTACATTTCTTGTGAACACTATTACCACGTTCCTGGTAGGAGCAGAAGAAAAATTTACTCACCTCGTTCAAATACTTTAGCCGCTAGAGCGTTTGCGAAGTTGAAACAAAAATGTGATTTTTCTCAAAACCCTACATTTCTTGTGAGCACTATTGCCACATTTCTGGCAGGAGCAGAAGAAAGATTGAATGCTTGCCTGTTAAGCTCTTTAAATTATCTAAGCAATGCTTTTCGTTTAACTCACCTCGTTCAAATAGTTCAGCCGCTAGGGTCTATGCAAAGTTGAAACAAAAATGTGCTTTTTATCAAAACCCTACATTTCTTGTGAACACTATTACCACGTTCCCGTTAGGACTAGAAGAAAGATTGAAGACTTCCCTGAAAGCTCTTTAAATTAGCTAAGCAATGCTTTTTATTTGACTCACCTCGTTCAAATAGTTTAGCCGACAGAGCCTTTGCAAAGTTAAAACAAAAATGTGCTTTTTATCAAAACCCTACATTTCTTGCAAACACTATTACCACGCCCCTGGTAGGAGTAGAAGAAAGATTGAAAACTTCCTGAAAGTTTTCTAAATTATCTAAGCAACGCTTTTTGCTTGACTTACCTCGTTCAAATAGTTCAGCCGCTAGAGCCTTTGCAAAGTTGAAACAAAAATGTGCTTTTTGTCAAAACCCTACATTTTTTGTGAACACTATTACCACGTTCCTGGTAGGAGTAGAAAAAAGATTGAGGACTTTCCTCAAAGCTCTTTAAATTATCTAAGCAATGCTTTTTGCTTGGCTCACCTCTTTCAAACAGCTTAGCCGCTAGAGCCTTTGCAAAGTTGAAACAAAAAAGTTATTTTAATTAAAACCCAACATTTCTTGTGAACACTTTTGCCACGCCTCTGATAGGAGTAGAAGAAAGGTTGATGACTTTCCTGAAAGCTCTTTGAATTATTTAAGCAATGCTTTTTGTATAACTCACCTCTTTCAAACAGTTTAGCCGCTAGGGCCTTTGCAAAGTTGAAACAAAAATGTGATTTTTATCAAAACCTTACATTTCTTGCAAACACTATTACCACGCCCCTGGTAGGAGTAGAAGAAAGATTGAAAACTTCCTGAAAGCTCTCTAAATTATCTAAGCAACGCTTTTTGCTTGACTCACCTCGTTCAAATAGTTCAGCCGCTAGAGCCTTTGCAAAGTTGAAACAAAAATGTGCTTTTTATCAAAACCCTACATTTCTTGTGAACACTATTACCACGTTCCCGTTAGGACTAGAAGAAAGATTGAAGACTTCCCTGAAAGCTCTTTAAAATAGCTAAGCAATGCTTTTTATTTGACTCACCTCGTTCAAATAGTTTAGCCGATAGAGCCTTTGCAAAGTTAAAACAAAAATGTGCTTTTTATGAAAACCCTACATTTCTTGTGAACACTATTACCACGTTCCCGTTAGGACTAGAAGAAAGATTTTAGACTTCCCTGAAAGCTCTTTAAATTAGCTAAGCAATGTTTTTTATTTGACTCACCACGTTCAAATAGTTTAGCCGCTAGAGCCTTTGCAAAGTTGAAACAAACACATGATTTTAATTAAAACCCAACATTTCTTGTTAACTCTTTTTTTTTTTTTTTTTTTTTTTTTTGTTTTATAGTAGGAGGAAGCATCGAAAGCCGGAGTGCGGGACTTTAATCCGCTAAACCTAACCTACTCCCACCTCATGTCTCTCCCACGGGACCACTGGACAAAGTATTACTTCATGGGAGAGAAGAAGACGTTTAAGTCTCCTCTAATGCACCGACTGACTGACGCCTAATCTGTTCTAAATGTCTCAACTTTGTCATAATTAGATTTGCCGCTCTGCTGACAGCTTTCCACTTTACAGAGGACTCACACATATGTGCAGTCAAATTTTCCACCGTGATACTACCTCCCAGGGTGGTTTTCAACATTTCCCTTATACTTGAAAACCGTGGACAATAAAAGAACACGTGTTCAGAGTCTTCTATACACTCTGTACACGTCGGACAGTATTGACTAAAGTCATGACGATATTTGAATAGATAGCTTCTGAAGCATCCATGCCCACTGAGTATTTGCGTAAGGTGGAAATCCAGGTCTCCATGTTTCCTACCTATCCACGAGTGTATGTCCGAAATCAGTCGGTAGGTCCATCGTCCTTTGCATGAAGTTTGCCACCGCTGCTGCCACATTGCAATGCTTTTTATTCTCTCTTCTCTTTTTGCTGTGGTAGACGTCTCTGCTAAGTTATATATTCGCGCGAATTCGTCACCCTGGATGTCAATCGGTGCCATACTGGCTAATACCTCAGCAGCGTCATTTGAAATGGTTCGGAAAGCACTTATCACTCGTATTGCTGAAAGCCTATGCACAGAGTTAATTGGTTTAGCATATGATTTTGTTTCTAGCGCCTGTATCCATATTGGAGCCGCATACAGGATCACTGAGCTTATTGCCTTAGCTATTAAACATCGTCGGCTGGAACGCACACAGCCTTTATTTGCCATCATTCTGGACAACGCATTATATATTCTATTTGCTCTACTTGTCGCATTTTCCAAGTGTTCTTTGAACTTGAGTCTTGAGTCCAATATTACCCCAAGATACTTCAACTGCGGCTGTGAAGTAATCTCACATTCACCGATGGTCAGCGATATTTTCTCCTCAATTCTCCTTGAGCTTATGAGCAGGACTTCTGTTTTCTGCTCAGCCAGCTCTAGACTCATGGTAGTAAACCATCGGCGCAGACCATTTATGCTGTCATTGCATTTGATCCGGAGGTCATCCAGATGTTTAGCTACAGCTACCACTATGAGGTCATCCGCATAAGCGATTGTTTTCACATTTTTTGATTGCGGTATTCTTAACACCCCGTCGTACATCAGGTTCCATAGCAGCGGGCCTAAAACCGAGCCTTGCGGTACTCCACTTGAGACAGTGTAGCTCTGAGTTCCCTCGTCCGTCTCGTATAGCAATCTCCTATTTTGAAAATAACTCATTATAATATTTATAAGATACTGAGGAGCGTGTATATCGTGTAGAGCTTTTATTATATTTGCCCACTTTGCGGAGTTGAACGCATTCTTCACATCCAGGGTTATTAGCGCGCAGTATTTTTTCCTACCACCTTTCCATCTTTTTCCGCTTATTGCACATTTTGCAGTATCAACTATTTCTCTTAGTGCGTCAATAGTGGACCTCTTTTTAATGAAGCCGTATTGTCTCTCTGATAATCCGCCGGCTTTTTGGATTGCTAACTCCAAGCGGTTTCTTACAATGCTTTCGTACACTTTCCCAATTGTGTCGAGCATGCAAAGAGGTCGATAAGATGAAGGTTCTTCTGGTGGCTTTTTTGGCTTTGGGAGTAGAACCAGACGCTGTATCTTCCACGGATCAGGGAACACCTCTTCTAATATACACGCATTGTACATGTTAACAAATAAGTTGGGTCTTAGAGTTATCGCTTCTTTAAGGGCTCTATTTGGTATACCATCTATTCCGGGCGCTTTAGAGTTTTTGATTTGTTTCGCAACAGCCAAAAGTTCGTCTTCTGTGACTAATAGGGGTGGCTCCGTAGCTTCGTTTCGTTTAGTATAGGAAATGGAGGCATGGGTCGGGAATAACGCTTCGACAACATTTTTCATAAAGGATGCGTTCTTAGGTTGCTGAAACTTATGTTTAAACTTTGACATACAGATTTTGTATGCCGTTCCCCAGGGGTCTACGTTCGCTTCTTCACAGAGCTTTTCGAAACAGGATCTCTTACTACGGATAATGGCTGACTTCAGGAGCTTTTTCTGATATTTAAATGATTCTCTGAGGCTGATTTCGTTATCACCTCCCTGGTTACGCTGGTGGCGGCGTCTAGCTGAGTGACAGAGCTTCCTCAGCTTGGCGATTTCGTCGTTCCACCAGTATACCGGCTTCCTATTTATATTGTATCTCGTCCTGCGCATAGTTGCATCGCATGCTGCAACTAGCTCCTTCTGCACAGCGGATACTAAGTGGGCGGCATCTTCGCCTGATGCCTTTGCCACACTCCAAACACTCTCAAAAATGCCAGTATCAAAGTCTTTTTGCCGCCAGCTTCGTTTTCGACAAGTATTTCTACGACAGAGTTCCTTTTCCTGGGAAAGCGAAACTTCGGCAATTACAGCCATGTGGTCGCTATTTGTATACATGTCTGACACCTTCCACTTTATATGCCTGCTAAGCGCGTCGTTGGCAAACATTAGGTCTATTATTGATCCTTTATTTCCCTTTTGAAAGGTATTTTGTGTCCCACTGTTTATAATCATAAGGTTTGTTTGACTCAAGAATTCTAAAATGAGGCGACCACGATGGTTTGTAATTCTACTACCCCAAGCAGTAGACCATGCGTTGAAATCTCCCGCTATTATTATTGGCGATTTGCTTCTGATTTCTAGAGACAACACCAGGAGAAAATCTTCAAATTCGCTAATTGTTGCGCTAGGTCGAGCATAGCAGCTTACAAGAAATATTCCTTGTATATTCGCCCATGTAAAGCCATTATGGGTTTCTTTGGAGCGAGATGTGAAGGCTTGTCCTTTGCAGGCCCATATTGCTGCTTTGCCACTTATATCTTTACACCAAGTGCTTTCCGAACGTTGAGAATATTGTTCGCTTAATATGGCGACATCTATGTTTTCTTCTAGCACCGTCTGTTTTAGCAGGTCTTGTGCTGCAGCGCAATGATTGAGATTGAGTTGCAGTATCTTCATTTTCCCGTTGACTTCAACATATCTGCGTATTTAGGACAGGCCGTACTCAGAACAGAGTGTTCCCCTTTGCAGAGCATACAACATGGGGAATTTGTGCATGACTTTGCCACGTGACCTGGGGTTCCGCAACGTGTACAAAGGGAAGACCTATCAATGGGGCTGCAACATTTGTACGCTATATGTCCTAGTTGGAAGCACCTAAAACAACGAGTAATAGGTGAAAATTCCCGGAGACGACAGATAGACCACCCGATCTTTACTTTACCGCATTTAAGCAAAGTTTTGGCATCCTCAGCCCGTAGGCTTATAAGCGCAATTTGAGTGCCACTTCGAGTTTTCCGCAAATTTTTTATATTTTGGTTCCCCAGGTTTTGGATCCCACACTCCTTTTGTAATGCCTCGCAGATTTCTTCAGGGGTGGTTATCTCATCCAAGTCTTTGCACATAATGGTAATATTATGAGTTTTTGGCTGTATTACGGCCATATCACCAATAACTCCCTCTAGGGCGCTTTCGAACGTATCGGCTCTCTTTTCTGTTTGACTTTTTAATTCGATTAGTAGGTCTCCTTTGAGGGTTTTTCTAATATACCTCACGTTTGAACCCAGTTCTTCAAGGCCGCTGTCGCCTTTTATTTTTTTCAGTATATCCGCATACGATGCTCCCTCTTTTTTTGTTAAAATAATAGCGTCTGGTTTCGACCTGATTCTCTTCTCAATAGGTTTCTTCTTTCTGACAACGTCTACCCATTTTTCGCCTGCGGGCTTGTCTCCCAAACTGTCTTTGTGCATGCATTCAGTAACCTCACTATATGTTGCTTGCACTTTATGAATCATGTTTTTCGGCTTCTTCGTTGGTGGCAGATATCCCAATATCTCGCGAGGTCTCTTCGGGGCATTTTTATCACTTTTTATTGGGGATACCTGCGACGCCTTTCCTACCATAACTTTTTTTGACGGGTTTTCTTGCTTTTCAGCCTTGTCATACAAGCTTGTTATACAGCTTAACAGATCACGCATAGCTTGGTTAATATGTCTCTGACCAGACATCATGCTTTCGAGCTCTTTAATTTTTTTACCCAGTTTGCAGAAAATATTGGGATTTTCATTATTTTGAAACTGCTCAGATTTTCCACCTTTGCCTGCTTGGTCGGCATTTTCACATATTTTTGCTGATCCAGCAGCGGTGGCTTCCTCAGGTTTGCCTTTTGGAGGCGTTCTCAAGATTTTTGAGTTCCTCCGAAAAGGATTCTCTGGTGTACATCCCAAACTGTTCTCAGAGGCCATAACTCCGGCAGAGAATAGTTGGGAACACCTGTTAGAGGGTACGTTCAGTCTTTGCCCTAACAAACCTTACTTATATTTTGATGGTTGGCAATGCCGTAACCAAAGCAAAACGAAGAAGGAGAAAAAGGAGAAACAAAACAAAAAACAGCTGCTAGACTAAATCAAAACGGCAAAAAGAATTAAGTGCACGTTTTGATTGCTGTTACGTGGGGAAATTCCTATTTAATTTCTACTTTATATATATTTAATTACCAAAAAAAAAAGGGGCAGGTAAGTGCCAAATAAATTCTATTGAAACCAAATCAAAGTACTTATCTAATTTTTGGTACCAGTATCCAATGAATCAAAGATCCAGTTCCAGTCTCCCGGTGAATCTCAAATAAAAACAAGCGTTCTACCACTTTAAAAACTACAAATTCTTGATATTCTATTTTAGACCACTAAAAACACGTCTACTTTCACTGACTTGTTGTGCTCAATCCTCAATTCTTGTTAACTCTATTGCCACGCCTCTGAAAGGAGTAGAAGAAAGGTTGATGACTTTCCTGAAATCTCTTTAAATTATCTAAGCAATGCTGTTTCCTTGTCTCACTTCGTTCAAATAGTTTAGCCGCTAGAGCCTTTGCAAAGTTGAAACAAAAACGTGATTTTAATTAAAACCCAACAATTCTTGTGAACACTATTGCCACGCCTCTGAAAGGAGTAGAAGAAAGGTTGATGACTTTCCTGAAAGCTCTTTAAATTGTCTAAGCAATGCTTTTTGCTTGTCTCACTTCGTTTAAATAGTTTAGCCGCTAGAGCCTTTGCAAAGTTGAAACAAAAATGTGATTTTAATTAAAACCCAACATTTCTTGTGAACACTATTGCCACGCCTCTGAAAAAAGTAGAAGAAAGGTTGATGACTTTCCTGAAAGCTCTTTAAATTATCTAAGCAATGCTTTTAGCTTGACTCACCTCGTTCAAATAGTTCAGCCGCTAGAGCCTTTGCAAAGTTGAAACAAAAATGTGATTTTGATCAAAACCCTACATTTCTTGTGAACACTATTACCACTTTCCCGTTAGGAGTAGAAGAAAGATTGAAGACTTCCCTGAAAGCTCTTAAAATTATCTTAGTAATACTGTTTGCTTGTCTCACCTCGTTTAAATAGATTAGCCGCTAGAGCGTTTGCAAAGTTGAAACAAAAATGTGATTTTTCTCAAAACTCCACTTTTCTTGTGAACACTATTACCACGTTTCTGGTAGGAGTAGAAGAAAGATTGAAGACTTTCCTGAAAGCTCTTTAAATTATCCAACTAATGCTTTTTGCTTGTCTCACCTCGTTCAAATAGTTTAGCCGCTAGAGCCTTTGCAAAGTTGAAACAAAAATGTGATTTTAATTAAAACCCAACATTTCTTGTGAACACTATTACCACCTTCCTGGTAGGAGTAGAAAGAAGATTGAGGACTTTCCTGAAAGCCTTATAAATTATCTAAGCAACGCTTTTCGCTTGGCTCACCTCTTTCAAATAGCTTAACCGCTAGAGCCTTTGCAAAGTTGAAACAAAAAAGTGATTTTAATTAAAACCCAACATTTCTTGTGAACACTTTTGCCACGCCTCTGATAGGAGTAGAAGAAAGGTTGATGACTTTCCTGAAAGCTCTTCGAATTATCTAATTTTCGTTTAACTCACCTCGTTCAAATAGTTTAGCCGCCAGGGTCTTTGCAAAGTTGAAACAAAAATGTGATTTTTCTCAAAACTCTACATTTTTTGTGAACACTATTGCCACGTTCCTGGTAGGAGTAAAAGAAAAGTTGAATGCTTTTCTGAAACCTCTTCGAATTGTCTAATTCTCGTTTAACTCACCTCGTTCAAATAGTTCAGCCGCTAGGGTCTTTGCAAAGTTGAAACAAAAATGTGATTTTTCTCAAAACCCTACATTTCTTGTGAACACTATTGCCACGTTCGTGGTAGGAGTAGAAGAAAGATAGGATGTTTCTTGATAGCTCTTTAAATTAGCTAAGCAATTCTTTTTATTTAACTCACCTCGTTCAAATAGTTTAGCCGCTAGAGCGTTTGCGAAGTTGAAACAAAAATGTGGTTTTTATCAAAGCCCTACATTTCTTGTGAACACAATTACCATGTTCCTGGTAGGAGTAGAAGAAAGATTGAATGCCTTCCTGAAAGCTCTTTGAATTGTCTAATTTTCGTTTAACTCACCTCGTTCAAATACTTTAGCCGCCAGGGTCTTTGCAAAGTTGAAACAAAAATGTGATTTTTCTCAAAACTCTACAATTTTTGTGAACACTATTGCCACGTTCCTGGTAGGAGTAGAAGACAGATTGACTGCTTTCCTGAAACCTCTTCGAATTATCTAGCTTATACTATTTGTGTGACTCACCTCGTTTAAATAGTTTAGCCGCTAGAGCGATTGCGAAGTTGAAACAAAAATGTGATTTTTATCAAAGCCCTACATTTCTTGTAAACACTATTACCACATTCGTGGTAGGAGTAGAAGAAAGATTGAAGACTTTCCTGAAAGCTCTTTAAATTATCCAACTAATGCATATTATTTGACTCACCTCGTTCAAACAGTTTAGCCGCTAGCGACTTTGCAAAGTTTAAACAAAAATTTGATTTTAATTAAAACCCTACATTTCTTGTGAACACTATTGCCAAGCTTCTGAAAGGAGTAGAAGAAAGGTTGATGGTTTTCCTGAAAGCTCTTTAAAGTATCTAAGCAACGCTTTTTGCTTGTCTCACCTCGTTCAAACAGTTTAGCCGCTAGAGCGTTTGCAAAGTTGAAACAAAAATGTGATTTTAATTAAAACCCAACATTTCTTGTGAACACTATTACCACGCCCCTGGTAGGAGTAGAAGAAAGATTGAAAAATTTCCTGAAAGCTCTTTAAATTATCTAAGCAATGCTGTTTGCTTGACTCACCTCGTTCAAATAGTTTAGCCACTAGAGCCTTTGCGAAGTTGAAACAAAAATGTGATTTTTATCAAAGCCCTACTTTTCTTGTGAACACTATTACCACGTTCCTGGTAAGAGTAAAAGAATGATTGAATGCTTTCTTGAAACCTCTTCGAATTATCTAACTAATACTGTTTGCTTTTCTCACCTCGTTCAAATACTTTAGCCGCTAGAGCGTTTGCAAAGGTGAAACAAAAATGTGATTTTTATCAAAGCCCTACATTTCTTGTGAATACTACTACCATGTTTCTGGTAGGAGCAGAAGAAAAATTGACTCACCTCGTTCAAATAGCTTAGCCGCTAGAGCGTTTGCGAAGTTGAAACAAAAATGTGATTTTTATCAAAGCCCTACATTTCTTGTGAACACTGTTACCACGTTCCTGGTAGGAGCAGCAGAAAAATTTACTCACCTCGTTCAAATAGTTTAGCCGCTAGAGCGTTTGCGAAGTTGAAACAAAAATGTGATTTTTCTTAAAACCCTACATTTCTTGTGACCACCATTGCCACATTTCTAGTAGGAGCAGAAGAAAGATTGAATGCTTGCCTGTTAAGCTCTTTAAATTATATAAGCAATGCTTTTCGTTTAACTCACCTCGTTCAAATAGTTCAGCCGCTAGGGTTTATGTAAAGTTGAAACAAAAATGTGATTTTTATCATAACCCTACATTTTTTTTGAATACTATTACCACGTTCCTGGTAGGAGTAGAAAAAAGATTGAGGACTTTCCTCAAAGCTCTTTAAATTATCTAAGCAATGCTTTTTGCTTGGCTCACCTCTTTCAAACAGCTTAACCGCTAGAGCCTTTGCAAAGTTGAAACAAAAAGTGATTTTAATTAAAACCCAACATTTCTTGTGAACACTTTTGCCACGCCTCTGATAGGAGTAGAAGAAAGGTTGATGACTTTCCTGAAAGCTCTTTGAATTATTTAAGCAATGCTTTTTGTATAACTCACCTCTTTCAAATAGTTTAGCCGCTAGGGCCTTTGCAAACTTGAAACAAAAATGTGATTTTTATCAAAACCCTACATTTCTTGCAAACACTATTACCACGCCCCTGGTAGGAGTAGAAGAAAGATTGAAAACTTCCTGAAAGCTCTCTAAATTATCTAAGCAACGCTTTTTGCTTGACTCACCTCGTTCAAATAGTTTAGCCGCTAGAGCCTTTGCAAAGTTGAAACAAAAACGTGATTTTAATTAAAACCCAACATTTCTTGTTAACTCTATTGCCACGCCTCTGAAAGGAGTAGAAGAAAGATTGAAGACTTTCCTGAAAGCTCTTTAACTTATCCAACTAAAGCATATTATTTGACTCACCTCGTTCAAATAGTTTAGCCGCTAGAGCCTTTGCAAAGTTGAAACAAAAACGTGATTTTAATTAAAACCCTACATTTCTTGTGAACACTATTGCCACGCCTCTGAAAAAAGTAGAAGAAAGGTTGATGACTTTCCTGAAAGTTCTTTGAATTATCTAAGCAATGCTTTTCGTTTAACTCACCCCGTTCAAATAGTTCAGCCGCTAGGGTCTTTGCAAAGTTGAAACAAAAATGTGATTTTTATCAAAACCCTACATTTTTTGTGAACACTATTGCCACGTTCCTGGTAGGAGTAGAAGAAAGGTTGAATGCTTTCCTGAAACCTCTTCGAATTATCTAGCTTATACTATTTGTGTGCCTCACCTCGTTTAAATAGTTTAGCCGCTAGAGCCTTTGCAAAGTTGAAACAAAAATGTGATTTTAATTAAAACCCAACATTTCTTGTGAACACTATTGCCACGCCCCTGGTAGGAATCGAGGAAAGATTGAACGCTTTCTTGATAGCTCTTTAAATTATCTAAGCAATGCTTTTTGCTTGTCTCACCTCGTTCAAAGAGTTCAGCCGCTAGAGACTTTGCAAAGTTGAAACAAAAATGTTCTTTTTATCAAAACCCTACATTTCTTGTGAACACTATTACCACGTTCCCGTTAAGACTAGAAGAAAGATTGAAGACTTTCCTGAAAGCTCTTTAAATTATCCAACTAATGCATATTATTTGACTCACCTCGTTCAAATAGTTTAGCCGCTAGAGACTTTGCAAAGTTTAAACAAAAATTTGATTTTAATTAAAACCCCACATTTCTTGTGAACACTATTGCCACGCCTCTGAAAGGAGTAGAAGAAAGGTTGATGGTTTTCCTGAAAGCTCTTTAAAGTATCTAAGCAACGCTTTTTGCTTGTCTCACCTCGTTCAAACAGTTTAGCCGCTAGAGCCTTTGCAAAGTTGAAACAAAAATGTGATTTTGATCAAAACCCTACATTTCTTGTGAACACTATTACCACTTTCCTGTTAGGAGTAGAAAAAAAATTGAAGACTTTCCTGAAAGCTCTTTAAATTATCCAACTAATGCAGATTATTTGACTCACCTCGTTCAAATAGTTTATCCGCTAGAGACTTTGCAAAGTTTAAACAAAAATTTGATTTTAATTAAAACCCCACATTTCTTGTGAACACTATTGCCACGCCTCTGAAAGGAGTAGAAGAAAGGTTGATGGTTTTCCATGAAAGCTCTTTAAAGTATCTAAGCAACGCTTTTTGCTTGGCTCACCTCGTTCAAATAGTTTAGCCACCAGAGCCTTTGCGAAGTTGAAACAAAAATGTGATTTTTATCAAAGCCCTACTTTTCTTGTGAACACAACTACCACGTTCCTGGTAAGAGTAAAAGAATGATTGAATGCTTTCTTGAAACCTCTTCGAATTATCTAACTAATACTGTTTGCTTGTCTCACCTCGTTCAAATACTTTAGCCCCTAGAGCGTTTGCAAAGTTGAAACAAAAATGTGATTTTTATCAAAGCCCTACATTTCTTGTGAACACTACTACCATGTTTCTCGTAGGAGCAGAAGAAAAATTTACTCACCTCGTTCAAATAGTTTAGCCGCTAGAGCGTTTGCGAAGTTGAAACAAAAATGTGATTTTTATCAAAGCCCTACATTTCTTGTGAACACTATTACTACGTTCCTGGTAGGAGCAGAAGAAAAATTTACTCACCTCGTTCAAATAGTTTTGCCGCTAGAGCGTTTGCGAAGTTGAAACAAAAATGTGATTTTTATCAAAATCCTACATTTTTTGTGAACACTATTGCCACGTTCCTGGTAGGAGTAGAAGAAAGGTTGAATGCTTTCCTGAAACCTCTTCGAATTATCTAAGCAATGCTTTTTATTTGACTCACCTCGTTCAAATAGTTCAGCCGCTAGGGTCTTTGCAAAGTTGAAACAAAAATGTGATTTTTATCAAAACCCAACATTTTTTGTGAACACTTTTGCCACGCCTCTGATAGGAGTAGAAGAAAGGTTGATGACTTTCCTGAAAGCTCTTTGAATTATCTAAGCAATGCTTTTCGTTTAACTCACCTCGTTCAAATAGTTCTGCCGCTAGAGACTTTGCAAAGTTTAAACAAAAATTTGATTTTAATTAAAACCCAACATTTCTTGTGAACACTATTGCCACGCCTCTGAAAGGAGTAGAAGAAAGGTTGATGGTTTTCCTGAAAGCTCTTTAAAGTATCTAAGCAACGCTTTTTGCTTGTCTCACCTCGTTCAAACAGTTTAGCCGCTAGAGCGCTTGCAAAGTTGAAACAAAAATGTGATTTTAATTAAAACCCAACATTTCCTGTGAACACTATTACCACGCCCCTGGTAGGAGTAGAAGAAAGATTGAAAAATTTCCTGAAAGCTCTTTAAATTATCTAAGCAATGCTTTTTGCTTGACTCACCTCGTTCAAATAGTTTAGCCACTAGAGCCTTTGCGAAGTTGAAACAAAAATGTGATTTTTATCAAAGCCCTACTTTTCTTGTGAACACTATTACCACGTTCCTGGTAAGAGTAAAAGAATGATTGAATGCTTTCTTGAAACCTCTTCGAATTATCTAACTAATACTGTTTGCTTGTCTCACCTCGTTCAAATACTTTAGCCGCTAGAGCGTTTGCGAAGTTGAAACAAAAATGTGATTTTTATCAAAGCCCTACATTTCTTGTGAACACTATTACCACGTTCCTGGTAGGAGCAGAAGAAAAATTTACTCACCTCGGTCAAATAGTTTAGCCGCTAGAGCGTTTGCGAAGTTGAAACAAAAATGTGATTTTTCTCAAAACCCTACATTTCTTGTGAGCACTATTGCCACATTTCTGGTAGGAGCAGAAGAAAGATTGAATGCTTGCCTGTTAAGCTCTTTAAATTATCTAAGCAATGCTTTTCGTTCAACTCACCTCGTTCAAATAGTTCAGCCGCTAGGGTCTATGCAAAGTTGAAACCAAAATGTGATTTTTATCATAACCCTATATTTTTTGTGAACACTATTACCACGTTCCTGGTAGGAGTAGAAAAAAGATTGAGGACTTTCCTCAAAGCTCTATAAATTATCTAAGCAATGCTTTTTGCTTGGCTTACCTCTTTCAAATAGCTTAACCGCTAGAGCCTTTGCAAAGTTGAAACAAATAAGTGATTTTAATTAAAACCCAACATTTTTTGTGAACACTTTTGCCACGCCTCTGATAGGAGTAGAAGAAAGGTTGATGACTTTCCTGAAAGCTCTTTGAATTATTTAAGCAATGCTTTTTGTATAACTCACCTCTTTCAAATAGTTTAGCCGCTAGGGCCTTTGCAAAGTTGAAACAAAAATGTGATTTTTATCAAAACCCTACATTTCTTGCAAACACTATTACCACGCCCCTGGTAGGAGTAGAAGAAAGATTGAAAACTTCCTGAAAGCTCTCTAAATTATCTAAGCAACGCTTTTTGCTTGACTCACCTCGTTCAAATAGTTTAGCCGCTAGAGCCTTTGCAAAGTTGAAACAAAAACGTGATTTTAATTAAAACCCAACATTTCTTGTTAACTCTATTGCCACGCCTCTGAAAGGAGTAGAAGAAAGGTTGATGACTTTCCTGAAAGCTCTTTAAATTATCTAAGCAATGCTGTTTGCTTGTCTCATTTTGTTCAAATAGTTTAGCCGCTAGAGCCTTTGCAAAGTTGAAACAAAAACGTGATTTTAATTTAAACCCAACATTTCTTGTGAACACTATTGCCACGCCTCTGAAAGGAGTAGAAGAAAGGTTGATGACTTTCCTGAAAGCTCTTTAAATTGTCTAAGCAATGCTTTTTGCTTGTCTCACTTCGTTCAAATAGTTTAGCCGCTAGAGCCTTTGCGAAGTTGAAACAAAAATGTGATTTTTATCAAAGCCCTACACTTTTTGTGAACACCATTGCCACGTTCCTGGTAGGAGTAGAGAAAAGGTTGAATGCTTGCCTGAAAGCTCTTTAAATTATCTAAGCAATACTGTTTGCTTGTCTCACCTCGTTTCAATAGTTTAGCCTCTAGAGCCTTTGCAAAATAGAAACAAAAATGTGATTTTAATTAAAACCCAACATTTCTTGTGAACACTATTGCCACGCCCCTGGCAGAAGTCGAGGAAAGATTGAATGCTTTCTTGATAGCTCTTTAAATTATATAAGCAATGCTTTTTGCTTGTCTCACCTCGTTCAAATAGTTCAGCCGCTAGAGCCTTTGCAAAGATGAAACAAAAATGTGCTTTTTATCAAAACCCTACATTTCTTGTAAACACTATTACCACGTTCCCGTTAGGACTAGAAGAAAGATTGAAGACTTCCCTGAAAGCTCTTTAAATTAGCTAAGCAATGCTTTTTATTTGACTCACCTCGTTCAAATAGTTTAGCCGCTAGAGCCTTTGCAAAGTTGAAACAAAAATGTGATTTTAATTAAAACCCAACATTTCTTGTGAACACTATTACCACGTTCGTGGTAGGAGTCGAAGAAAGATAGAATGCTTCTTGATAGCTCTTTAAATTAGCTAAGCATTAAATTATCTAAGCAATACTGTTTGCTTGTCTCACCTCGTTTAAATAGTTTAGCCTCTAGAGCCTTTGCAAAGTTGAAACAAAAATGTGATTTTAATTAAAACCCAACATTTCTTGTGAACACTATTGCCACGCCCCTGGTAGAAGTCGAGGAAAGATTGAATGCTTTCTTGATAGCTCTTTAAATTATATAAGCAATGCTTTTTGCTTGTCTCACCTCGCTCAAATAGTTCAGCCGCTAGAGCCTTTGCAAAGTTGAAACAAAAATGTGCTTTTTATCAAAACCCTACATTTCTTGTGAACACTATTACCACGTTCCCGTTAGGACTAGAAGAAAGATTGAAGACTTCCCTGAAAGCTCTTTAAATTGGCTAAGCAATGCTTTTTATTTGACTCACCTCGTTCAAATAGTTTAGCCGCTAGAGCCTTTGCAAAGTTGAAACAAAAATGTGATTTTAATTAAAACCCAACATTTCTTGTGAACACTATTACCACGTTCCTGGTAGGAGTAGAAGAGAGATTGAATGCCTTCCTGAAAGCTCTTTGAATTATCTAAGCAATGCTTTTCGTTTAACTCACCTCGTTCAAATAGTTCAGCCGCTAGGGTCTTTGCAAAGTTGAAACAAAAATGTGATTTTTCTCAAAACTCTATATTTATTTTGAACACTATTGCCACGTTCCTGGCAGGAGTAGAAGAGAGATTGAAGACTTTTCTGATAGCTCTTTAAATTATCCAACTAATGCATATTATTTGACTCACCTCGCTCAAACAGTTTAGCCGCAAGAGCGTTTGCAAAGTTGAAACAAAAATGTGATTTTTCTCAAAACTCTACATTTTTTGTGAACACCATTGCCACGTTCCTGGTAGGAGAAGAAGAAAGATTGAATGCCTTCCTGAAAGCTCTTTGAATTATCTAAGCAATGCTTTTCGTTTAACTCACCTCGTTCAAATAGTTTAGCCGCTAGAGCGTTTGCGAAGTTGAAACAAAAATGTGATTTTTATCAAAGCCCTACATTCCTTGTGAACACAATTACCACGTTCCTGGTAGGAGCAGAAGAAAAATTGACTCACCTCGTTCAAATAGTTTAGCCGCTAGAGCCTTTGCGAAGTTGGAACAAAAATGTGATTTTTATCAAAGCCCTACATTTCTTGTGAACACTATTACCACGTTCCTGGTAGGAGAAGAAGAAAGATTGAATGCCTTCCTGAAAGCTCTTTGAATTATCTAAGCAATGCTTTTCGTTTAACTCACCTCGTTCAAATAGTTTAGCCGCTAGAGCGTTTGCGAAGTTGGAACAAAAATGTGATTTTTATCAAAGCCCTACATTTCTTGTGAACACTATTACCACGTTCCTGGTAGGAGCAGAAGAAAAATTGACTCACCTCGTTCAAATAGTTTAGCCGCTAGAGCGTTTGCGAAGTTGAAACAAAAATGTGATTTTATCAAAGCCCTACATTTCTTTTGAACACTATTACCACGTTCCTGGTAGGAGTAGAAGAAAGATTGAAGACTTTCCTGAAAGCTCTTTGAATCATCTAACCAGCGCTTATTATTTAACTCACCTCGTTCAAATAGTTTAGCCGCTAGAGCGTTTGAAAGTTGAAACAGAAATGTGATTTTTCTCAAAACCCTACATTTCTTGTGAACACTATTACCACGTTTCTGGTTGGAGTAGAAGAATGATTGAAGACTTTCCTGATAGCTCTTTAAATTATCCAACTAATTCATATTAATTTACTCACCTCGTTCGAATAGTTTAGCCGCTAGAGCGTTAGCGAAGTTGAAACAAAAATGTGATTTTGCTCAAAACCCTACATTTCTTGTGAGCATTATTGCCACGTTTCTGGTAGGAGCAGAAGAAAGATTGAATGCTTGCCTGTTAAGCTCTTTAAATTATCTAAGCAATGCTTTTCGTTTAACTCACCTCTTTCAAATAGTTCAGCCGCTAGGGTCTATGCAAAGTTGAAACAAAAAAGTGATTTTAATTAAAACCCAACATTTTTTGTAAACACTTTTGTCACGCCTTTGATAGGAGTAGAAGAAAGGTTGATGCCTTTCCTGAAAGCTCTTTGAATTATCTAAGCAATGCTTTTTGTTTAACTCACCTCTTTCGAATAGTTTAGCCTCTAGAGCGTTTGCGAAGTTGAAACAAAAATATGATTTTTATCAAAACCCTACACTTCTTGTGAACACCATTGCCACGTTCCTGGTAGAAGTAGAAGAAAGGTTGAATGCTTGCCTGAAAGCTCTTTAAATTATCTAAGCAATACTGTTTGCTTGTCTCACCTCGTTTAAATAGTTTAGCCTCTAGAGCCTTTGCAAAGTTGAAAGAAAAATGTGATTTTAATTAAAACCCAACATTTCTTGTGAACACTATTGCCACGCCCCTGGTAGGAGTCGAAGAAAGATTGAATGCTTTCTTGATAGCTCTTTAAATTATCTAAGCAATGCTTTTTGTTTAACTCACCTCTTTCAAATAGTTTAGCCGCTAGAGCGTATGCGATGTTAAAACAAGAAAGGTGATTATTATCAAAGCCCTACATTTCTTGTGAACACCATTACCACGTTCCCGGTAGGAGTAGAAGAAAATTGAATGCTTTCTTGAAACCTCTTCGAATTATCTAGCTAATACTATTTGTTTGACTCACCTCGTTCAAATAGTTTAGCCGCTAGAGCGATTGCGAAGTTGAAACAAAAATGCGATTTTTATCAAAACCCTACATTTTTTGTGAACACTATTGCCACGTTCCTGGTAGGGTAGAAGAAAGGTTTAATGCTTTCTCGAAACCTCTTCGAATTATCTAGCTAATACTATTTGTTTGACTCACCTCGTTTAAATAGTTTAGCCTCTAGAGCCTTTGCAAAATTGAAACAAAAAAGTGATTTTAATTAAAACCCAACATTTCTTGTGAACACTATTGCCATGCCTCTGAAAGGAGTAGAAGAAAGTTTGATGACTTTCCTGAAAGCTCTTTAAATTATCTAAGCAATGCTTTTCGTCTAACTCACCTCGTTCAAATAGTTCAGCCGCTAGAGCCTTTGCAAAGCTGAAACAAAAATGCGATTTTTATCAAAACCCTAAATTTCTTGTGACCACTATTACCACGTTCCTGGTAGGAGTAGAAGAAAGATTGAATGCTTTCCTGAAAGCTCTTTGAATTATCTAAGCAATGCTTTTCGTTTAACTCACCTCGTTCAAATAGTTCAGCCGCTAGGGTCTTTGCAAAGTTGAAACAAAAATGTGATTTTTATCAAAACCCTACATTTCTTGTGAACACTATTACCACTTTCCCGTTAGGAGTAGAAGAAAGATTGAAGACTTCCCTGAAAGCTCTTTAAATTAGCTAAGCAATGCTTTTTATTTGACTCACCTCGTTCAAATAGTTTAGCCGCTAGGGCCTTTGCAAAGTTGAAACAAAAATGTGGTTTTAATTAAAACCCAACATTTCTTGTGAACACTATTGCCACGCCTCTGAAGAAAGTAGAAGAAAGGTTGATGACTTTCCTGAAAGCTCTTTAAATTATCTAAGAAATGCTTTTTGCTTGTCTCAACTCGTTCAAACAGTTCAGCCGCTAGAGCCTTTGCAAAGTTGAAACAAAAATGTGATTTTTATCAAAACCCTACATTTCTTGTGAACACTAGTACCACGTTCCTGGTAGGAGTAGAAGAAAGATAGAAGACTTTCCAGAAAGTTCTTTAAATTATCTAAGCAATGCTTTTAGCTTGTCTCACTTCGTTCAAATAGTTTAGCCGCTAGAGTCTTTGCAAAGTTGAAACAAAAATGCGATTTAATTAAAACCCAACATTTCTTGTGAACACTATTGCCACGTTCCTGGTAGGAGTCGAAGAAAGATTGAGTGCTTTCTTGATAGCTCTTTAAATTATCTAAGCAATGCTTTTGTTTAACTCACCTCGTTCAAATAGTTTAGCCGCTAGAGCGTTTGCGATGTTGAAACAAAAATGTGATTTTTATCAAAGCCCTACATTTCTTGTGAACACTATTACCAGGTTCCTGGTAGGAGTAGAAGAAAGATTGAATGCCTTCCTGAAAGCTCTTTGAATTATCTAAGCAATGCTTTTCGTTTAACTCGCCTCGTTCAAACAGTTCAGCCGCTAGGGTCTTTGCAAAGTTGAAACAAAAATGTGATTTTTCTCAAAACTCTACATTTTTTGTGAACACTATTAACACGTTCCTGGTAGGAGTAGAAGAGAGATTAAAGACTTTTCTGATAGCTCTTTAAATTATCCAACTAATGCATATTATTTGACTCACCTCATTCAAATAGTTTAGCCGCTAGAGCGTTTGCAAAGTTGAAACAAAAATGTGATTTTTCTCAAAACTCTACATTTTTTGTGAACACCATTGCCACGTTCCTGGTAGGAAAAGAAGAAAGATTGAGTGCTTTCTTGAAACCTCTTCGAATTATCTAACTAATACTATTTGTTTGACTCATCTCGTTCAAATAGTTTAGCCGCTAGAGCGTTTGCGAAGTTGAAACAAAAATGTGATTTTTATCAAAGCCCTACACTTTTTGTGAACACCATTGCCACGTTCCTGGTAGGAAAAGAAGAAAGATTGAGTGCTTTCTTGAAACCTCTTCGAATTATCTAACTAATACTATTTGTTTGACTCATCTCGTTCAAATAGTTTAGCCGCTAGAGCGTTTGCGAAGTTGAAACAAAAATGTGATTTTTATCAAAGCCCTACACTTTTTGTGAACACCATTGCCACGTTCCTGGTAGGAGTAGAAGAAACGTTGAATGCTTTCCTGAAAGCTCTTTGAATTATCTAAACAGTGCTTATTATTTAGCTCACCTCGTTCGAATAGTTTAGCCGCTAGAGGGTTTGAAATTTGAAACAAAAATGTGATTTTTCTCAAAACCCTATATTTCTCGTGAACACTATTACCACGTGCCTGGTAGGAGTAGAAGAAAGATTGAAGACTTTTCTGATAGCTCTTTAAATTATCAAACAAATGCATATTATTTGACTCACCTCGTTCAAATAGTTTAACCGCTAGAGCGTTTGCAAAGTTGAAACAAAAATGTGATTTTTATCAAAACCCTCATTTCTTGTGAACACTATTACCACGTTCCTGGTAGGAGTAGAAGAAAGATTGAATGCCTTCCTGAAAGCTCTTTGAATTAATTAAGCAATGCTTTTCGTTTAACTCGCCTCGTTCAAATAGTTCAGCCGCTAGGGTCTTTGCAAAGTTGAAACAAAAATGTGATTTTTCTCAAAACTCTACATTTTTTGTGAACACTATTACCACGTTCCTGGTAGAAGCAGAAGAAAACTTGACTCACCTTGTTCAAATAGTTTAGCCGCTAGAGCGTTTGCGAAGTTGAAACAAAAATGTGATTTTTATCAAAGCCCTACACTTCTTGTGAACACCATTGCCCCGTTCCTGGTAGGAGTAGAAGAAAGGTTGAATGCTTTCTTGAAACCTCTTCGAATTATCTAACTAATACTATTTGTTTGACTCACCTCGTTCAAATAGTTTAGCCGCTAGAGCGTTTGCAAAGTTGAAACAAAAATGTGATTTTTCTCAAAACTCTACATTTTTTGTGAACACCATTGCCACGTTCCTGGTAGGAAAAGCAGAAAGATTGAGTGCTTTTTTGAAACCTCTTCGAATTATCTGACTAATACTATTTGTTTGACTCACCTAGTTCAAATAGTTTAGCCGCTAGAGCGTTTGCGAAGTTGAAAGAAAAATGTGATTTTTATCAAAGCCCTACATTTCTTGTGAACAGTATTACCACGTTCCCGGTAGGAGTAGAAGAAAGATTGAAGACTTTCTGATAGCTCTTTAAATTATCCAAATAATGCATATAATTTGACTCACCTCATTCAAATAGTTTAGCCGCTAGAGCGTTTGCAAAGTTGAAACAAAAATGTGATTTTTCTCAAAACTCTACATTTTTTGTGAACACCATTGCCACGTTCCTGGTAGGAGTAGAAGAAAGGTTGAATGCTTTCTTGAAACCTCTTCGAATTATCTAACTAATACTATTTGTTTGACTTACCTCCTTCAAATAGTTTAGCCGCTAGAGCGTTTGCGAAGTTGAAACAAAAATGTGATTTTTATCAAAGCCCCACACTTCTTGTGAACACCATGGCCACGTTCCTGGTAGGAGTAGAAGAAAGGTTGAATGCTTTCTTGAAACCTCTTCGAATTATCCAACTAATACTATTTGTTTGACTTACGTCGTTCAAATAGTTTAGCCGCTAGAGCGTTTACGAAGTTGAAACAAAAATGTGATTTTTATCAAAGCCCTGCATTTCTTGTGAACACCATTGCCACGTTCCTGGTAGGAGTAGAAGAAAGGTTGAATGCTCTTTGAATTATCTAAACAGTGCTTATTATTTAGCTCACCTCGTTCAAATAGTTTAGCCGTTAGAGGGTTTGAAATTTTAAACAAAAATGTGATTTTTCTCAAAACCCTATATTTGACGTGAACACTATTACCACGTTCCTGGTAGGAGTAGAAGAAACATTGAAGACTTTTCTGATAGCTCTTTGAATTATCAAACTAATGCATATTATTTGACGCACCTCGTTCAAATAGTTTAGCCGCTAGAGCCTTTGCAAAGTTGAAACAAAAATGTGATTTTTCTTAAAACTCTACAATTTTTGTGAACACCGTTGCCACGTTCCTGGTAGGAGTAGAAGAAAGGTTGAATGCTTTCTTGAAACCTCTTCGAATTATTTAACTAATACTATTTGTTTGACTCACCTCGTTCAAATAGTTTAGCCGCTAGAGCGTTTGCGAAGTTGAAACAAAAATGTGATTTTTATCAAAGCCCTACACTTTTTGTGAACACCATTGCCACGTTCCTGGTAGGAGTAGAAGAATGGTTGAATGCTTGCCTGAAAGCTCTTTAAATTATCTAAGCAATTATGTTTTCATGTCTCACCTCGTTCAAATAGTTTAGCCGCTAGAGCCTTTGCAAAGTTGAAACAAAAATGTGATTTTAATTAAGAGCCAACATTTCTTGCGAACACCATTGCCACGTTCCTGGTAGGAGCAGAAGAAAGGTTGAATGCTTGCCTGAAAGCTCTTTAAATTATCTAAGCAATACTGTTTGCTTGTCTCACCTCGTTCAAATACTTTAGCCGCTAGAGCGTTTGCGAAGTTGAAACAAAAATGTGATTTTTATCAAAGCCCTACACTTCTTGTGAACACCATTGCCACGTTCCTGGTAGGAGTAGAAGAAAGGTTGAATGCTTTCTTGAAACCTCTTCGAATTATCTAACTAATACTATTTGTTTGACTCACCTCGTTCAAATAGTTTAGCCGCTAGAGCGTTTGCGAAGTTGAAACAAAAATGTGATTTTTATCAAAACCCTACATTCCTTGTGAACACTATTGCCACGTTCCTGGTAGGAGTAGAAGAATGGTTGAATGCTTGCCTGAAAGCTCTTTAAATTATCTAAGCAATTATGTTTGCATGTCTCACCTCGTTCAAATAGTTTAGCCGCTAGAGCGTTTGCGAAGTTGAAACAAAAATGTGATTTTTATCAAAGCCCTACACTTCTTGTGAACACCATTGCCACGTTCCTGGTAGGAGTAGAAGAAAGGTTGAATGCTTTCTTGAAACCTCTTCGAATTATCTAACTAATACTATTTGTTTGACTCACCTCGTTCAAATAGTTTAGCCGCTAGAGCCTTTGCAAAGTTGAAACAAAAATGTGATTTTTCTTAAAACTCTACAATTTTTGTGAACACCATTGCCACGTTCCTGGTAGGAGTAGAAGAAAGGTTGAACGCTTTCTTGAAACCTCTTCGAATTATTTAACTAATACTATTTGTTTGACTCACCTCGTTCAAATAGTTTAGCCGCTAGAGCGTTTGCGAAGTTGAAACAAAAATGTGATTTTTATCAAAGCCCTACACTTTTTGTGAACACCATTGCCACGTTCCTGGTAGGAGTAGAAGAATGGTTGAATGCTTGCCTGAAAGCTCTTTAAATTATCTAAGCAATTATGTTTGCATGTCTCACCTCGTTCAAATAGTTTAGCCGCTAGAGCGTTTGCGAAGTTGAAACAAAAATGTGATTTTTATGAAAGCCCTACACTTCTTGTGAACACCATTGCCACGTTCCTGGTAGGAGTAGAAGAAAGGTTGAATGCTTTCTTGAAACCTCTTCGAATTATCTAACTAATACTATTTGTTTGACTCACCTCGTTCAAATAGTTTAGCCGCTAGAGCGTTTGCGAAGTTGAAACAAAAATGTGATTTTTATCAAAACCCTACATTCCTTGTGAACACTATTGCCACGCCTCTGAAAGGAGTAGAAGAAAGGTTGATAATTTTCCTGAAAGCTCTTTAAATTATCTAAGCAATGCTTTTTGTTTGACTTACCTCGTTCAAATAGTTTAGCCGCTAGAGCGTTTGCAAGGTTGAAACAAAAATGTGATTTTTATCAAAACCATACATTTCTTGTGAACACTATTGCCACGCCTCTAATAGGAGTCGAAGAAAGATTGAATGCTTTCTTCATAGCTCTTTAAATTAGCTAAGCAATTATTTTTATTTGACTCACCTCGTTCAAATGGTTTAGCCGCTAAAGCGTTTGCGAAGTTGAAACAAAAATGTGATTTTTATCAAAGCCCTACATTTCTTGTGAACACTATTACCACGTTCTTGGTAGAAGCAGAAGAAAAATTGACTCACCTTGTTCAAATAGTTTAGCCGCTAGAGCGTTTGCGAAGTTGAAACAAAAATGTGATTTTTATCAAAGCCCTACATTTCTTGTGAAGACTATTACCACGTTCCTGGTAGGAGCAGAAGAAAAATTGACTCACCTTGATCAAATAGTTTAGCCGCTAGAGCGTTTGCGAAGTTGAAACAAAAATGCGATTTTTATCAAAGCCCTACATTTCTTGTGAAGACTATTACCACGTTCCTGGTAGGAGCAGAATAAAAATTGACTCACCTTGTTCAAATAGTTTAGCCGCTAGAGCGTTTGCGAATTTGAAACAAAAATGTGATTTTTCTCAAAACCCCACATTTCTTGTGAACACTATTGCCACGTTTCTGGTAGGAGCAGAAGAAAGATTTAATGCTTACCTGAAAGCTCTTTAAACTATCTAAGCAATGCTTTTCATTTAACTCACCTCGTTCAAATAGTTTAGCCGCTAGAGCGTTTGCGAAGTTGAAACAAAAATGTGATTTTTATCAAAGCCCTACATTTCTTGTGAACACTATTGCCAGGTTCCTGGTAGGAGTAGAAGAAAGGTTGAATGCCTTCCTGAAAGCTCTTTGAATTATCTAAGCAATGCTTTTCGTCTAACTCACCTCGTTCAAATAGTTCAGCCGCTAGGGTTTTTGCAAAGGTGAAACAAAAATGTGATTTTTCTCAAAACTCTACATTTTTTGTGAACACTATTGCCACGTTCCTGGTAGGAGTAGAAGAGAGATTGAAGACGTTTCTGATAGCTCTTTAAATTATCCAACGAATGCATATTATTTGACTCACCTCGTTCAAATAGTTTAGCCGCTAGAGCGTTTGCAAAGTTGAAACAAAAATGTGATTTTTCTCAAAACTCTACATTTTTTGTGAACACCATTGCCACGTTCCTGGTAGGAGTAGAAAAAAGGTTGAATGCTTTCTTGAAACCTCTTCGAATTATCTAACTAATACTATTTGTTTGACTCACCTAGTTCAAATAGTTTAGCCGCTAGATCGTTTGCGAAGTTGAAACAAAAATGTGATTTTTATCAAAGCCCTACACTTTTTGTGAACACCATTGCCACGTTCCTGGTAGGAGTAGAAGAAAGATTGAATGCTTTCCTGAAAGCTCTTTGAATTATCTAAACAGTGCTTATTATTTAGCTCACCTCGTTCGAATAGTTTAGCCGCTAGAGGGTTTGAAATTTGAAACAAAAATGTGATTTTTCTCAAAACCCTATATTTCTCGTGAACACTATTACCACGTGCCTGGTAGGAGTAGAAGAAAGATTGAAGACTTTTCTGATAGCTCTTTAAATTATCCAACTAATGCTGTTATTTGACTCACCTCGTTCAAATAGTTTAACCGCTAGAGCGTTTGCAAAGTTGAAACAAAAATGTGATTTTTATCAAAACCCTACATTTCTTGTGAACACTATTACCACGTTCCTGGTAGGAGTAGAAGAAAGATTGAATGCCTTCCTGAAAGCTCTTTGAATTATCTTAGCAATGCTTTTCGTTTAACTCGCCTCGTTCAAATAGTTCAGCCGCTAGGGTCTTTGCAAAGTTGAAACAAAAATGTAATTTTTCTCAAAACTCTACATTTTTTGTGAACACCATTGCCACGTTCCTGGTAGGAAAAGAAGAAAGATTGAGTGCTTTTTTGAAACCTCTTCGAATTATCTGACTAATACTATTTGTTTGACTCACCTACTTCAAATAGTTTAGCCGCTAGAGCGTTTGCGAAGTTGAAACAAAAATGTGATTTTTATCAAAGCCCTACATTTCTTGTGAACAGTATTACCACGTTCCTGGTAGGAGTAGGAGAAAGATTGAAGACTTTCTGATAGCTCTTTAAATTATCCAAATAATGCATATAATTTGACTCACCTCATTCAAATAGTTTAGCCGCTAGAGCGTTTGAAAAGTTGAAACAAAAATGTGATTTTTCTCAAAACTCTACATTTTTTGTGAACACCATTGCCACGTTCCTGGTAGGAGTAGAAGAAAGGTTGAATGCTTTCTTTCAACCTCTTCGAATTATCTAACTAATACTATTTGTTTGACTTACCTCCTTCAAATAGTTTAGCCGCTAGAGCGTTTGCGAAGTTGAAACAAAAATGTGATTTTTATTAAAGCCCCACACTTCTTGTGAACACGATGGCCACGTTCCTGGTAGGAGTAGAAGAAAGGTTGAATACTTTCTTGAAACCTCTTCGAATTATCGAACTAATACTATTTGTTTGACTCACCTCGTTCAAATAGTTTAGCCGCTAGAGCGTTTGCAAAGTTGAAACAAAAATGTGATTTTTCTCAAAACTCTACATTCTTTGTGAACACCATTGCCACGTTCCTGGTAGGAGTAGAAGAAAGATTGAATGTTTGCCTGAAAGCTCTTTAAATTATCTAAGCAATTATGTTTGCATGTCTCACCTCGTTCAAATAGTTTAGCCGCTAGAGCCTTTGCAAAGTTGAAACAAAAATGTGATTTTAATTAAGAGCCAACATTTCTTGCGAACACCATTGCCACGTTCCTGGTAGGAGCAGAAGAAAGGTTGAATGCTTGCCTGAAAGCTCTTTAAATTATCTAAGCAATACTGTTTGCTTGTCTCACCTCGTTCAAATACTTTAGCCGCTAGACCGTTTGTGAAGTTGAAACAAATATGTGATTTTTATCAAAGCCCTACACTTCTTGTGAACACCATTGCCACGTTCCTGGTAGGAGTAGAAGAAAGGTTGAATGCTTTCTTGAAACCTCTTCGAATTATCTAACTAATACTATTTGTTTGACTCACCTCGTTCAAATAGTTTAGCCGCTAGAGCGTTTGCGAAGTTGAAACAAAAATGTGATTTTTATCAAAGCCATACATTTCTTGTGAAGACTATTACCACGTTCCTGGTAGGAGCAGAAGAAAAATTGACTCACCTTGATCAAATAGTTTAGCCGCTAGAGCGTTTGCGAAGTTGAAACAAAAATGCGATTTTTATCAAAGCCCTACATTTCTTGTGAAGACTATTACCACGTTCCTGGTAGGAGCAGAAGAAAAATTGACTCACCTTGTTCAAATAGTTTAGCCGCTAGAGCGTTTGCGAAGTTGAAACAAAAATGCGATTTTTATCAAAGCCCTACATTTCTTGTGAACACTATTACCACGTTCCTGGTAGGAGTAGAAGAAAGATTGAATGCCTTCCTGAAAGCTCTTTGAATTATCTAAGCAATGCTTTTCGTTTAACTCGCCTCGTTCAAATAGTTCAGCCGCTAGGGTCTTTGCAAAGTTGAAACAAAAATGTAATTTTTCTCAAAACTCTACATTTTTTGTGAACACTATTACCACGTTCCTGGTAGAAGCAGAAGAAAAATTGACTAACCTTGTTCAAATAGTTTAGCCGCTAGAGCGTTTGCGAAGTTGAAACAAAAATGTGATTTTTATCAAAGCCCTACACTTCTTGTGAACACCATTGCCCCGTTCCTGGTAGGAGTAGAAGAAAGGTTGAATGCTTTCTTGAAACCTCTTCGAATTATCTAACTAATACTATTTGTTTGACTCACCTCGTTCAAATAGTTTAGCCGCTAGAGCGTTTGCAAAGTTGAAACAAAAATGTGATTTTTCTCAAAACTCTACATTTTTTGTGAACACCATTGCTACGTTCCTGGTAGGAAAAGAAGAAAGATTGAGCGCTTTTTTGAATCCCCTTCGAATTATCTGACTAATACTATTTGTTTGACTCACCTAGTTCAAATAGTTTAGCCGCTAGAGCGTTTGCGAAGTTGAAACAAAAATGTGATTTTTATCAAAGCCCTACATTTCTTGTGAACAGTATTACCACGTTACTGGTAGGAGTAGAAGAAAGATTGAAGACTTTCTGATAGCTCTTTAAATTATCCAAATAATGCATATAATTTGACTCACCTCATTCTAATAGTTTAGCCGCTAGAGCGTTTGAAAAGTTGAAACAAAAATGTGATTTTTCTCAAAACTCTACATTTTTTGTGAACACCATTGCCACGTTCCTGGTAGGAGTAGAAGAAAGGTTGAATGCTTTCTTGAAACCTCTTCGAATTATCTAACTAATACTATTTGTTTGACTTACCTCCTTCAAATAGTTTAGCCGCTAGAGCGTTTGCGAAGTTGAAACAAAAATGTGATTTTTATCAAAGCCCCACACTTCTTGTGAACACCATGGCCACGTTCCTGGTAGGAGTAGAAGAAAGGTTGAATGCTCTTTGAATTACCTAACAGTGCTTATTATTTAGCTCACCTCGTCCAAATAGTTTAGCCGTTAGAGGGTTTGAAATTTTAAACAAAAATGTGATTTTTCTCAAAACCCTATATTTCACGTGAACACTATTACCACGTTCCTGGTAGGAGTAGAAGAAATATTGAAGACTTTTCTGATAGCTCTTTAAATTATCAAACTAATGCATATTATTTGACGCACCTCGTTCAAATAGTTTAGCCGCTAGAGCCTTTGCAAAGTTGAAACAAAAATGTGATTTTTCTTAAAACTCTACAATTTTTGTGAACACCATTGCCACGTTCCTGGTAGGAGTAGAAGAAAGGTTGAATGCTTTCTTGAAACCTCTTCGAATTATCTAACTAATACTATTTGTTTGACTCACCTCGTTCAAATAGTTTAGCCGCTAGAGCGTTTGCGAAGTTGAAACAAAAATGTGATTTTTATCAAAGCCCTACACTTTTTGTGAACACCATTGCCACGTTCCTGGTAGGAGAAGAAGAATGGTTGAATGCTTGCCTGAAAGCTCTTTAAATTATCTAAGCAATTATGTTTGCTTGTCTCACCTCGTTCAAATAGTTTAGCCGCTAGAGCCTTGGCAAAGTTGAAACAAAAATGTGATTTTAATTAAGAGCCAACATTTCTTGCGAACACCATTGCCACGTTCCTGGTAGGAGCAGAAGAAAGGTTGAATGCTTGCCTGAAAGCTCTTTAAATTATCTAAGCAATACTGTTTGCTTGTCTCACATCGTTCAAATACTTTAGCCGCTAGAGCGTTTGCGAAGTTGAAACAAATATGTGATTTTTATCAAAGCCCTACACCTCGTTCAAATAGTTTAGCCGCTAGGGCCTTTGCAAAGTTGAAACAAAAATGTGGTTTTAATTAAAACCCAACATTTCTTGTGAATACTATTGCCACGCCTCTGAAGAAAGTAGAAGAAAGGTTAATGACTTTCCTGAAAGCTCTTTAAATTATCTAAGAAATGCTTTTTGCTTGTCTCACCTCGCTCAAACAGTTCAGCCGCAAGAGCCTTTGCAAAGTTGAAACAAAAATGCGATTTTAATTAAAACCCAACATTTCTTGTGAACACTATTGCCACGTTCCTGGTAGGAGTCGAAGAAAGATTGAGTGCTTTCTTGATAGCTCTTTAAATTATCTAAGCAATGCTTTTGTTTAACTCACCTCGTTCAAATAGTTTAGCCGCTAGAGCGTTTGCGATGTTGAAACAAAAATGTGATTTTTATCAAAGCCCTACATTTCTTGTGAGCACTATTACCAGGTTCCTGGTAGGAGTAGAAGAAAGATTGAATGCCTTCCTGAAAGCTCTTTGAATTATCTAAGCAATGCTTTTCGTTTAACTCACCTCTTTCAAACAGTTCAGCCGCTAGGGTCTTTGCAAAGTTGAAACAAAAATGTGATTTTTCTCAAAACTCTACATTTTTTGTGAACACTATTGCCACGTTCCTGGTAGGAGTAGAAGAAAAGTTGAATGCTTTCCTGAAACCTCTTCGAATTGTCTAATTTTCGTTTAACTCACCTCGTTCAAATAGTTCAGCCGCTAGGGTCTTTGCAAAGTTGAAACAAAAATGTGATTTTTCTCAAAACCCTACATTTCTTGTGAACACTATTGCCACGTTCGTGGTAGGAGTAGAAGAAAGATAGAATGTTTCTTGATAGCTCTTTATATGAGATAAGCAATTATTTTTATTTAACTCACCGCGTTCAAATAGTTTAGCCGCTGAGTTGAGACAAAAATTGATTTTACAAGCCCCACTGTGAACACCATCGTTCCTGGTAGAGTAGAACAAAGGTTGAATGCTTTCGAAACTCTTCGAATTATCTAACAATACTGTTTGACTCACCTCGTTCAAATAGTTTAGCCACTATAGCATTGAAAGTTGAAACAAATTGATTTTTCAAACCTATATTTTGTGAACACCATTGCCACGTTCCTGGTAGGAGTAGAAGAAAGATTGAATGCTTGCTTGAAACCTCTTCGAATTATCTAACTAATACTATTTGTTTGACTTACCTCATTCAAATAGTTTAGCCGCTAGAGCGTTTGCGATGTTGAAACAAAAATGTGATTTTTATCAAAGCCCTACACTTTTTGTGAACACCATTGCCACGTTCCTGGTAGGAGTAGAAGAAAGGTTGAATGCTTGCCTGAAAGCTCTTTAAATTATCTAAGCAATTATGTTTGCATGTCTCACCTCGTTCAAATAGTTTAGCCGCTAGAGCCTTTGCAAAGTTGGAACAAAAATGTGATTTTAATTAAGAGCCAACATTTCTTGCGAACAGCATTGCCACGTTCCTGGTAGGAGCAGAAGAAAGATTGAATGCTTGCCTGAAAGCTCTTTAAATTATCTAAGCAATACTGTTTGCTTGTCTCACCTCGTTCAAATAATTTAGCCGCTAGTTTGCGAAGTTGAAACAAATATGTGATTTTTATCAAAGCCCTACACTTCTTGTGAACACCATTGCCACGTTCCTGGTAGGAGTAGAAGAAAGGTTGAATGCTTTCTTGAAACCTTTTCGAATTATCTAACTAATACTATTTGTTTGACTCACCTCGTTCAAATAGTTTAGCTGCTAGAGCGTTTGCGAAGTTGAAACAAAAATGTGATTTTTATCAAAGCCCTACATTTCTTGTGAACACTATTACCACGTTCCTGGTAGGAGCAGAAGAAAAATTGACTCACCTCGTTCAAATAGTTTAGCCGCTAGAGCGTTTGCGAAGTTAAAACAAAAATCTGATTTTTCTCAAAACCCCACATTTCTTGTGAACACTATTGCCACGTTTCTGGTAGGAGCAGAAGAAAGATTTAATGCTTACCTGAAAGCTCTTTAAACTATCTAAGCAATGCTTTTCATTTAACTCACCTCGTTCAAATAGTTCAGCCGCTAGGGCCTTTGCAAAGTTGAAACAGAAATGTGATTTTTATCAAAACCCTACATTCTTTGTGAACACCACTGCCACGCCTCTGAAAGGAGTAGAAGAAAGGTTGATAACTTTCCTGAAAGCTCTTTAAATTATCTAAGCAATACTTTTTGTTTGACTCACCTCGTTCAAATAGTTTAGCCGCTAGAGCGTTTGCAAGGTTGAAACAAAAATGTGATTTTTATCAAAACCATACATTTCTTGTGAACACTAGTACCACGTTCCTGGTAGGAGTAGAATGAAGATTGAAGACTTTCCCGAAAGCTCTTTAAATTAGCTAAGCAATTCTTTTTATTTGACCCACCTCATTTAAAAAGTTTAGCCGCTAGAGCGTTTGCAAAGGTGAAACAAAAATGTGATTTGTCTCAAAACCCTACATTTCTTGTGAACACTATTGCCACGTTCCTGGTAGGAGTCGAAGAAAGATTGAATGCTTTCTTGATAGCTCTTTAAATTAGCTAAGCAATTATTTTTATTTGACTCACCTCGTTCAAATAGTTTAGCCGCTAGAGCGTTTGCGAAGTTGAAACAAAAATGTGATTTTTATCAAAGCCCTACATTTCTTGTGAACACTATTACCACGTTCCTGGTAGGAGCAGAAGAAAAATTGACTCACCTCGTTCAAATAGTTTTGCCGCTAGAGCGTTTGCGAAGTTAAAACAAAAATCTGATTTTTCTCAAAACCCCACATTTCTTGTGAACACTATTGCCACGTTTCTGGTAGGAGCAGAAGAAAGATTTAATGCTTACCTGAAAGCTCTTTAAACTATCTAAGCAATGCTTTTCATTTAACTCACCTCGTTCTAATAGTTCAGCCGCTAGGGCCTTTGCAAAGTTGAAACAGAAATGTGATTTTTATCAAAACCCTACATTCCTTGTGAACACCACTGCCACGCCTCTGAAAGGAGTAGAAGAAAGGTTGATAACTTTCCTGAAAGCTCTTTAAATTATCTAAGCAATGCTTTTTGTTTGACTCACCTCGTTCAAATAGTTTAGCCGCTAGAGCGTTTGCAAGGTTGAAACAAAAATGTGATTTTTATCAAAACCATAAATTTCTTGTGAACACTAGTACTACGTTCCTGGTAGGAGTAGAATGAAGATTGAAGACTTTCCCGAAAGCTCTTTAAATTAGCTAAGCAATTCTTTTTATTTGACCCACCTCATTTAAAAAGTTTAGCCGCTAGAGCGTTTGCAAAGGTGAAGCAAAAATGTGATTTGTCTCAAAACCCTACATTTCTTGTGAACACTATTGCCACGTTCCTGGTAGGAGTCGAAGAAAGATTGAATGCTTTCTTGATAGCTCTTTAAATTAGCTAAGCAATTCTTTTTATTTGACTCACCTCGTTCAAATAGTTTAGCCGCTAGAGCGTTTGCGAAGTTGAAACAAAAATGTGATTTTTATCAAAGCCCTACATTACTTGTGAACACTATTACCACGTTCCTGGTAGGAGTAGAAGAAAGAATGAAGACTTTCCTAAAAGCTCTTTAAATTTTTTAAACGATGCTTTTAATTTGACTCACCTCGTTCAAATAGTTTAGCCGGTAGAGCGTTTGCAAAGTTGTAACAAAATTGTGACTTTTCTCGAAACCCTACATTTCTTGTGAACACTATTACTACGTTCCTGGTGGGAGTAGAAGAAAGATTGAAGACTTTCTTGAAACCACTTCGAATTATCTAACTAATACTATTTGTTTGACTCACCTCACTCAAATAGTTTAGCCGCTAGAGCGTTTGAGAAGTTGGAACGAAAATGTGATTTTAATTAAAACCCAACATTTCTTGTGAACACTATTACCACGTTCCTGGTAGGAGTAGAAGAAAGATTGAAGACTTTCTTGAAACCCCTTCGAATTATCTAACTAATGCTATTTGTTTAACTCACCTCGTTCAAATAGTTTAGCTGCTAGAGCGTTTGAAAGTTGAAACAAAAATGTGATTTTTATCAAAGCCCTACATTTCTTGTGACCACTATTACCACGTTCGTGGTAGGAGTAGAAGAAAAATTGAATGCTTTCCTGAAAGTTCTTTAAATTATATAAGCAATGCTTTTCGTTTAACTCACCTCGTTCAAATAGTTTAGCCGTTAGAGCCTTTGCAAAGTTGAAACAAAAATGTGATTTTAATTAAAACCCAACATTTCTTGTGAACACTATTGCCACGCCTCTTATAGGGGTAGAAGAAAGGTTGATGACATTCCTGAAAGCTGTTTAAATTATCTAAGCAATGGTTTTTGCTTGACTCACCTCGTTCCAACAGTTTAGCCGCTAGAGCCTTTGCAAATTTGAAACAAAAATGTGATTTTTCTCAAAACCCTACATTTCTTGTGAACACTATTGCCACGCCCTTGGTAGGAGCAGAAGAAAGACTGAAGACTCTCCTGAAAGCTCCTTAAATTAGGTAAGCAATTCTTTTTACTTGACCCACCTCGTTTAAATAGTTTAGCCGCTAGAGCGTTTGCAAAGGTGAAATAAAAATGTGATTTTTCTCAAAACACTACATTTATTGTGAACACTATTGCCACGTTCCTGGTAGGAGTAGAAGAAAGATTGAATGCTTTCTTGAAACCCCTTCGAATTATCTAACTAATACTATTTGTTTGGCTCACCTCATTCAAATAGTTTAGCCGCTAGAGCGTTTGAGAAGTTGAAACGAAAATGTGATTTTTATCAAACCCCAACATTTCTTGTGAACACTATTACCACGTTTCTGGTAGGAGTAGAAGAAAGATTGAATGCTTTCTTGAAACATCTTCGATTTATCTAACTAATACTATTTGTTTGACTCACTTCGTTTAAATAGTTTAGCCGCTAGGGCCTTTGCAAAGTTGAAACAAAAATGTGATTTTTATCAAAACACTACATTTCTTCTGAGCACTATTACCACGTTCCTGGTAGGAGTAGAAGAAAGATTGAAGACTTTCCTGAAAGCTCTTTAAGTTATCTAAGCAATGCTTTTTGTTTGACTCACCCCGTTTAAATAGTTTAGTCGCTAGAGCGTTTGCAAAGTTGAAACAAAAATGTGATTTTTCTCAAAACCCTACATTTCTTGTGAACACTATTACCACGTTCCTGGTAGGGGTAGAAGAAAGATTGAAGACTTTCCTGAAAGCTCTTTAAATTATCTAAGCAATGCTTTTTGTTTGACTCACCTCGTTCAAATAGTTTAGCCGCTAGAGGGTTTGCAAAGTTGAAACAAAAATGTGATTTTTCTCGAAACCCTGCATTTCTTGTGAACACTATTACCACGTTCCTGGTAGGAGTAGAAGAAAAATTGAAGACTTTAAATTATCTAAGCAATGCTTTTTGTTTGACTCACCTCGTTTAAATAGTTTAGTCGCTAGAGCGTTTGCAAAGTTGAAACAAAAATGTGATTTTTATCAAACCCCAACATTTCTTGTGAACACTATTACCACGTTTCTGGTAGGAGTAGAAGAAAGATTGAATGCTTTCTTGAAACATCTTCGATTTATCTAACTAATACTATTTGTTTGACTCACTTCGTTTAAATAGTTTAGCCGCTAGGGCCTTTGCAAAGTTGAAACAAAAATGTGATTTTTCTCAAAACCCTACATTTCTTGTGAACACTAATGCCACGCCCTTGGTAGGAGCAGAAGAAAGACTGAAGACTCTCCTGAAAGCTCTTTAAATTAGGTAAGCAATTATTTTTACTTGACCCACCTCGTTTAAATAGTTTAGCCGCTAGAGCGTTTGCAAAGGTGAAATAAAAATGTGATTTTTCTCAAAACCCTACATTTCTTGTGAACACTATTGCCACGTTCCTGGTAGGAGTAGAAGAAAGATTGAATGTTTTCTTGAAACCCCTTCGAATTATCTAACTAATACTATTTGTTTGACTCACCTCATTCAAATAGTTTGGCCGCTAGAGCGTTTGAGAAGTTGAAACGAAAATGTGATTTTTATCAAACCCCTACATTTCTTGTGAATACTATTACCACGTTTCTGGTAGGAGTAGAAGAAAGATTGAAGACTTTTCTGATAGCTCTTTAAATTATCCAAATAATGCATATTATTTGACTCACCTCGTTCAAACAGTTTAGCCGCTAGAGCCTTTGCAAAGTTGAAACAAAAATGTGTTTTATCAAAGCCCTACATTTCTTGAGAACACTATTACCACGTTCCTGGTAGGAGTAGAAGAAAGATTGAATGCTTCCCTGAAAGCTCTTTAAATTATCTAACCAGTGCTTAATATCTAATTCACCTCGTTCAAATAGTTTAGCCGCTAGAGCGTTTGCACAGGTGAAACAAAAATGTGATTTTTCACAAAACCCTACATTTCTTGTGAACACTATTACCACGTTCCTGGTAGGAGTAGAAGAAAGATTGAAGACTTTCCGGATAGCCCTTTAAATTATCTAACCAGTGCTTGTTATTTGACTCACCTCGTTCAAATAGTTTAGCCGCTAGAGCGTTTGCAAAGTTGGAACAAAAATGTGATTTTTCTCAAAACCCTATATTTCTTGTGAACACTATTACCACGTTCCTGGTAGGAGTAGAAGAAATATTGAAGACTTTCCGGATAGCTCTTTAAATTATCTAACTAATGCGCATTATTTGACTCACATCTTTCAAAAAGTTTAGTCGCTGGAGCGTTTGCAAAGTTGAAACAAAAATGTGATTTTTCTCAAAACCTTATATTTCTTGTGAACACTATTGCCGCGCCCTTAGTAGGAGCAGAAGAAAGACTGAAGACTCTCCTGAAAGCTCTTTAAATTAGATAAGCAATTATTTTTACTTGACCCACCTCGTTTAAATAGTTTAGCCGCTAGAGCGTTTGCAAAGGTGAAACAAAAATGTGATTTTTCTCAAAACCCTATATTTTTTGTGAACACTATTACCACGTTCGTGGTAGGAGTAGAAGAAAGATTGAAGACTTTCCTGATAGCTCTTTAAATTATCCAACTAATGCATATTATTTGACTCACCTCTTGAAACAAAAATGTGATTTTTATTAAAACACTACATTTCTTGTGAACACTATTACCACGTTCGTGGTAGGAGTAGAAAAAAGATTTAATGCTTTCCTGAAAGCCCTTTAAATTATATAAACGATGCTTTTTATTTGACTCACCTCGTTCAAATAGTTTAGCCGCTAGAGCGTTTGCAAATTTGAAACAAAAATTTGATTTTTCTCAAAACCCTACATTTCTTTTAAACATTATTACCACATTCCTGGTAGGAGTAGAAGAAAGATTGAAGGCTTTCCTGAAAGCTCTTTAAATTATCTAAGCAATGCTTTTTGCTTGATTAGCGTTTGCAAAGTTGAAACAAACATGTGATTTTTATCAAGGCCCTAGATTCCTTGTGAACACTTTGCCACGTTTCTGGTAGGAGTAGAAGGAATATTGAATGCTTTCCTGAAAGCTCTTTAAATTATCAAATCAATGCTTTTTGTTTAACTCTCCCGTTCAAATGGTTTAGCCGCTAGAGTGTTTGCAAAGATGAAACACAAATGTGATTTTTATCAAAACCCTACATTTCCTGTCAACACTATTACCACGTTCCTGGTAGGAGTGAAGATAGATTGAATGCTTTCCTGAAAGCTCTTTAAATTGTCTAAACGATGTTTTTTATTTGACTCACCTGGTTCAAATAGTTTATCCGCTAGAGCGTTTGTAAATTTGAAACAAAAATGTGATTTTTCTCAAAACCCTACATTTCTTGTGAACACTATCACCACGTTCCTGGTAGGAGTGAAGAAAGATTGAATGCTTGCCTGGAAGCCCTTTAAATTATCTTAGCAATGATTTTTGTTTAACTCACCTCGTTCAAATGGTTTAGCCGCTAGAGCGTTTGCAAAGGTGAAACAAAAATGTGATTTTTCTCAAAACCCTACATTTATTGTGAACACTAATGTCACGTTCCTGGTAGGAGTAGAAGAAAGATAGAATGCTTTCATGAAACGTCTCCGAATTGTCTAACTAATACTATTTGTTTGACTCACCTCGTTGAAATAGTTTAGCCGCTAGAGCGTTTGCGAAGTTGAAACAAAAATGTGATTTTTATCAAAGCACTACATTTCTTGTGAACACCATTGCCACGTTCCTGGTAAGAGTAGAAGAAAGATTGAATGCTTTCCTCAAAGCTCTTTAAATTTTTTAAACGATGATTTTTATTTCACTCACCTCGTTCAAATAGTTTAGCCGCTAGAGCGTTTGCAAAGTTTAAACAAAAATGTGATTTTTCTCAAAACCCTACATTTCTTGTGAACACTATTACCACGTTCCTGGTAGGAGTAGGAGAAAGATTGAAGACTTTCCTGAAAGCTCTTTAAATTATCTAACCAGTGCTTAATATTTAACTTACCTCGTTCCAACAGTTTAGCCGCTAGAGCGTTTGAAAGTTGAAACAAAAATGTGATTTTTATGAAAGCCCTAAATTTCTTGTGAACACCATTGCCAAGTTCCTGGTAGGAGTAGAAGAAAGGTTGAATGCTTTCTTGAAACCTCTTCGAATTATCTAACTAATACTATTTGTTTGACTCACCTCGTTCATATAGTTTAGCCGCTAGAGCGTTTGTAAAGGTGAAACAAAAATGTGATTTTTATCAAAGCCCTAAATTTCTTGTAAACACCATTGCCACGTTCCTGGTAGGAGTAGAAGAAAGGTTGAACGCTTTCATGAAACCTCTTCGAATTATCTAACTAATACTATTTGTTTGACTGACCTCGTTGAAATAGTTTAGCCGCTAGAGCGTTTGCGCAGTTGAAACAAAAATGTGATTTTTATCAAAGCCCTACATTTCTTGTGAACACCATTGCCACGTTCCTGGTAGGAGTAGAAGAAAGATTGAATGCTTTCTTCAAACCTCTTCGATTTATCTAACTAATAATATTTGTTTGACTCACCTCGTTTGAATAGTTTAGCCGCTAGGGCCTTTGCAAAGTTGAAACAAAAATGTGATTTTTATCAAAACACTACATTACTTCTGAACACTATTACCACGTTCCTGGTAGGAGTAGAAGAAAGATTGAAGACTTTCCTGAAAGCTCTTTACATTATCTAACCAGTGCTTAATATTTAACTTACCTCGTTCCAACAGTTTAGCCGCTAGAGCGTTTGAAAGTTGAAACAAAAATGTGATTTTTATGAAAGCCCTAAATTTTTTGTGAACACCATTGCCACGTTCCTGGTAGGAGTAGAAGAAAGGTTGAATGCTTTCTTGAAACCTCTTCGAATTATCTAACTAATACTATTTGTTTGACTCACCTCGTTCAAATAGTTTAGCCGCTAGAGCGTTTGCAAAGTTGAAACAAAAATGTGATTTTTATCAAAGCCCTAAATTTCTTGTAAACACCATTGCCACGTTCCTGGTAGGAGTAGAGGAAAGGTTGAACGCTTTCTTGAAACCTCTTCGAATTATCTAACTAATACTATTTGTTTGACTGACCTCGTTGAAATAGTTTAGCCGCTAGAGCGTTTGCGCAGTTGAAACCAAAATGTGATTTTTATCAAAGCCCTACACTTGTTGTGAACACCATTGCCACATTCCTGGTAGGAGTAGAAGAAAGGTTGAACGCTTTCTTGAAACCACTTCGAATTATCTAACTAATACTATTTGTTTGACTGACCTCGTTGAAATTGTTTAGCCGCTAGAGCGTTTGCGCAGTTGAAACAAAAATGTGATTTTTATCAAAACCCTACTTTTCTTGTGAACACTATTGCCACGTTCCTGGTAGGAGTAGAAGAAAGATTGAATGCTTTCCTGAAAGCTCTTTAAATTATCTAAACGATGCTTTTTATTTGACTCACCTCGTTGAAATAGTTTAGCCGCTAGGAAGTTTGTAAAGGTGAAACAAAAATGTGATTTTTCTCAAAACCCTACATTTATTGTGAACACTAATGTCACGTTCCTGGTAGGAGTAGAAGAAAGATTGAATGCTTTCTTGAAACCCCTCTGAATTGTCTAACTAATACTATTTGTTTGACTCACCTCGTTGAAATAGTTTAGCCGCTAGGGCCTTTGCAAAGTTGAAACAAAAATGTGATTTTTATCAAAACACTACATTTCTTCTGAACACTTTTACCACGTTCCTGGTAGGAGTAGAAGAAAGTTTGAAGAATTTCCTGAAAGCTCTTTAAATTATCTAAGCAATGCTTTTTGCTTAACTCACCTCGTTCAAATAGTTTAGCTGCCAGAGCGTTTGAAAGTTGAAACAAAAATGTGATTTTTCTCAAACCCTATATTTCTTATGAACACTATTACCATGTTTCCGGTAAGAGTAGAAGAAAGATTGAAGACTTTCCTGATAGCTCTTTAAATTATCCAACTATTGCATATTATTTGACTCACATCTTTCATAAAGTTTAGTCGCTGGTGCGTTTGCAAAGTTGAAACAAAAATGTGATTTTTCTCAAAACCCTATATTTCTTGTGAACACTATTACCACGTTCCTGGAAGGAGTAGAAGAAAGAATGAATGCTTTCCTGAAAGCTCTTTAAATTATCTTAGCAATGTTTTTTGCTTAACTCACCTCGTTCAAATGGTGATTTTTATCAAAGCCCTACATTTATTGTGAACACTATTACCACGTTCCTGGTAAAAGTAGAAGAAAGATTGAAGACTTTCCTGAAAGCTCTTTAAATTATCTAAGCAATGCTGTTTGTTTAACTCACCTCGTTCAAATAGTTTAGCCGCTAATGCGTTTGAAATTTGAAACAAAAATGTGGTTTTTATCAAAGCCCTATATTTCTTGTGAACACTATTACCACGTTTCTGGTAGGAGTAGAAGAAAGATTGAAGACTTTCCTGATAGCTCTTTAAATTATCCAACTATTGCAAATTATTTGACTCACATCTTTCATAAAGTTTAGTCGCTGCAGCGTTTGCAAAGTTGAAACAAAAATGAGATTTTTCTCAAAACCCTATATTTCATGTGAACACTATTACCACCTTCCTGGTAGGAGTAGAAGAAAGATTGAAGACTTTCCTGATAGTTCTTTAAATTATCCAACCAATGCATATTATTTGACTCACCTTTTTTAAATAGTTTAGCCGCTTGAGCCTTTGCAAAGTTGAAAAAAAAATGTGATTTTTCTCAAAACCCTACATTGTTTGTGAACACAATTGCCACGCCCCAGCTAGGAGTAGAAAAAAGATTGAAGGCTCTCCTGAAAGCTAATCAAATTATCTAACCAATGCTATTTATCTTACTCACCTCGTTTAAATAGTTTATCCGCTAGAACGTTTGCAACGTTAAAAAAAATGTGATTTTTCTCAAAAACCTATATTTTTTGTGATTACTATTACCACTCCCCTGGTAAGAGTAGAAGAAAGTTTTAGGGCTTTCCTGATAGCTCTTTGAATCATCTAACCAGCGCTTATTATTTAACTCACCTCGTTCAAATAGTTTAGCCGCTAGAGCGTTTGAAAGTTGAAACAGAAATGTGATTTTTCTCAAAACCCTACATTTCTTGTGAACACTATTACCACGTTCCTGGTAGGAGTAGAAGAAAAATTGAAGTCTTTCCTGAAAGCTCTTTAAATTATCTAAGCAATGGTTTTTGCTTGACTCACCTCGTTTAAATAGTTTAGCCGCTAGAGCGTTTGAAAAGTTGAAGCAAAAATGTGAATTTTCTCAAAACCCTACATTTTTTGTGAACGGTGTTGCCACGCCCCTGGTAGGAGCTGAAGAAAGTTTGAGGGCTTTCCTGATAGCTCTTCCAATTGTGTAACCAATGCTTTTTACCTGACTCACCTCTTTCAAACAGTTTAGCTGCTAGAGCGTTTGCAAAGTTGATGCAAAAATGTGAATTTTCTCAAAACCCTACATTTTTGTGAACGATGTTGCCACGTCCCTGGTAGGAGCTGAAGAAAGTTTGAGGGCTTTCCTGATAGCCCTTCAAATTATCTAAACAATGCTTTCCGCACTCTGTTCAAATAGTTTTTCCGCTAGAGCGTTTCCAACGTTAGAAAAAAATGTGATATTTCTCAAAAACCTACATTTTTTGCGAACGTGTAATGGGGTTTCGTCCATAGCTGAGGTATGCTCAGCCGCTCCAGGGTCAGCCTTGGAACCCACGAACCCTTAGCAAAAAAATATTTACTTTTGTAAAAGTCCCTTTATGTGGACAGCCAGACTTGCTTATATTTATATGGCGAGTCAGGTGGAATCGATTGGGTTTGGTGTGCCAGGCGTTGGTTCTTGACGAAGTCGGCAAGGTAATTACGGTAAGGTGGTAGTCCTTCTATATTCTGGTGAGGAGTAGTCACTCCCAGACACGGTGTTGACTGTACGGTACAGTGCAGTATTCTGCGGATTCCCACTGCCTATTGCTGCTTGCTGCTGTGTGACCGTCCTGTCTGACGAGCTGGAAGAAATGATCGCTTTGGTCAGCGTAGTGAGGTAAATTGTGTGCCTAGCTTTGGTCAATGCAGTGAGGTGAAGTTTAGTAAGTGTAGGATATTTCTAGTATGGTGGAAAGCACTTTATTGAGGTATGGTAAGGATAAATGATGTACAGTGTTGAGTAAATTATTGTAAGGTGGTGAAAGCCACGTTACAGTCCCCCCCCTCACTTCGGATAACGATACTTCGCTGGGTACAGGTAAAAGGAGTGGTTGCGACCTCCCACGATTGTTTGGCTGGAGGCTGGCTGGCTGTCTTGGTTGGCATGTGCCGTTAACGGGAAGCGGGTGTGGAGATCTTTATTTAACAGCAATTTCTTAACCTATGGTACAAGGTGTCTGTACAAATGTACAACGCATCTCTCCTTGCCGTATCGCACCAATACGCGATCGCCTTCCAACTTTTGCAGGGCTAAGCGCCGGCCTCGGAGGTATAGTGTTCTCCTTGAGCGCCTGTCGTGTCATTATCAGCCCTTCCAAGAACCCTGGAATTTCGTTCGCTGGTGTTACCTCTTCATGCGATGTGATAGGCGGGACTGGTCGTGCGCTGTTCTCGGCAATGGGAGGTTGTGTCGTCGTCATGGTTGATTGCGCCTTTGACGTGGGTCGTGGCAGTTGTTTGGGCAGACGCCCCATCATCATTCGTGCATGCGTTTACCCCGGCAGTCGCTGCTGTTGCTGGTGTCTCGTGCGCATTTCTTACGAGCTGCTTATTAATGCTGGCTTCGGCCGTGACGGTACTCGTTGCAGTGCCTCACTGGACGAGTCGGATTGAAGTTGCAGCCGTCACCTCGCTTCGATCTGCTGAGAGCGTCACCTGAGCATTTGCTTTGACTACGGGGTGTGTCGAGGTTTGGGCGGCGCGCAGCCCTGTCGTAGCACAGGCTTTGCGATTTGCTTCACATGCAGCAGGGACTCGTCTGGTGGTTGGTATTTTACGCGCGTTCGTGCTGAGCGGCGTTTGTCGGGGCAATGCTTCCAGTTTTGCTGGTTTTATGACCGGCCGCGGTTGCTGGTTGCTGACGCTGTGCTCCTGGGGCTGCTTGAATGCCCTCGGGCGAGTTCGGGCAGCTGACCCGGTGCCGTCTACGTTGATTGCGTTTATTTGGGGAAGTGGGTATGCGTCTGGTATGCTTGCCGCGTTAAGTTGCCGGTAATCTATACACATTCACCAAATTCCTTGTTTCTTTCGCACTAGGAAAATGGGCGAGCTATAGGCGCTGTTAGAAGCTTCGATGCGGCCTGTTGTAATCAATTCGTTCACCTCTTGATTGATTACTTCTTGCATCACTGGGTTGCGTGGATAATATCTCTGCTTTAGTGGACGGTCGTGTTTAAAGCGAATTATGTGTTCGGTGGATGTGCTGGGGCCGGTGATCGTCGAGAATACTGCCGCGTTTTCAGTGAGGAGAGTATTCAATTGGTGATTCTCCTTTTCTGTAAGATGTTGCCTTTCGTTTAGCATAGCAAGGTAATCGGTAGGTGCCTGTGTGCTTAGGCGTGTAGCGGTTAGGGGTTGACCATCGATGGTGATAGTCAGATCTCGCTTCCTTAAGAAATCCATGCCTAAGATGACATGTTCCGAAAGCGTGGGTAGAGCTGATAAAAGTAGGTGCGTAGACTTGTTACCCAGTTCTATAGTAACAGGATACATTTTCGTGCTAGGTATATATGTCTGGTTAGCTAGCTGAATACGACGGGTCTGGCGTCTGGCTTTAATTTGGTGTTTATATAGATGACGTTGAAGTTCTTTACCGATATATGTGAGCGTGGCTCCGGTCTCCACCAAAGCTTCTATCTGCATGCCTGCGACAGTAATGGGCAAATAATAACGGCCATCTTGTTTCCCTTCTGGTTACGGAAGCGTTGCTTTGAGTTCTGTTGTACTGGGTTTGGACAGAGTAGCTCGCACTGCCGCATGTGTAGGACAATTGCAGTCTCGAGACATGATTCCGTCGCCTCCACAGCGAAGGCAAAGTATTCGCTGCTGGTTGCGACATTGGTGCCTTCGGTGTCTCGGCTGCTTACATCGCCAACAAACTTTCTCGCGGCAATACTTAGTACTTACCGCCGTCAAGCCGTGATTGGTGTTTCTTGCTTGCTTGGCCTCCTCGCTTTTTACCAATTCGAATTCTTCGGTTAACTCGAGTAGTTCGTCTACGCTGCTGAAGTCGCTTCGATGGACGTATAAGCGATATTTCACCCTTAGACCGTCATATATACGTTCGGTGTGATCTATCGCGAAGTTTCGGGTGCTGGCGAATAAGCGTTTGGATTGCCAACATAATCTTTTGCTTTCTCTCTGGGCAATTGCTTACGCTGATGGATGGTTTCTTCCAGATGTGCGAGGTGTCGTTACGGTAAAAAAAAACGTTCAGCCTCGTAACGAAAGTCAAACCTTGTGTTTATGACATTGAGTTTTATACGAAACCATTGCAGCGCTTTATCTTGCAAAATTTCCGGCATAGTAGCAAGAAGCTGGTTATTTGCTATATAGTAGCATTCGGCTAGTTCTTCGCATCGCTCTAGAAAGTCGTGTACATTTTCGCGACTGCTGTAGCGTATGTTCCATCGCCACACGGAGTTTGTAACCTCCAAACCTGGCAATTTTGCAGCCGCTGTGATGTCATCACGTGTTGCTATTGCTTTGCTCGGGATTCTTACCGTGGTGATTGGAACAGGTATGGTGGCATTACCTTCCTCTTTCATTTCCCTTTCTAAAGCTTTCACTAGGTCCTCCGTCGATTTATTGTAGCGCTTTGCACGGATGCAGGCGCTCAGCTCGCTACGGAGATCTGCTGCGATGCGCCCTTCGACAGCGATGTGGTGTCGTCTGCACTCGGTGACTAATCGTTCCTTTTTAAGCCAATAAATCCAACTAGTCGTGTCTGTCTCAAGCGTTAGAGCCTTTTGCGCTGAAGTACTGCGATGTCTATGATTGTGTAGGGGGTGTGGCGAACCTGATTCATGAGCGTTGGTGACCGTTTCACATTTTTCACTGTCACTCACAAAGTCAGGTCCCTACTCGGGCGCCATTTGTTAGGGGGTTTCGTCCATAGCTGAGGTATGCTCAGCCGCTCCAGGGTCAGCCTTGGGACCCACGAACCCTTAGCAAAAAAATATTTACTTTTGTAAGAGATGTATCCACACCCCTTATGTGGACAGCCAGACCAGCTTACATTTATATGGCGAGTCAGGTGGAATCGATTGTATTTGGTGTGCCAGGCGTTGGTTCTTGTCGAAGTCGGCACGGTAATTACGGAAAGGTCCTTCTATATTCCTGTGAGGAGTAGTCACTCCCAGACACGGTGTTGACTGTACGGTACAGTGCAGTATTCTACGGATCCCCACTGCCTATTGCTGCTTGCTGCTGTTTGACCGTCCTGGCTGGCGAGCTGGAAGAAATGATCGCATTCGGTGTGAAGTGCTTGCTTACATAGAAGCATAGCGCAGCTTTGGTCAGCGTAGTGAGGTAAATTGTGTGCGTAGCTTTGGTCAATACAGTGAGGTGAAGTTTAGTAAGTGTAGCATATTTCTAGTATGGTGGAAAGCACTATGTTGAGGTATGGTAAGGATAAATAATATACAGTGTTGGAGTAAATTATTGTAAGGTGGTAAAAGCCACGTTACAAACGGTATTGCCAATATATTGAAAGCTTTCTTGAAATCTCTTCAAATAATCTAACAAATGCTTTTAATTTGACTCACTTCGTTCAAACAGCTTATCCGATAGAGCGTTTGCAACGTTAAAAAAAATGTGATTTTTCTCAAAAACCTACATTTTTTGTGAACACTATTACCACTCCCCTGGTAAGAGTGGAAAAAAGTTTGAGGGCTTTCCTGAAAGATCTTCAAATTATCTAACCAATGTTTTTTATTTGACTCACCTCGTTCAAATAGTTGATCCGCTAGAGCGTTTGCAACGTTTGATTTTTCTCAAGAACCTACATTTTTTGTCAACGGTATTTCCACGCCCCTGGTAGAAGTAGAAGAAAGGTTGAAGGCTTTCCTGAAAACTCTTCAAATTATCTAACCAATGCTGATTATTTGACTCACCTCTTTCAAACAACTTAGCCGCCTGAGTGTATTGCATAGTTGAGACAAGAATGTGATTTTTCTCAAAATCCTACATTTTTTGTGAACACTATTGCCACGCCCTAGGTGGGAGTAGAAGAAAGGTGGAAGCTTTGTTTATGTTTGAATTTAAGTTATCTAACCAATGCTTTTTGTTTGACTCACCTCGTTTAAATAATTGATACGCTAGAGCATGGTTGAAACCAAAATGTGATTTTTCTCAAAACACTACAATTCTTGTGAACACCATTGCCACGCCCCTGGTAGGAGCTGAAGAAAGTGTGAAGGCTTTCCTGATAGCTCTTCAAATTATCTAACCAATGCTTTTGTTTGACTCACCTCGTTTAAGTAGTTTATCCGCTAGAGCGTTTGCAAAGTTGAAACAAAAATGTGATTCTTCTCAAAACACTTTATTTTTGTGAATGCTATTGCCACGCCCCTGGTAGGAGTAGAAGAAAGAGCTCTTCAAATTATTTAACTAATGCTTTTTATTTGACTTACCTCGTTCAAACAGTTGATCCGCTAGAGCGTTTGCAACGTTAAAACAATTTTAATTTTCTCAAAACCCTACATTTTTTGTGAACTCTGTTGCTACGCCCCTGGTTGGAGTAGAAGAAAAGTGGAAGGCTTTCCTGAAAGCTCTTCAAATTATCTAACCAATGCCTTTTATTTGACTCAACTCGTTCAAATAGTTTAGCCGCTAGAGCGTTTGCAAAGTTGAAACAAAAATGTGATTTTTACCAAAACCCTACATTTTTGTGAACCCTACTGCCACGCCTCTGGTAGGAGCAGATAGATTGAAGGCTTTCCTGAAAGCTCTTTAAATTATCTAACCATTGATTTTTATTTGACTCACCTCGTTCAAATAGTTTAGCCGCTAAAGCGTTTGCCCAGTTGAAGCAAAGATGTAATTTTTCTCAAAACCCTACATTTATTGTGAACACTATTGCTACTCCCCTGGTAAGAGTAGAAGAAAGGTTGAAGGCTTTCCTGATAGCTCTTCTAATTGTCTAACCAATGCTTTTTGTTTGACTCACTTCGTTCGAATATTTTATCCACTAAAGCGTTTGAACCATTGAGACAAAAATGTGATTTTTCTCAAAACCCTACATTTTTTGTGAACACTATTACCACGCCCTTGGTAGGAGCAGAATATAGATGGAAGGCTTTCCTAAAAGCTCTTCAAATTATCAATATGAAGGCTATCCTGAAAGCTCTTCAAATTATCTAACCAATGCTTTTTATTTGACTCACCTCGTTTAAAAAGGTTAGCCGATAGAGCATTTGCAACGTTGAAAAAAATATGCGATTTTTTTCAAAAACCTAAATTTTTTGTGAACGCAATCGACACGCCCCTGTTAGGAGTAGAAGAAAGATGAAAGTCTTTCCTGAAAGCTCTTCAAATTATCTAACCAGTGCTTTTTATTTGACTCACCTCGTTCAAATAATTTATCCGCTAGAGCGTTTGCATAAATGAGATAAAAATGTGATTTTTCTCAAAACCCTACATTTTTTTTGAACACTATTACCACGCCCTTGGTAGGAGCAGAATAAAGATGGAAAGCTTTCCTGAAAGCTCTTCAAATTATCTAACCAATGCTTTTTGTTTAACTCACCTCGTTTAAATAGTTTATCCGCTGGAGCGTTTGAAAAGTTGAAACAAAAATGTGATTTTTCTCAAAACATTTCATTTTTTGAGAACGCTATTGCCACGCCCCTGGTAGAAGCAGAAGAAAGGTTGAAGGCTTTCCCAAAAGCTCTTCAAATTATCAACCAACGCTTTTTGTTTGACTCACCTCGTTTAAATAGTTTAGCCGCTGGAGCATTTGCAACGTTGAAACAAAAATGTGATTAATTTGAAGAGCTGTCAGGAAAGCCTTCAAACATTTCCTTGTGAAAACTATTGCCACGCCTCTGGTGGGGGTAGAACATAGGTTGAGAGCTTTTCGGAAAGCTCTTCAAAGTATCTAACCGGTGCAATTTATTTGACTCAACTACGTCAAATACTTTAGCCCCTATAGCGTTTACAAAGTTGAAGCAAAAATGTGGTTTAAAAAAAAAATACATTTTTTGTGAACACTATTTCGACGCCCCTGGTGGTGATAGAGGGTAGGTTGAAAGCTCTTCTGAAAGCTCTTCAAACAATCCAAAAGTGCAATTTAGTTGACCTACCTACATCAAACACTTAAGCCGCTCGAGCGTTTACAATCTTAAAGCAAGCATGTGATTTTTCTCAAAAACTAGATTTCTTTGTGAACACTATTTCCACGCCTTTGATGGTGATAGAGGATAGGTTGAAAGCTTTCCTGACAGCTCCTTAAACAATCTAACCGGTGCAATTTATTGCCCTACCTACGACAAAAACTTTAGCCGCGCGAGCGTTTACAATGTTAAAGCCAAAATGTTATTTTTCTAAAAAACTACATTTCTTTGTGAACGCTATTTCCACGCCTTTGATCGTGATAAAGCATAGCTTGAGAGTTTTTCTGGAAAATCTTAAAACTATCTAACCGGTGCAGTTTATTCGACCCAACTACGTCACATATTTTAGCCGCTACAGCGTTTTAAAAGTTCAAACAAAAATGCAATTTTTCTCAAAAAACTACTTTTCTTTGTAAACACTATTGCCACGCCCATGGTGGTGACAGAGGATAGGTTGAGAGCTTTTGTGAAAGTTCTTCAAACTATCTAACCGGTGCAATCCTTCGCCTAATAGTTAGCCGCTACAGCGTTTACATAGTTGAAGCAAAAACATTATTTTCACAAAAAACTAAATTTTTTGTGAGCACTATTTCCACGCCTTTGATGGTGATAAATGATAGCTTAAGAGCTTTTCTGGAAGATCTTCAAACTACCTAACCGGTGCAAGTTATTTGACCTATCTACGCCAAATACTTTCGCCGCTCGAGCGTTTGCAAAGTTAAAGCCAAAATGTCAAATACTTTAGCCGCTCCACAGTTTACAATGCTTATGCAAAAATGTAATTTTTCGCAAAAACTACACTTCTTTGCGAACACTTAGCCACTACAGCGTTTACAAAGTTGAAACAAAAATGTGATTTTTGTGAAAAAAATACTTTTATTTGTGAAAACTATTTCCTCGCCCCTGGTAGCTATAGAGGGAATGAGGGGAGCTCTTTTAAAACCTACGTCAAATACTTTAACCGTGAGAGCGTTTACAAAGTTGAAGCAAAAATGTGATTTTTCTCACAAACTATATTTCCTTGTGAACACTATTGTCACGCCCCTGGTGGTGATGCAGAATAGGTTCAGAGCTTTTCTGGAAGCTCTTCAAACTATCTCGATGCAATTTATTTGACCCACCTACGTCAAATCCTTTAGCCTCTACAGCATTTACAAAGTTGAAGCAAAAATGTAATTTTTCTCACAAACTACATTTCATTGTGAACACTATTGCCACGCCCCTGATGGTGCTAGAGGACAGGTGGAGAGCACTTCTGAAAGCTCCTCCAACCGTCTAACCGGTGCAATTTATATGACCACCCCACCTTAAACATTTTAGTCGCTAGACTGTTTACAAAGTTGAAACAAAAATCCGAATTTTCTCCAAAAATTACTTTTCTTTGTGAATACTATTGCCAAGCGCCTGATGGAGATAGAGGAAAGGTTGAGAACTTTTTTGAAAACTTCTTAAACTATCCAACCAGTACAATTTTTTTCAGCTACCTACGTCTAATACTTTAGCCCCTAGAGCGTTTACAAAGTTGAAACAAAAATGCGATTTTTCTCAAAAAAATACTTTTCTTTGTGAACACTATTGCCACGCCCCTGGTGGTGATAGAGGAGAGGTTGGGAGCTTTCTGAAAGCTCCTTAAACAATCTAACCGGCGCAATTTAGCTCATTTTTCTCTCTGATGACTTTTCTGCAAGCTCTTTAAGCTGTCTAATCGGTGCAATCCATTTTTCTCACCTGCGTCAAATAGTTAGCCGCTACAGCGATTACAAAGTTGAAACGAAAATGAGATTTTTCTAAAAAAACTACTTTTCTTTGTGAACACTATTACCACGCCTCTGATAGTTATAGAGGAAAGGAGGAGAGATCTTTTGAAAGCTCTACAAACCTTCTAACCGGGGCAATTTATTTGACCCACCTACGTCAGATAATTAGGCGTTACAGCGTTTACAATGTTGAAACAAAAATGCGGGTTTTCTCTGAAAACTACATTTTTTTTTATCACTATTGCCAAGGCCATGGTGGGAATAGAGGACAGGTGGAGAGCATTTCTGAAAGCTCTTCCAACCGTCTAACCGGTGCAATTTATATGACCACCCTACATTAAACAGTTTAGTCGCTAGAATGTGTACTAAGTTAAAACAAAAATATGATTTTTCTCTAAAAACTGCATTTTTTGTGAACACTATTTCGACGCCCCTGGTTGGTGATAGAGGATAGTTTATGAGCTCTTCTGAAAGCCCCTTAAGCAATCTAACCAGTGCAATTTATTTGACTTACCTACGTCAAATACTTTAACCGCGAGAGCGTTTACAAAGTTGAAGCAAAACTGTGTTTTTTCTTCAGAACTACATTTCTTTGTGAAGACTATTGCCACACTGCTAGTGGCGATAGAGGACAGACTGAGGACTTTTCGGCAAGCTCTTTAAACTGCCTAACTGGTACATTTAATTTTAATAACCTGCGTCAAATAATTAAGCCACTACAGCGTTTACATAGTTGGAACAAAAATGTGATTTTCTTAAAAAACTACATTTTTTTCGTGAACAATATTGCCAAGACCCTGGTGGGAAAATGGGATAGGCTGAGAACTTTTCTGAAATCTCTTCAAACTATTTAACCAGTACATTTTATTTGGCCTAACTACGTCAAATAGTTAGCCGCTACGGCGTTTACAAAGTTGAAACAAAAATGCGATTTTTCTCAAAAAAATGCTTTTCTTTGTGAACAGTATTGCCTCGCCCCTGTTGGCAATAGAGGATAGCTTTTCTGGAAGCCCTTCAAACGATGTAACAGGTGCAATTTATTTGACCTACATACGTCAAATAGGTTAACCGCTAGAGTGTTTAAAAAGTTGAAGCGAAAACGTGATTTTTCTCTAAAACTACATTTCCTTGTGAAAACTATTGCCATGCCCCTGGTAGTTATAGAGGAAAGGAGGGGAGCTCTTCTGAAAGCTCTTCAAACCATCTAACCGGGGCAATTTATTTGACACACCTACGTCAGACAATTTAGCCACTACAGCGTTTACAAAGTTGTAACAAAAATGCGATTTTTCTGAAAAATCTACTTTTCTTTGTGAACACTATTGCCAAGCGTCTGGTGGAAACAAGGGATAGGTTGAAATCTTTTTTGAAAGCTCTTCAAACTATCTAAATAGTAAAATTTATTTGAGCTACCTAAGTCAAATACTTTAGCCGCTAGAGCGTTTATAAAGTTGAAATATAAATGCGATTTTTCTCAAAAACTACTTTTCTTTGTGAACACTATTGCCAAGCGTCTGGTGGGAACAAGGGATAGGTTGAAAACTTTTTTAAAGCTCTTTAAACTATCTAACCAGTACACTTTATTTGACCCACCTACGTCAGATAATTTAGGCGTTTACAATGTTGAAACAAAAAAGCGATTTTTCTCAGAAAACCAAATTTTTTTAACACTATTGCAAAGGCCCTGGGAAAAACAGAAGATAGAATGAGAGCTTTTCTGAAAGCTCTCCAAACCATCTAACGGGGAAATTTATCTGACCCACCTACGTCAGATAATTTAGGCGTTACAGCGTTTACAATGTTGAAACAAAAATGCGATTTTTCTCAGAAAACTACATTTCTTTTAAACATTATTGCCACGCCCCCGGTGCGAATAGAGGATAGGTTGAGAGCTTCTGTGAAAGCCCGTCAAACCATCTAACCGATGCAATTTATTTGACCCACCTACGACAGATAATTTAGGTGCTAGACCGTTTACAAGGCTGAAGCAAAAATCTGATTTTTCTCAAAAAATTACTTTTCTTTGTGAACACTATTCCTACGCCCCTGGTGAAGATACAGAATAGCTTTTCTGGAAGCTCTTTGAACTATCTAACATGTGCAATTTATTTGACTCACCTGCGGCAAATAGTTTAGCCGCTAGAGTGTTTACAAAGTTGAAGCAAAAATGTGATTTTTCTCAAAAAATGATGTGGTGGGAATAGAGGATAGCTTTTCTGAAAGCTCTTCAAACTATCTAACCATTACAATTTATATGAGCTACCTACGTTAAATACTTTAGTCGCTAGTGCGTTTACAAGGTTTAAGCAAAATCTAATTTTTCTCATAAAACTAATTTTTATTTTGAACACTATTGCCACGCTCCTGGTGGTGATAGAGAATAGACTGAGAGCTATTCTTAAAGCTCTTTAAACAATCTAACCGGTGCAATTTAGTTGACCTACCTACGTCAAATAATTTAGCCGCTAGAGCGCTTACAAAGCTGAAGCGAAAATGTGATTTTTCTCAAAGACGATATTTATTTGTGAACACTACTGGCTCGCCCTGGTGGTGATAGAGGATAGACTGTGAACTTTTCGGAAAGCTCCTCAAACAGTCTAACCGATGCAATTAATTTGAGCTAGCTACGTTAAACACTGGTGATAAAGGATAGGTTGAGAGCTTTTCTGAAAGCTCTTCAACCTAATACTTTAGTCGCTAGTGCGTTTACAAGGTTGAAGCAAAAATCTAATTTTTCTCGTAAAACTAATTTTTTTCTGAACACTATTGCCACGCTCCTGGTGGTGACAGAGAATAGACTGAGAGCTATTCTGAAAGCTGTTTAAACTATCTAACCAGTGAAATCTAATTGACCCACCTAGGTCAGATAATTTAGGCGCTGCAGCGTTTACAATTTGAATCAAATCTGCGATTTTTCTCAGAAAACTACATTTTTATGTGAAAACTATTGCCACGTCCCTGGTGATGATAGAGGATAGGTTGAGAGCTTTTCGGAAAGCTCCTCAAACAATCAAACTGGTGCAACTGAAGCAAAAATGTGGTTTTTCTCAAAGACTATATTTGTGAACACTATTGGCACGCTCTGGTGGTGATAGAGGATAGACTGAGAACTTTTCGGAAAGCTCCTCAAACAGTCTAACCGGTACACTTAATTTGATCTATCTACGTCAAATACTTTAGCCGCTGGAGCGTTTACAATGTTAAAGCAAAAATATGATATTTCTCAAAAACTACATTTCTTTGTGAACACTATTGCCATACTCTTGGTGGCGATAGTGCATAGACTGAGGACTTTTCTGCAGGCTCTTTAAACTGTCTAACTAACTGTCTAACATTTTATTTAAAAAACCTGCGTCGAATAGTTTAGCCACAAAATTTAAACAAAAATATGATTTTATTCAAAAACTATATTTCTTTGTGAACACTATTTCCACGCCTTTGATAGTGCTAAAGAATAGGTTGAGAGCTTTTCTTTGATTTATCTCAAAAACTACATTTCCTTGTAAACACTATTGCCACGCCCCTGGTGGTGATAGAGGATAGACTGACAGCTTTTCCGAAAGCCCTTTAAACTATCTAACCGGTGCAATTTATATGACCAACCTTCGTCTAATAGTTTAGCCGCTACAGCGTTTACATCTTCTTCTTCTTTATTGGCGTAGGCACAGCTTACGCGATTATAGCCGAGTCAACAAGAGCGCGCCAGTCGTTTCTTCTTTTCGCTACGTGGCGCCAATTGGATATTCCAAGCGAAGCCGGGTCCTTCTCCACTTGGTACTTCCAACGTAGTGGAGGTCTTCCTCTTCCTCTGCTTCCCCCGGCGAGTACTGCGTCGAATACTTTCAGAGCTGGAGAGTTTTCGTCCATCCGGACAACATGACCTAGCCAGCGTTGCCGCTGTCTTTTAATTCGCTGAACTATGTCAATGTCGTCGTATATCTCGTAAAGCTCATCGTTCCATCTGCTTAAATGAGTTAAGCATCCACCCCCTCTACCCGTAAAACTGGCGCATCCTAATGCTACAGCGCAATTCACCACAGCTGACACCGCTCAACACAACTCAACACACATCCACATCAATCAACCCACATAACAAAAAGGCTGGGAAAAAGGATGGCGGACACATTCGATCTATACAAGCCGCACATTTACATACATTCGTTCTTGATACTTTCCACGTTGAGTCACGACCACACCAGCTTTCGGTTATTTTACTTCGTGGTACATCGATCCTGTGCGCTACGGTCAAGTCGATACTAACGTGGTACGTTGGGCACCCAATTCGTTTAACATCGGCAACCGCATTTTTAATAACCATAAAACGTTTACTTGTATAAAAGTAATTTGTATACTAAACAAACATTAAATTAAAACGATTGTTCGTTTTAAATAAATTGGCGTTTTTTTTTGGCGATCGTAAAAGTGGTTTGTACTTCCGTTTGCAGATTTAAGCAACACTCCTAAACATGGTCCTTCGAGCCATAGTGGCAGGCACTATGGAGTTTTAGACGAAATAAAATAAAATAAAATCCAGTGCAGTGCGGAGAATAACAGTGGCGAACCATCAAACAAACAAAACTAAAAACAAAGTGCATTTCAAAAATAAAGCTACCAAGCAGTTTAAGAAAACAAAAAACACGGTGAAGTGACAGAAAAAAATGTTTAAAGATAAATGACATATACAACAGAAAGACACAAAAGAAAAAACAAAAAAAGTGTGGTGACTCGGTAGAAATATATACATACATACAAATACAAAAACAAATCACAAGGAAAATCAAAATATTAACAGTTCCAACAAAAAAAAAATACAAAAAACAACAGAGAGAATATCGGGCGCGAAACCACCAACCTAAAAGTATATACATAAATACAACAAATACTATTTGGGCGCGAAAAACTAAAACACAAATAAAACAAACAAAAACGAAACAAACGGGCGCGAACATTACAACAAAATATACATACACACAACAAAGCAACAGCAGAAGGAGGCAGCCAGGTGGAGCAAAGAAAGAGGAAAAAAACGCATTAGCGCAACATATTGACATATGAACGTATACCCGGCAAAACATATCATACCAAAATACCAAGTGAGCGTATTATGTCCTGTATTTATTTAACGAGCATATGCACATAAGTATGTATGTATATGCCTAAAATTACAGTCGTACTTATTATACCTGTAGTTAAAATCCGCTTCAACAGCTAAAAAAAATAAAAAACAAAAAGAAAAAAAAATTTTTACCAAACACGGTAAAATATATCAAAATACTTATATACAAAATTATTGAGGCTCAAAAAACAAAGCAAAATTTAAGCAATATACATATATATTTATATATTTCCATATATCTATAAAGTATATCAAACCGCCGTTCTAATAGAAACATATGTACAAAGAGAAAATATCTTCTTTCTATTCCGTTTTCGCGTTCTCCCTCTATCGCGAAATAATATAAGCATACGGCAATACAAATCTGCCTATTCTATACCCTACATACATTGGGTCAAATAATTATTACAAAATTATTGAAAAAGTAATTTTTGATTGAGAAATTAAATAAACGACATACACACATAATATATTAAAATCTACCAAAAAAAAGGCATATTCGAACATATACTTACCTCATATTCGTATACACATATTTTCATATTCAAAGTCCACATTGGCAATATTTAATAACAATTAACAATTCAAATATATTTTCGAACTGCAGGTGCTACACGCCCAAAACAGGTTGCAAAATTTATTTCAGAAAGTGACAGCTTAACAAGATACTACACTAGATTTACCTCTTCACCGACACACAGTAGAGTAGAGCTACCACAAACAGAAAGTCAAAAGACAAGTTCAGGCATCTACCTCGAGCTGCCCCCATGTGACACAGAAACATTCCATGGAGGTTATGAAGAATGGCCGTCCTTCCGGGACATGTTTACAGCCGTTTACATTAACCATCCAGAACTATCAAAAGCACAAAAATTGTATCACCTACGATACAAGACAAAAGGTCAAGCAGGCGTCATAGTAAAACAGTTCGCTCTTAATGACGAAAATTTCAATTTGGCTTGTGAAGCTCTAAAAGCGAGATACGAAAATGGAAGAATACTGGTCCATAAACAAGTAGGAAAGTTATCAAAGATCGCGGCAACTCACCTTTGATTTGGCGACGACTTTGCGGTAGGTTGAATCGAAGGAAAACGGGAAGAAAAACTTGGCTGTCTGCCGGCCCCCCTAAACGACTGTTTAGCCTAAAAGGCGCTGCAGCTGTTGCAGGCTGTCGACGCCGCAGTGATGTTCCGCTCCGCTGGGGTGCGGCACGAGCTGAGGGTTGGAATCGGGGTATGCGGCCGCGATGGATGGGTGGCCGATTCATCCCACGTGACTCACACTCGGTAGTTGCATGAGTGTGCGACAGGCAGTTGGTGCAATGCCCGTGGGCCTGAGCAACTTGCTGCCGTTGCAAAGGCCGCATACCCCTAAATATTCCACAATGGTGGAGACGATGAGGGCGTCAACAGATGGGACACCTTATCCGACGGGTCTCCGAAGTCTGTGATGGGCTTGGTGGTGGTCGCGTGCCACCACGAGGTGCGGAGGGTAGGACCGCTGCAGGCGCGGTTGCCGGTACAGGTGCCGGCGTTGTTACTGGTGCGGTTGCCGGTGCAGCGGCCGATGCTGTTGCAACTATCGTCCGGGGCGCTGGGGTAGGCCCGTTGCGTGGCACATTCGTAGCCGCGCGAGCGGTTGACGTATTTGTGGTTGGTGTATCTATATCCATGGTAATCTGTATAGATAAGATTATTGGTTATAAATTTCTATCAGATAAGCAAACATGGTGAACGTGCCACGATATGTGGCATGAACGTGTCGTCATATTGATCGACAATTTTTTGGCTAAGATTCTTGGTTATTTTATACGGCGTCTTAATTCGAACGGTTTGTTATTTTTGACAGTCGATATTGGCGTATTTCTCGTATTACTGTTAAATTTTGTGATTTTATTATATCGCGATATTATCGGTTTGGTTTTTTCGTTTTTCGCCACTCGGTAGGGGGTAGACAATCATCGTGAATGAGGACGCAGTCTCCAAGTTTAGGCGCTTGTTCAGGAGTCTTCCAACGATATCTTTTGTGGAGATCCTTTATGTATTCGTCCTTCCATCGGCGGCTAAAATCATGATGGAGAATTTTAATTCGTTCCCATCGATTTAGTAGGGATAGCGACTCCACGCCTGGCTCAGGGATGGCCAGGATGGGTGCTCCTTTTAGAAAATGCTCTGGAGTTAAGGCGGTGAAATCTGAGGGGTCTTGCGATAGTACTGTGAGTGGCCGTGAATTGAGAACGGCTTCAATTCGATTTAATAACGTCGTGAACTCTTCGTAATTGAATTTATAATTTCCAGCTACCCGTTTGAAATGGGATTTGAAGCTTTTCACAGCTGATTCCCATAAACCGCCCATATGAGGAGCGCTTGGGGGTATGAATTGCCTTGAGGGGCGTACTTTTGTACGATGTCGGGTGACACTTGTTTTAAAAAATCCACAAATTGCTTTTCTGTGGCTCGTTGAGCTCCAATAAAGGTTTTGCCATTATCGCTCATGATTTTTGAAGGGTAGCCACGTCGAGCGACGAAGCGAGCAAATGCCGCGAGAAAAGCCTCCGTCGTCAGATTACTACACAGCTCAAGGCGTACTGCCTTTGTCGTGAAACATACAAAGACAGCCACATAGCCTTTCATGAGAGTGGGAGACCTTAACATGGACGCTTTTACCTGGAAAGGCCCAGCAAAATCTACACCTGTTGTGGTGAAAGGCAGAGCGAAATTGCAGCGTTCCGGTGGAAGTGCTGCCATAATCTGCGTTCGCATCTTCTGCTTGTGCATAGTGCAAATCTTGCACGTGAAGATGCACTTCTTGATTTGCGGCTTAAGACGGGGGATGTAATACTCCTGGCGTACCATCTGTTGCATGAGGCGATGTTTGGCGTACAGCATTAAGATGTGGATGTAGTGGAGAAACAGAGTGGCAAATGATGACCTCTCTGGGATTATTATGGGATGGCGTTCGTTGTATGTTAGGCTCGAATTAGCAAGCCGACCATTGGCACGAAGCAAACCTTTCGTGTCCAGAAATGGGTTTAGGACTAAAAGTGAGCTCTTTTTATCAATCGGCTTCGATTATCTTAGTAGTGATATATCGCGGCTGAAATAGCGCGCTTGTGTATATGTTATTAGTGCGACCTTTGCCTTTTGTAACTCTAGGTGCGTCACTGTGTTGCATGGGAAATTATGTGATCCCTTAACTTTGCTTTTGAGTTGTTCTATGAATTTGAACATATAGGCGACTACTCTGAGCGCTTTTGGAAATGAGGAAAATCGTTCAAGGATGTCGGCATCATCCAATAATGTGTGAAAGGTGGCGATTTTTCGACCTTCTGGGGCGATAATGTTGCGCATGGGGGATTGTGGCCAAGAATCAGGAGATTCTGTCAACCATCGGGGGCCATTCCACCAGAGGGTGGTAGTGGCAAGGTGATCGGCAGGATTGTCAGCACTGGCTACGTGACGCCAAGTGGCTGATCCCACTAGGTCAAGAATTTGAGACGTTCGGTTAGAAATATACGTCTTCCATGCATGTGGTGGTTTTTCCAACCAGGCTAGTACAATTCCTGAATCGGACCACATATATAGTTTGCATTTTGTCATATTTAAATGCATTTGCACCATGGCTACTAATTTTGAAAGTAGTAGTGCGCCACATAACTCAAGTCGTGGGAGACTTATAGTTTCTAAAGGTGCCACCTTTGCTTTTGCTACTAATAAGTGGCTTGTGATCATGGTGTCACTTTGCGTGCGCACATAGATAGTAGCGCAGTATGCCTTTTCTGAGGCGTCGCAAAAGCCATGTAATTCGACTTTGTGTTCGGGGGAGTAGTTTACCCATCGTGGAATTTGTATCTGAGAAATATCATTCAGCTTGTTTGCGAACTGGGACCATTTTTCTAAGCGAAGCGGTTTCACTTGTTCGTCCCAGTCGGTTCCATCTAGCCATAATTCTTGTATTAAGATTTTCGCTTGGATCACAATTGGCGAAAGCCATCCTGCGGGGTCGAAAAGTTTTGCCACCGAGGATAAAATCTGTCTTTTCGTTATGGCTGATAATGCGGATATGGACTCTGTCGTGTATGAGAACTGGTCCGATATCGCATTCCATTGGATGCCTAATGTTTTTGTTGTACTTTCCTTTTCGAAAATAAGGAAATTAGTGTCCAACAAATTTTCTTTTGGTATATTTTTTAATATAGTTGGGTGATTTGCCGTAATATTTTTTAAAGGAAACCCTGCGGATGTGAGGGCTTGGATTACTTGTGATAATGATTCGTATGTTTGTGGAAGACTGTGACTTCCAGACAGAATATCGTCTACATACGTTTGTGTTTTTAACACCTGGGTCGCCAGAGGAAATTCTGACTTGGTGTTTTCAGTCAATTCGTGAAGTGTTCGAATAGCTAAATATGGTGCACAGTTAACGCCAAATGTAACTGTTTTTAGTCTGAAGTCGCGTAAAGGACTGGTGGGGGATCTTCGGAACATAATACGTTGAAAATCTTGGTCGTCTTTATGTACGCCTATTTGCCGATACATTTTTTCAACGTCCCCATTGAATACGTATTTGTATATACGCCAGTTTAGAATAAGCAGCATTAAATCAGGTTGGAGCGTGGGTCCCGTAAACAGGATATCGTTTAGGGAATTCCCCGAGCTAGTGGATCTTGAGGCGTTGAAAACAACTCTTACTTTAGTTGTTTTTTTATCTGGCTTTACTACTGCATGATGTGGCAAGTAAAAGGAGTAGTATTTGCCGTTGACGATTTTCTCCCCTGGGTTTACTTCCTCCATATGATCTAAATGGAGGTATTCTTCTAACGCACCATCATATTCAGATTTGAGTTCGCCTTTTTTAAGTAGGTTTCTTTCCATACTTAGAAACTGCTGTATTGCAGAGGTGCGAGAGTGACCTAAGGCGAGTGTGTTAGGAAATTGTTGCTTAAGTGGTAGTCGTACGACGTACCGACGATTTTCTGATCTAGTAGTTGTGGCTTTGTAAAAATCCTCACAATACTGATCTTGAGGGGTTGTGACTGATATGGGGGGGAGTTCTTCTAGTTCCCAAAATTTTCTCAATTGTGAATTGAGGTACTCATTTGAGACTTCCTCAACTTGAGTTGTTAATGTTGTAACTGGTTCCGCAACTAGTCCGCTTAGGACCCATCCGAAAATGGTATTTTGCGCCAGAAGTGTTTTGGTAATTTTCTCAATACCTTCGAGAAGAATTTGTGGTATGAGATCGCTACCTAATAGTAGATCTATTTGAGCGGAGGTGTTGCAGTTTGGGTCTGCTAGCTTTAGGTGTGAAACCTTTTGCCAATGCTTGCTATTTATATGATAGCTTGCTAGCGTGTTGGTTAATTGCGGTAAGACAATAGCTTCTGCTTGTATGCGCTTATCCGCTTTGGGGGAAAAGAGGGTAATGGGGCAGATTTTATTTGAGTTTTGAACAACTCTTTTGTCCATTCCCGTGATTTCAAAGTTGGCCAGTTTTGTTGGTAACTGTAGCCTGTTTTGTGCCCTAGACGCTATAAATGATCGTTGTGATCCTTGGTCTATTAAGGCTCGGAGTTCAAACAGTTCTCCTCGGTGCTCGATGGAGACAACTGCTGTGGGTAATAGTACCCTACTGTGATTTTCGCTATGTAGCGATTGGGTTTTTAACGCCTTTGAGCAGCATGGTGCTTCTTGGCAGTTTTCAGAATTTATTGTGGCAACTAATCCTGTTGCTCGTTTTACGTTCGCAGTGTTCGGGGGTGAGCTGGAAAAATTTGTTATATGTAACATTGAATGATGTCTTTATGGCAGTAAACGCAATTGAATTTGCTTTCGCAATCTTTAAGCGTATGCGCACTTGACAGACAGTTGGTACATAACTTTTTCGTTCTTACGAAATTGTTTCGATCGCTAACATTCATTTTTTTGAATTTTTCGCATAATTTTAGTTTGTGACCGCCTCTACAAAGTTCGCATGACGTTTGTTTATATTATTCGGAAGAGAACGATTGATTTTTAAAAAAGCTTCTATTTAAATTATTGTGACTACTTGCTTGGGGTCTATTAAAGCTTTTATTGAGATCGTTTTGAACGTTTTTCGTTCTTACTAGCTTTTTATCTACCCTTTCTGCAATTTCGTATTGGGTAGTAAGAAATTCTTTCATTTGCTGCCATGTTGGGCACTTTCTTCGCGATGAGAGCGATTGCTCCCACAAAAGTAACGATTTTTCTGGTAATGCAGCTGTGCATATATTTACCAGAATGGGGTCCCAATTATCTGTGGGAATATTCTGTGTCGATAAAACCGACAAACAATTTGAAACAGTGGATTGAAGCTTTATGAACTCTTCACTTGTTTCTTTCTGAATTTTTGGTAAATTCATTAATATCGTCACCTGTTTGTCGACCAATATTCTCTCGTTTTCGTAACGTGCTTTAAGAGCTTCCCAAGAAAAATTGAAATTTTCGTCATTGAGAGCGAACTGTTTGACTATTACGCCTGCCTGACCTTTGGTTTTGTATCTGAGGTGATACAATTTCTGCGCTTGTGATAATTTAGGATGGTTTATGTACACAGCTGTAAACATGTCCCGGAAGGACGGCCACTGTTCATAACCACCATGAAATATATCTGTATCGCATATTGGCACTTTGAACTTGCCTCTTGGGCTTGACTTTGTGGCAGCTCTACTCTCGGTTGTGGAGTAGGGGCAATTGCTCTTAATAGCTTGAGTTGATCAGAAATCATTGCTTTTGTGTCTTCGAACTGGTCTAGGCAGTGTTCATACTTGGTGTAAGCTGATGATTTAAAATTTTCGGGTAGATCTGAGTCGTCAGATTCTACGATTGCGTCATATGCCGCTTGGAGACGTGACCAAAAATTGTCTAAATTGTCTTTTTTAATTTCTAAGACCGATTCAGAATTGTCTTGAATCGGTGAAGATGAAAATCGAGTGCAGTATCGTATCAAACTGTCACTCTCAGCAATGAATTTTGTATAAGAAATATCTTTACCCCTCTTTAGTTTTGTAGCACCTTGCTTTGAGCGTGTAGCTTCAGCCGGTGTACACGGACTTTTTTCGTCTAAAACCATTTTTGGAACTTTTAGTAATTCTATTGCTTTAGATTCTTTTGAATCTGAGCTCATTTAGAAGATGTTTTGAAATAATTTAAATTGTCTAAGTGTACTAGACTAGTAGATGTACAGAAATAGTTTTGTATATAATATAGAAAAGAAAGCTCATTTGTATGCAATAGTTTCCAAGAGAATTAATAAAACCAATGGCTTTTTGATAGCCGAACTTTCAAAATGTTTTTGTATATATGTGTGTATATGTACTAAACTCTTTGCTTAAATAAGAGTTTTGAACGAAATGTTTAGACGTGAACTCTTTTATATAAATAAGAGTTTTCCAAATCACGTAAAGAATATCGCTTAAATTTGATTTTGTTATTTATTATAGACCGGAAATTTTTTATATGTTTATTTTTCTATGTATATTTGTTTTATATATATTTTATGTCCAAATTTCCTATAGGGTATACCTATAGGTGGATCTTTTATTTATTATGTGCTAATGAGCGCTCGTTTTTGAGATCACTGCACTTTGTACATATGCATGTATGTACATATGTATTACGCTTTTGGTTTTTGCACAATCCCGCTTGTCCTCAAGGGGTATTGCGGGAAATATGCCAATGTGGACTTTGAATATCTTTTATAAGCAATCCTGCTTGGTTTTGTTAGACGAAAACCAAGGGGTATCGCGCAATATATGCCAATGTGGACTTTGAAGCAGTGAGCGTATCTACATATGCGACGATACTTATGTACAAATTTTATATTTTATAAAAATCCTTTTTGTTATATTTATTGTTATATAATTGTACCCAATGTCGATTGGGTGTTTGTATATATTGTCTATATTGATATGCGCCCGTATGTGCATATATATATACGCGTGTATATATATGTATATATGTTTGTACGAAAAACACCGAAAAGAGAATTAACCGACCACAGCTAATTTTCTCAAGTTCACTCGTTTTTCTATATTTTTATATTGCGCCGCATATACTTATACATGTATATGTATACATATGTTCGCAGTGGTAAGAAGCCGCGAAAGGAGAATTTAATTATTTTTAATTGTATATATATGTAAGAATGTATAAATATGTATATGAAATATATTGATTTGAGAGAAAGAGCAAGTTGTGCTCTTCGTATGTTATAGTGGTATAAGTGATATATGTATATGTATGTATGTATGAAATAGAATTTTATTTGCGCAAATCTTTTTTTTTTTCTGATGATTGCCGTAGCTTATTTTAGGCAATCCTGCTTATACTTGAATAAGTATTTACCGGCAATCAATAATCCGCTATGTGCAGTACCAAACTGCTTTGTTTGCGGTTTCTCGGTTTCTACCGGAAAATAAACCGGATACCGAAAACAGCTTGGTAACGATTCTCACTGCTTTTTTGACCGGAATTTGGGTCAAGCCGTAAATTTAATTTTATGAAATTAAAACATACATACATAGGTACATGTGTATATACAAAAATTGAAAGTAACGATACACTCACTTTGCTTTCCTCCAGGGGCTTTTGGGGATAGTAAGAGGCATGGCAAGAGTTTACGTGTATGTATGTATGTGTGGGCCTTGTGCGTGTGCCTGTGCTGTCGCCTGTCGGTGCTTGTGCCTATCCATCTCTTTCGTGTTTCTCCTGTCCTTGTGTTGCTGGCGCTGTAGCTGTGCTCGTGTTTTGGTATGGATTTTTCTTGTTCGTAGCTTATGTCACTGCACTATCACTTATATATGCCCATATGTATGTATATCGCAGGTGTATGGTTTTTTTTTTTGGAACGAAGTTCCTTACGGCAGGCTTGCAGAAGATAGGATTTTGCTGCGGGAGCTAACTGAAAAAAAGTGATAGTAAAAACCGTAAGAAATAACCCTTAAGAAATATCCGTAAGAAATAACCCGTAAGATCGCTAGTTATAGCCTACTTTTAGGTCTTGCTCTATTATAGTTCTATTATATCATTTGTAATAACAATTGATAATTTAAAACAAAAAAATATTTACCAATTTTTACTTATTTTTTGCATAAAAAAATTTCACTTTGAACAAAATATTAAAATTTCATTGAAGTGAAAGATATTAGTATGGCCACAAAGATATTGTGTACATGCAAAATGGACAGCTGTGTTGTCTTGTGTACATGCCGGCCATGCTGCACTAAATACGTTTATGGGGAGTTGAATTGTTGCATATTTTTTGGCGCAGGCTTTGAGGAAATAACCCGTAAGAAAAAGACTGTAAGATCGCTAGTTATAGCCTACCTTTAGGTTTTGCAAAATAATTAGGTATGAAAATATGTAACGTTATTGTGTATGCAAATTAGTTTTGAGTGAAGTGCGGAACACATAGAGCGCGACAGACTGCAAACTACATCTGCCAAATATTAAAATACAGACGTTCTTATGGACACCGTTATTTTGACAGTTGCACGACTACACGACTGCAGGCCGACAGTTGTCGTTCCCGCTAGCTTGAATATTTCCTATATTTGCCAACGGCAATAGGACGACAGTAGAGTTGACAGTAGAATGGAAGATAGAAAGAGGAGGTAGAGTGGTGATGTCACCTAATATGAAAAATGTAAAATTATTCACAGGTCTAACAAACTTAACGTTATTTTACAAATAAAAGCATAAAATAGCTCTATTATATCATTTGTAATAACAATTGATAGTTTAAAACAAAAAAATATTTACCAATTTTTATTTAGATATAATTTGAATTATTTTTTTATTTTACGTAATTCATTATTTCTTAAAATACTAAATTTTCTTAATACTTATCTGTACTTAAATAACAACTAATCAGCGAAATTTGAGAGAAAAATCAGGACAACCTACATAAAATAAAATTAAGCACAATTTTTTTTTGCAAATTGTATCGATTCTACATTATCCGAAGGAACTTCGTTCCTGCCTGGTGTCCCACGACAGCGCATTTCTTGTTTTTTTTTTTTTACACTGCTTTCACTCTCTACACTGCACTTTTTGTCACCACACTATTTTTCTTTTTTTTCGCTTGTGGGTTAGATTTGAACCCACTAACACTTTACATACATATGTGTATTGTATGTATATGCTGTTTGTTCACTGCACTTTTGCCGCCACACTTCGTTAGGTTTGTTACAGCACATATGCACGTAATGTAGTTATGTATGTACATATGTATATGTATGTATATAATGTTGCCACCAACAGGTCTTATTTAAACTATGTACATATGTATGTATGTCACCACCACCGTTGTCTTTGCACAATTTTTTTTTTTTTTTTTTTAACACTTTCACCGGTTTTTGTTCTTTTTTTTTTTGTTGTTGTGTTTGTTAACTGTGACACCTCACCACCGTTGTCTTTCGACCACTTTTAAAACTTTTTTTTTTTGTTTTTTTTTTTAACTGTGTCACTTCACTTTTTTGTTTTTTTTTTGTTTATAATTAGGTTATCGCGTTACCGTCACCGTTTTTTTTTTTTTGTTTGTTTTTTATTTGTTGGTTATCACGTTACCGTCACCGTTTTTTTTTTTTTAAAGACTTGATGATTTTTCACAAGTGCCGGAAGTGTCGAAGGACCATAGGAAAGTTATCAAAGATCGCGGCAACTCACCTTTGATTTGGCGACGACTTTGCGGTAGGTTGAATCGAAGGAAAACGGGAAGAAAAACTTGGCTGTCTGCTGGAGAACCATATATGCGCGCGGATCATATGAGAAAGAGAGCGGTGCCTGGTCCGTCGGTCCCTTTTGTTCTTTTTTGTGCGGTGTCCTCATGTGTGTTGAATTCGTGATGTTGATATTGTGTGCGTGTGATGTGGAATGTAATGAGTTGGTGTGTGTGGGATGAAATGATGACGTGTGAAGTTGGTGTGTGTGCGATGAAAAGATGATGTGTTGAGTATGGTGTGCATGTGTGGGGCGTAGATGTATTATATTAAGAGGGGGGTCAGGTGCTCATTTAGCCAACAAGTAATAACACTAATGAACTTGCCAAAAGTTACGAAAGGAACAAGTGTAGAATTCATCCACGTAGAATCCACTGTTTCAAATTGCTGGGACCCAATTCTGGTAAACATTTGCACCGCCGCATTGCCAGAAAAGTCGTTACTTCTATGGGAGCAATCGCTCTCATCACGAAAAAAGTGCCCAACGTGGCAACAAATGAAAGATTTTCTCACCACCCAATATGAAATTGCGGAAAGGTTAGAAGAAAAAACAATCAAAACTAAGAACAAACACGACCAAAATGGAAGCTTAAATATACCCCAAGTTAGTAACAAAAACAATTTAAACAAAAGCTTTTACAAAACGCACTCGTTCATATCCGAACAGAAAACACACACGTCATGCGAACTATGCACAAGAGGGCATACGCTTAAAACTTGCAAGAAGTTTAAGAAATTAAATATTAACGAAAGGAACATATTTGTCAGATCAAGAAGACTCTGTACAAACTGCTTGTCCTATACACACAATCTTAAAAATTGCAAAAGCAAATATAATTGCTTATATTGTCACAAAAGACACATTTCAATGCTTCATTACGGCAGATATCACATCTCATCCCAAAGAAGCGCTTACTCACAAAGAACCACGGGTATAATTGCAAAAGCAAATCCCGAAAACCAAAATTCGAAAAATTGCCAAAGGACACCATCTTGCTCAAAGGCACAAAAAGTTCAAACGCTGCACAGCGAAACACAAAGTGGGCTAGTTACAGAACTAGTTACCACCATACCAACTAAAGTTGAATATAATACAAACAGATACCTTAACTCACAATTAAGGAAATTTCGAATGTTAAGGAAACTTCCCCCTATAACAAACAAAACTCCAGAAGATCAGTATTGTGAAGACTTCTCTAAAGCCACAACTACTCGATCAAATAATGGCCGGTACGTCGTACGACAACAAATGGAGCCACAATTTTCTAATACTCCACAAATTGGTATAAAAAACAAAGTCATAGTTACCTCTGACAGTCCAAATTATTAAAAGCACATACAAATTTTCGGCCCCGCAGGATGGCTTTCGCCAATAATGAGAAAAAAAAAATTCTCAACCAGATCCTAGAGCGGTGGCGGCTACTAAACGCCAATGTAGTGCATACATAAAAACATAAAAGAAAAACAAATAATATACACAGTTGAATCAAAATTCAAAAAATCGAAAGTTTTTCATAAATTTTCAAATCAAAATAAAATCTTAAACAAAATTAAGGTTCAACGAGCACCATACGCCCAATGCGATAGTATGACGCTCCTAGACTTACAAAAGCAAAGGTCGCTCTTATCATTCTTACCTAAGCGCTCATAAGAGTAGTGGATGGAAATCTGTTGTAAAATTTTAGCCGTTCCCAATTCACGGCCATTCTCTCGCAAGATCCCTCTATTGTCACAGTCCTAACTTCTTCTTCTTCTTTATTGGCGTAGACACAGCTTACGCAATTATAGCCGAGTCAACAACAGCGCGCCAGTCGTTTCTTCTTTTCGCTACGTGGCGCCAAATGGGTATTCCAAGCGAAGCCAGGTCCTTCTCCACTTGGTCCTTCCAACGGAGTGGAGGTCTACCTCTTCCTCTGCTTCCCGCGGCACGTACTGCGTCGAATACTTTCAGAGCTGAAGTGTTTTCACCTATCCGGACAACATGACCTAGCCAGCGTAGCCGCTGTCCTAACACCAGGGCTAAAAGTACCCATTCTGGCCACATCTGAGCCATTCGTGAAGTTACTATCCTTCATAAGCTGAGAATAAACAAAATACAAACAATTGCCGATCGTACAGAAAAGGCAACCAATAAACAACTTTTATACCATACCGATAAAATAATAAATTGTAAATAACTGCTAACGAGTTAATGCACAAAAACAACTTTTCTTCTATAATAACACAATAAGTCATCAAAACATGCAAAAGCAATTACTAAATACAATTTTTTATTAATTATTAATTAATATTTATTATTTATTAATATTTTTTATTAAAACCAAAATCGCTCCTTACAGCTAATATTCTGCGCCATCAGCTACTCCACTAACAGCAAACCGAATAACCATAATACTAGGCAAAATATTCGCCTAGGGGCCCAGGATGTCTAAATGAGTTAAGCATCCACTCCCTCTACCCGGTAAAACTGGCGCATCCTAATGCTACAGCGCAATTCACCACAGCTGACACCACTCAACACAACTCAACACACATCCACATCAATCAACCCACATAACAAAAAGGCTGGGAAAAAGGATGGCGGACACATTCGATCTATACAAGCCGCACATTTACATACATTCGTTCTTGATACTTTCCACGTTGAGTCACGTCGACACCAGCTTTCGGTTATTTTACTTCGTGGTACATCGATCCTGTGCGCTACGGTCAAGTCATACTAACGTGATACGACAACGAGCCTGCGCGATATACCTTTGGGCGCCCAATTCGTTTAACATCGGCATCCGCATTTTTAATAACCATAAAACCTTTAATTGTATAAAAGAGATTCGTATACTAAATAAACATAAATTAAAACGATTGTTCATTTTAAATAAATTGGCGTTTTCTTTGGCGATCGTAAAAGTGGTTTATACTTTCGTTTGCTGATTTAAGCAACACTTCTAAGCACCATCGAAAGCGATATTCGCCGTGGCCAACGCGCAAAGGACCATAAATATTTTGCAGAACCTTTCTCTCAAAAACTCGTAACGTCGACTCATCGGTTGTTGTCATCGTCCGAGCCTCTGCACCATATAGCAGGACGGGAATTATGAGCGACTTATAGAGTTTGGCTTTCGTCGTCGAGAAAGGACTTTACTTTTCAATTGCCTACTCAGTCTGAAGTAGCACCTGTTGGCAAGAGTAATCCTGCGTTGGATTTCCAGGCTGACATTGTTGGTGGTGTTTACGCTGGCTCCAAGAGAGACGAAATTATCTACAACTTCAAAGTTATGACTGTCAACAGTGACGTGGGAGCAACATCGCGGGTGCGACGAATGTTTGTTTGATGACAGGAGATATTTCGTCTTGCCCTCGTTCACTGCCAGACCCATTTGCGTTGCTTCCTTGTTCAGTCTGGAGAAAGCAGAACTAACGGCGCGGGTGTTCAATATCATCGGCATACGCTAGCAGCAGTACCTACGCTCTTATAAAAGATTGAACCTGCTCGATTCAGTTCTGCAGCTTGAATAATTTTCACCAGCAGCAGATTGAAAAAGTCGCACGATAGGGAGTCGCCTTGTCTGAAACCTCGTTTGGTATCGAAAGGCTCGGAAAGGTTTGGGTGTTGCTCAACGTCAGTTTACACAGCATTTGAGGAGTCTAATCCCACGGTAGTTGGCGCAGATTGTGGGGTCTCCTTTTTTATGGATTGGGCATACCACACTTAAATTCCAATCGTTGGGCATGCTTTCATCCGACCATACTTTACAAAGAAGCAGATGCATGCTCCTTATCAGTTCTTCGCTGCCGTGTTTGAAAGCTCGGCCGGCAATCCGTCGGCCCCTGCCGCTTTGTTGTTCTTCAGGCGGGCAATTTCTATTCGAACCTTTTCATGGTCGGGCAATGGAATGTCTGCTCCATCGTCATCGATTGGGGAATCGGGTTCGCATTCTCCTGGCATTGTGCGTTCACTGCCATTCAGCAGGCTGGAGAAGTGTTCCCTCCATAATTTAAGTAGTTTCTGGGCATCGGTGACTAGATCACCTTTGCGGGTTCTACAAGAGTATGCTCCGGTCTTGAAACCTTCTGTAAGCCGCCGCATTTTTTCGTAGAACTTTCGAGCATTACCCCTGTCGGCCAGCTTATCAAGCTCTTCATACTTGCGCATTTCCGCATCTTTCTTTTTCTTTCTGCAAATGCGTCTCGCTTCCCTCTTCAACTCTCGGTATCTATCCCATCCCGCACGTGTTGTGGTCGATCGTAACGTTGCGAGGTAGGCAGCCTGTTTTCTCTCCGCTGCGGCACGGCAATCCTCATCATACCAGCTGTTCTTTTGCACTTTCCGAAAACCAATGGTTTCGGTTGCAGCTGTACGTAAGAAGCTTGAAATGCCGTCCCACAGTACCTTATACCAAGTTGTTGACGAGTGCTCTCAGAGAGCAGGAGTGCAAGCCGAGTAGAAAATCGTTCGGCCGTCTGTTGTGATTGCAGCTTCTCGACGTCGAACCTTCCTTGTGTTTGTTGGCGTGCATTTTTTGCTGCACAGAGGCGGGTGCGGATTTGGCTGCAACAAGATAATGGTCCGGGTCGATGTTAGGACCTCGGAGCGTACGCACGTCTAGAACACTGGAGACGTGTCTTCCATCTATCACAACATGATCGATCTGGTTGGTGGCTTTTCGATCCGCAGACAGCCAGGTAGCTTGATGTATTTTCTTGTGTTGGAATCTAGTACCACAGATAACCATATTTCGGGCCCCGGCGAAGTCGATCAGCCTCAACCCATTTGGGGATGTTTGCTCGTGAAGGCTGAATTTACCGACCGTCGTACCAAAGATACCTTCTTTGCCCACCCTGGCGTTAAAGTCGACAAGCACAATTTTGACATCGCGGCGGGCGCAGCGCTCATAGAAGGCATCTTTGGTCACATCGTCCTTCTCTTCCATCGGGGCGTGGGCGCGAATCAGCGATATGTTGAAGAACCTCGCTTTGATGCGGATTGTGGCTAGACGTTCATACATAATAGTGAATAATAGTACTCGGCGACGGAGTTTCTCTCCCACCACGAATCCCACACCAAACTTGCGCTCTTTTATATGGCCACTGTAGTAAATGCCACAAAGACCTACTTGTCTTTGTCCTTGTCCCGTCCATAGCATTTCTTGGACGGCGGTGATGTCAGCTTTTATTTTCACGAGGACATCAACCAGCTGGGCAGCGACACCTTTCCAATTAAGAGACCGCACATTCCAGGTGCATGCCCTCAATTCGTAGTCTTTATTTCGTTTGTCATGGTCGTCATCAAAAGAGGGTCTCTCATCCGAGGCTGTTGTTTATTTTTCATTGGGGGTGTTTTTTACGTGACGGGTCCCAAACCCAGCGCACAACCCTATGCAGAGGATGTTTCGCCTTCTCACTTTAGCTCGCCTTCACACAGATGTTCTTAGGCTACCCAGAGGATACTTGGTCAAAGACCGGAAGTTGAGAGCTGCTTGAGTCATATGTAAAATAATCGTTTCTAGCCACTCCCAGGTGAATGGCGATCAGAGAACTTTCCTCACTTGCGTGAACTTCTACACGTGACTCCATCCTCCAATAATAGAATATAGGTTAAGAGCTTTTCTGAAAGCTGCTCCAACAATCAATTTATATGACCCACCTACGTCAAATACTTTAGCCGCTACAGCGTTAAAAAAATTTAAGCCAAAATGTGATTTTTCTCAAAAAATTCAAAAAATGTGATCTTTCTCAAAAAATTACATTTTTTGTGAACACTATTGCCACGCCCCTGGTGGGAATAGAGGATAGCTTTTCAGGAAGCTCTTCAAACTTTCTAACAGGTGCAATTTATTTGACCCACATACGTGAAATAGTTTAGCCGCTACAGCGTTTACAAAGTTGAAACAAAACTGTGATTTTTCTCAAAAAACTACCTTTCTTTGTGAACAATATTGCCACGCTCCAGGTAGTACAATTTATTTGAGCTCCATACGTCAAATACTTTAGCCGCTAGAGCGTCTACAAAGTTGAAGAAAATTTGATTATTCTCAAAAAACTACTTTTCTTTGTGAACACTAAACCCACGCTCCTGGTGGTGATAGAGGATAGACTGAGAGCTTTTCTGAAAGCTACTGAAACAGTCTAACCAGTACAGCTACCTACGTCAAATACTTTAGCCGCTAGAGCGTTTACAAAGATGAAGTAAAAATGTGATTATTTTCAAAAACTACGTTCCTTTGTGAACAATAGCTTTTCTGGAAGCTCCTCAAACAATCTAACCGGTGCAATTTATATGACTCACCTACGTCAAATACCTTAGCCGCTACAGCGTTTAAAAAGTTAAAGCAAAAATGTGATTTTTCTCGCAAACTTGCATTTTTTTGTGAACACTATTGCCAAGCCACTGGTGGGAATAGAGGATAGCTTTTCTGGAAGCTCTTCAAACTATCTAACAGGTGCACTTCATTTCAACCACCTACGTCAAATATTTTAACCGCTAGCGCGTTTACAAAGTTGAAACAAAAATGTGATTTTTCTCAGAAACTAAATTTCCTTGTGAACGCTATTGTAACACTCCTGCTGGCAATAGAAGATAGATTGGGAGCTTTTCTGAAAGCTCTTCAAACTATCTAACCAGTACAATTTAATTGAGCTACCTACGTCATATAAATACTTTAGCAGCTAGAGCGTTTACAAAGTTGAAGCAAAAATTTGATTATTCTCAAAAACCACGTTTCTTTCTGAATACTATTCCCACGCCCCTGGTGGTGATAGAGGATAGACTGAGAGCTTTTCTGAAAGCCCCTGAAACAATCTAACCTGGACAAGTTATATGACCCACCTGCGTCAAATACTCTAGCCGCTGGAGCGTTTACAATGTTAAAGCAAAAATGTGATATTTCTCAAAAACTACATTTCTTTGTGAACACTATTGCCACACTCCTGGTTGCGATAGAGCATAGACTGAGGACTCTTCTGCAGGCCCTTTAAACTATCTCAACGGTGCATTTTATTTGAATAAGCTGCGTCAAATAGTTTAGCCACTACAGCGTTTACAAAGTTGAAACAAAAATGTGATTTTTCTCTAAAACTACATTCCTTTGTGAACACTATTTTCACGCCTTTGATAGTGATAAAAGATAAGTTGAGAGCTTTTCTGAAGGCTCTTTAAACAATCTAACCGGTGCAATTTATTTGACCCACGTACGTCAAATACTTTAGCAGCTACAGCGTTTACAAACTCGGAGCAAAAATGTGATTTTTTTCAAAAACCACATTTCCTTGCAAACACCATTGCCACGGTTATAGGGGATAGACTGACAGCTTTCGTGAAAGCTCTTTAAACTATTAAATCGGTCCAATTTATTTGACCCCCTACGTCAAACACTTGAGACGATGCAGCGTTTACAAAGTTGAAACATAAATGTGAATTTTCTCAAAAAGCTATGTTCCTTTGTTAATACCTTTGCCTAGCGCCTGGTAGTGATAGAGGACAGTTTGAGAAATTTTTTGAAAGCCCTTAAAACCATCTGCAGGTACAATTTATTTGGCCCACATTCGTCAAATAGTTTAGCCGCTACAGCGTTTACAAAGTTAAAACAAAAATGTGATTTTTCTTCACAACTACATTCCTTTGTGAACACTATTTCCACGCCTTTGATAGTGATAAAAGATAAGTTGAGAGCTTTTCTGAAGGCTCTTTAAACAATCTAACCGGTGCAATTTATTTGACCCACGTACGTCAAATACTTTAGCAGCTACAGCGTTTACAAAGTCGGAGCAAAAATGTGATTTTTTTCAAAAACCACATTTCCTTGCAAACACCATTGCCACGGTTATAGGGGATAGACTGACAGCTTTCGTGAAAGCTCTTTAAACTATTAAATCGGTCCAATTTATTTGACCCCCTACGTCAAACACTTGAGACGATGCAGCGTTTACAAAGTTAAAACAAAAATGTGATTTTTCTTCACAACTACATTCCTTTGTGAACACTATTTCCACGCCTTTGATAGTGATAAAGTATAAGTTGAGAACTTTTCTGAAATCTCTTAAACTATCTAACCGGTGCAATTTATTTCACCCACCTACGTCAAATAGTTTAGCCTCTAGAACAGTGTTTCCCAAAGTGGGCGATAACGCCCCCTTGTGGGCGCTGCAGGTGTCAAGGGGGCGGTAAGAGACCCAGAAAGAAAATGGGGCGTTGTGTAGAGGCCTTGGGGGTTATTTGTAATTTTATTTAGCCAGGAGGCCTCTTAGACAACGACTACATGAGCTCGCGACTCTTAGCGTCAACTTGTGAAACTCGGTTCTATATTTCTCTCCGTAGTTCACATATCTGTCCATTTCTATTGAATATAGAAAATATGAAAATCATGTCAATCGGTCGCTCCGTTCCATATCGGGGCATCTCGGCAGGATAGAATTTATAGAATACTAACTGTCAAACGTATTGCCATTGCCATTGCAAAATCTGTATGTGGGCATTTGCTATCACAATATAATCATTGGCGCGAAGGCGTAGGGTAGATAGGTTCGAGCAGATGTAGCGCATGCTTTGAGCTCTTGAAAAATTCATTTTATCATTTGTGAACACTATTTCCACGCCTTTGATAGTGATAAAGTATAGGTTGGGAACTTTTCTGAAAGTTTCTCAAACAATTTAACCGGTGCAATTTATATGACCCACTTACGTGTAATACTTTAGCCGCTACAGCGTTTAAGAAGTTGAAACAAAAATGTGACATTTCTCAAAAAATTACATTTTTTTGTGAACACTATTGCCACGCTCCTGGTGAGGATAGAGAATAGCATTTCTGGAAGCTCTTCAAACTACCTAACAGGTGCAATTTATTTGACCCACCTACGTCAAATAGTTTAGCCTCTAGAGTGTTTACAAGGTTGAAGCCAAAATGTGTTTTTTCTCAAAAACTACATTTCTTTGTGAACACTATTGCCACGCCCCTGGTGGTGATACAGGACAGGCTGCGAGCTTTTCTGAAGGCTGCTCAAACAGTCTAAGCGGGGCGGTTTAGTTAACCTACCTATGTCAAATGCTTTAGCCGCTACAGCGTTTAAAAAGTTGAAGCAAAAATGTGATTTTTCCCAAAAACTACGTTTCTTTGTGAACACTATTGCCAAGCGCCTGGTGGTGATAGAGATACCAGTTTGAGAACTTTTTTGGAAGCTCTTTAGACCATATAATCGGTGCAATTTATCTGACCTAGCTACGTCAGATAATTAAGGCGCTATAGGCGTTTACAAGGCTGGAGCAAAAATCTGATTTTTCTCAAAAAACAACTTTTCTTTCTGAACACTATTCCCACTCCCGTGGTGGTGACAGAGGATAGGTTGAGAGCTTTTCTGAAAGCTCCTTAAACAATTTAACCGGTGCAATTTATACGACCCACCTAATATTTTAGCCGCTACATCGTTTAAAAGAAAAGTTGAAGCAAAAATGTGATTTTTCTCAAAAACTACGTTTCTTTGTGAACACTATTGCCTTGCCCCTGGTGGTGATAGAGGATAGACTGAGGCATTTCTGAAAGCCCTTTAAACTATCTAACAGACGCAGTTTCTTTAACCTACCTACGTCAAATACTTTAGCAGCTACAGCGATTACAATGTTGAAGCAAAAATCTGATTATTCTCAAAAAACTACTTCTCTTTGTGAACACTATTCCTACGCCCATGGTGGTGAGAGAGTATAGACTGAGCGCTTTTCTGAAAACTACTCAAACAATCTAACCGGTGCAATTTATATGACCCACCTACGTCAAATACTTTAGCTGCTACAGCGTTTATAAATTTGAAGCAAAAATGTGATGTTTCTCAGAAAACTACATTTTTTGTGCACAATATATCCAAGCCCCTGGTGGGAAAAGGGATAGGCTGAGAACTTTTCTGAAAGCCCTTCAAGCTATCTAACCATTACAATTTATATGACCCACCTACGTCAAATACTTTAGCCGCTAGAGCGTTTACAAAATTGAAGCAAAAATGTGATTTTTCTCAAAAACCTACTTTTCTATTTGAACACTATTAAAAGCTTTTCAAACTATCTAACCCGTACAATTTTTTAAGCTACCTACGTCAAATACTTTAGCAGCTACAGCGTTTACAATGTTGAGGCAAAAATGTGCAAAAATTACATATTTTTGTGAACGCTATTGCCACATCCCTCGTGTGAATATAGGATAGCTTTTCAGGAAGCTCTTCAAACTATATAACCAGTACAATTTATTTGAGCTACTTACGTCAAATACCTTAGCCGCTAGAGCGTTTAAAAAGTTGAAGCAAAAATCTGATTATTCCCAAAAAATACTTTTCTTTGTGAACACTATTCTATACTATATGAACACTATTCCTACGCCCCTGGTGGTGACAGAGAATAGCTTTTCTGGAAGCTCTTCAAACTATCTAACAGGTGAAATTTATTTGACCCACCTACGTCAAATAGTTTAGCCGCTAGAGCGTTTACAAAGTTGAAGCAAAAATGTGATTTTTCTCAAAAAACTACATTTTTTTGTGAACACTACATCCAAGCCCTGGTGGGAAAAGGGGATAGGCTGAGAACTTTTCTGAAAGCTCTTCAAAGTATCTAACCAGTACAATTTATTTGACCTACCTGCGTAAAATACTTTAGCCGCTAGAGCGTTGAATAATTTGAAACAAAAATGCGAATTTTCTCAAAAACTACATTTCTTTGTGAAAACTGTTGCCACGGCCCTGGTGGTAATAGAGGATAGATTGAGAGCCTTTCTGAAAACACTTTAAATTATCTAACCGGTGTAGTTTATTTGACCCACCTACGTCAAATACTTTAGCCGCGAGAGCGTTTACAAAGTTGAAGCAAAAATTTTATTTTTCTCAAAAAGTACATTTCTTTGCGAACACTATTGCCACGCCACTGGTGGTGATAGAGGATAGGTTGAGAGCTTTTCTGAAAGCTCGTTAAACAATCTAATAGGTGCAATTTATTTGGTCCACCTGCGTCAAATAGTTTCGCCCCTACAGCGTTTACAAAGTTGAAACAAAAATATAATTTTTCTCAAACACTACATTTCTTTGTGAACACTATTGCCACGCCCCTGGTGGTAATAGAGGATAGACTGAAAGCTCTTCAGAAAGCTCTTTAAACTATTTTACCGGTGCAGTCTATTTGACTCACCTGCATCAAATAGTTAGCCGCTACAGCGTTTACAAAGTTGAAGCGAAAATGTGATTTTTCTCAAAAAGTACATTTCTTTGTGAACACTATTGCCAAGCGCCTGGTGGTGATAGAGAACAGGTTGAGAACTTTTTTAAAAGCCCATCAAACTGTCTTACCAGTACAATTTATTTGACCTACCTACGTCAAATAATTTAGGCGCTAGAGCGTTTACAAAGTTGAAGAAAAAATGTGATTTTTCTCACAAACTAACCTTCCTTATGAACACTACGTCCTTGGTGGTGATAGAGGATAATTTGAGAGCTTTTCTGAAAGCTCTTAAACTATATAACCGCTGCAATTTATTTCACCCACCTACGTCAAATAGTTTAGCCTCTAGAAGAGTGTTTCCCAAAGTGGGCGATAACGCCCCCTTGTGGGCGCTGCAGGTGTCAAGGGGGGCGGTAAGAGACCCAGAAAGAAAATGGGGCGTTGTGTAGAGGCCTTGGGGGTTATTTGTAATTTTATTTAGACAGGAGGCCTCTTAGACAACGACTACATGAGCTCGCGACTCTTAGCATCAACTTGTGAAACTCGATTCTATATTTCTCTCCGCGTAGTTCATATATCTGTCCAATTCTATTGAATATAGAAAATATGAAAATCATGTCATTCGGTCGCTCCGTTCCATATCGGGGCATCTCGACAGGATAGAATTTATAAAATACTAACTGTCAAACGTATTGCCATTGCCATTGCAAAATCTGTATGTGGGCATTTGCTATCACAATATAATCATTGGCGCAAAGGCGTAGGGTAGATAGGTTCGAGCTGATGTAGCGCATGCTTTGAGCTCTTGAAAATTTCATTTTATCATTTGTGAAATGCCGTCGGGTAGGTAGCTGATGTAACGCACGTTTTGAGCTTTTGAACTCCTTAAATCTTTTATGTGGAAAATAAAAAAAGGATCTTTATCCTTTCTTACAAATTTTTTTCTGGGGAAAATAAAAAAAGGATAAAGGTCATTTTTTACAGATGTATTTCTGGGAAAAATAAGATAATACGAAATGGAGAAATATCCTTTTTTACAAATGTATGTCTGGGAAAAATAAGAATTCATAATGAATGTTGGGCCACGTTTTGATTTCGGTTAAAAAGTCACATAAAAGTTATTTTTTGTGAAAATTCCAAAGCATGGATTTGTAGTGTGAGTCGTAACCTTCCTTTTGATAACATTGGTTTGATAAAATTCTACAAAAATTTAAAAGTTATAGCCATTGGCGCAAAAAACCTGATTTTGCGATTTTGAAAAAAGGTGGGGAATGTCGGGCCAGTCTGTAAATCGATTAAAACATGATTGTTACCGATGAAAAACGTTTATTTATCAATAGAAATGAAAGAGAGATTCATAAATAATAAGAAAAATAGGAATTGGCGAAAAAAATTATTCCGACTCGCAGTAGATGCAGGTGTAAGTGTTCGGGTTCGGTCCGGCACATTTCAAGTGAACCCCTCGATCACAAACGATGCAATGGGCCATGTTTTGACGATTCTCGTGCTTCGGCATCTTTTTCTTGCAAATCGTGCAAAAATCGAAGTCCTCTTCGATGTCGGTTTCGGTCGGAGACGGGCTTCTCTTCCGTGGCGTCTTCGATTTGCCACGGCCTTTTTGCTTCTTGGCTGCTGGTTCATCGGCTGCCTTCGTCAATTTTTGCCGCCTTGTCACGCGGATCTGCGACAACCTCAGGCGATGTCAAAATCGTTGACTCCATTGTCTTGCGGCCACGTTTTGATTTCGGCGCAGGTGTGCCCAATTTCAACGGGCCAACCGATTTCAATGCATCACGAAGCTGTGGAGCCGAAACAAGAGACAACGACGATGATGCAGCACCACTTGTTGAAGCTGGGGCACTTGTCGAAGCCTCCGACGCTGACACCTCCTCATTCGCAGCAGTCACAATGGCATCACCAGAGGCAAGAACTCGACGTTGTTTGTCGGCGTCTTTCTCTTCGTCACCGAACAAATTTTCGCCGCTCAGTTCCGAAGCGACAAAGTCAACTTCAGTGAAAATTTGAGGGTCGAACGGGGAGATGCCTGTTGTTTGGAAGCCGGATTTGATGGTTTTCGGCTTTAACATAACATCGAGGCACTGATCGACAAGGAGCGGCGCATGATGCAGATCGAAAGTGACACCAATGTTGGACTTTTTCCATGCATCATGCTTCACGGTCATCATGCCTTTAAATGGTGCAAATACCGCAACATCTAGCGGCTGCATTTTGTGCGTGCATTTCGGCAGAAAAGACAGCAACGTGATGCCATGATCCAACGCCAAATCTATCGCCTCGATCGATAAATGCGAACCGTGGTTGTGCAGCAGAAACATGGTTGGCGAATCGGCATTAGCACCGGTGTGCTTGATGAAATGACGCATGAATTGAGGGAATACGTCAGAGTTCATGTAACCAGAACCGTTCGCAACACCAACAGCGCCATGACTCGCATGAGTCATAAAAGTCTCTTTCATGTTGACTCGGAGAAAGAGGAAGAATGACGGTATAGACTGGCCACTAGCGCTGACGGCCAAAGCCAAAGACACATTGGTGCCTTTTTCGGCAGATGTTGATGAGCCGACCTGCTTTTGTCCTTTGCGCGCGATGGTTTTGACAGGTCTGATTGGCACGGTCGGGCAGCCGGTTTCATCCATGTTCCATATTCGGTGAGGTTCAAACGGCGTCTTACCGAGAACGGATGAAAGGTTGTCAAAGAATGCATCGACATTCTCTTTGTTGAATCGCTTCGCACGGCTCTGGCTTACTTCCTCTGCCAATCCTTACTCGCCTGTTGATTGTCGTTCCATGGATCCGGATACGACGCGCCAACTTTCCGAGCAAATTCATACGCGAGCTTACGAAGCTCCATCAAACTAATTCCATAGTTGATGTCGCTGGCCTGGAGAATGTAGCTTATCAGCGCCTTCTCTTGTTCGATGTTGAAGATCTGAAATAAAAAAAAAATTATTTGTTATTCGATGAAAGAAAAAGAAAGAAACCACCAGAACTCACTGTTTTTGTGCCCATCGTCGTGCTTTCAGCCAGCAAATTCTTCATTACATCGGCATTGGCAGTAGTAACGTCTATGCTCGCACCATCAAATGCTGCAATATAACGCATCAGGTTGGTCCTCGGAATTTTGTGTGCCGTCGCAGATTGTCGAACGCTGTTGTGATGTATTTTCACCGACTTGATCGCCTCCAAAATGTTGTCGAAATCAACAATTTTCTCTTGTTTGGGATAGTACCGCGGCATAATGACTAAAAAAAAATTTTCGGAGCACGAAACTATCAGGAAATGTTGAAAAACTATTGTGTTGTTGAAATTCTGCACGAAAAATCACTTATGCACGTCAAATATATGAAGTTAGCATGTCAAATGTAAAAAACTATGTGGCCCGACATTCCCCGTAATAAGTGGCCCGAGATTCCCCAAACGCTCATATTTGCAAAATGGCGGTGGATAATGAACACAATGTAAATTCGTGCAAAATTTCTTTTGTGTGTCGAAGGCTAAAGGCTCAACTAATATTATAAACATATTTGCCTGGATGAATTTATTGGAAAATGTGAAAAAAATCAACTGTACACAGAGTTGAAAAAAAACTTTCGGAGTGTCGAATTTCTTTTTGTTGTCGCAAAGAGGTTATAACACGTGTTCACAGCTCGAGTGCTATATAGAAACTGAGCTTAGTATGAGACGAGCCGATGACAGTTGGTTGCAGCTGTCAACCTATACTAGTGAAAAAAATATCGCGCTGGCCCAACATTCCCCACCTTCCCCTACTATATAATAGCTGTGCTTAAACATTCCTATATAAACAATGTAATATTTATAGCTACATGCTATAGTTAACCGATCTCAACAATGTCTTCGAAGATTACATTTTTGCTTTAGAAAATAATATATACCAAATTTCGTGAATATATCTTGTCAAATATGAAAGTTTTCCATACAAGCATTTTAATCCGATCGTTCAGTTTGTATGGCAGCTATATGTTATAGTGGTCCGATACCGTTCCGACAAATGAGCAGCTTCTTGAAGAGAAAACGACGTTTGCAAAATTTCAAAACGATATCTTAAAAACTGAGGGGCTAGTTCATATATATACAGACAGACGGACAGATGGACATGGCTAAATCGACTCAGCTCGACATACTGATCATTTGTATATATTCCTTACAGGGTCTCCGACGATTCCTTCTGGGTGTTACAAACTTCGTGACAAACATAATATACCCTGTTCAGGGTATACAAATCCAAGATAAACTTTAATTAATAGAACAAAACGCTAGTATTTATAAATATATACAATGTGAGCGTTGCTCATTTCACACAGAAGACTCATCAGTTTGTTAAAACTCATCTTAAGACTAATGGGTAGACTACATTTTTCGTTTTTTCATTTGGAGTATAAACGTTTACGTTTTTATATGTGCCAACTGGAAGCAAGCCACATACAATTGACCGTGTGAAAAACACGAATTCTCCAAATTTAAACTGGCGATAGTCAACGATTAACCTTGTGCTTTGTTGATAGTTATTGCAAAAGCAAGATGCACAGGAAATTGTAGCCGCTTAAAATCGAACGGTAAATCGTTTGAAATCATCGGTAAAACGTCAACATTCTTTGGTGCTTAAATTGTGTGTTTATAAAGTCGATTCAATTTTTTGTAATTAATTATTAAATTTGGAAGTACTTTGTCGACAACAGCTTGAATATTTGGCTACACTTGACATAAATCCTGTGGAAAAGAAATCTCATTTGTCGCAGGATCAATTTTAATTTGGCCGTTCCCTATGTCTAAAAGTTGATGCAAAAATGTTTGAGCAGATGAGTCTTGCTGTAAATAAACACACATGTTCGTTGATAGTGTGATTTTCTCGACTCTTCTCAAAAAATATGAAGACTTCAGGAAACGTTTAGTTCATCTGCGGGAGTTGAACGCGGAATAACCTGCGAAGTTTTACCAAAGTCACCAGAAAGAAGAATAAGAGCGTCTCCCATTGGTTGGACATTTCCTATAAAATGGCAAACGCTTCGAGTGATTTTTTATGGGCCATTGTACATTCATCCTACGTTATAACTTTACACGTATTAAGGACTTCACCCATACCAGAATGTTTGCCAATATTGCAATCAACTGGAGTTGTTGATATCATTGAGTGCGTTCAAGATCCAAATGTGCTCCGCAATTGCGACAATTTGCAAATAAACCAATCTGTGGTAATTCGTGGGTGTGTGTGCCGTGGGAAGCATTGATGTTGTCAACACGTTTCATATCGATTTCCTTGGATTAAGGGTAGAAATTAGTAGAACTCATTCGAATCAAATTACATTTTCAATCGAAGTTTGTATTTTTTTTTAACAATAACAAATCATATAAACACTCAAATAATTAATTTTCGCCGTGAAAAAGTTCATATCAGTTATTTCTGCGTATATTAAATTATCTGTTCTGTTCTATCTATTTCCAATTGCATTCAGCGCTACCATACTGGCCAAATAAAAACAAAAAACAAGAAAAAACGTTAACTTCGGTTGCACCGAAGCTAAATACCCTTCACAGGTGCATTTCTGTTAGTAACTATTTGTTCAGTTTGTATGGAAGCTATATGCTATAGTCAACCGATCTGAACAATTTCTTCGGAGATTACATTGTTGCCTTAGAAAATAATATATACCAAATTTCGTGAATATATCTTGTCAAATGTGAAAGTTGTCCATACAAGAACTTGATTCCGATCGTTCAGTTTGTATGGCAGCTATATGCTATAGTCAACCGATCTCAACAATTTCTTCGGAGATTACATTGTTGCCTTAGAAAATAATATATACCAAATTTCGTGAATATATCTTGTCAAATGTGAAAGTTGTCCATACAAGAACTTGATTCCGATCGTTCAGTTTGTATGGCAGCTATATGCTATAGTCAACCGATCTCAACAATTTCTTCGGAGATTACATTGTTGCCTTAGAAAATAACATATACCAAATTTCGTGAATATATCTTGTCAAATGTGAAAGTTTTCCATACAAGAACTTGATTCAGATCGTTCAGTTTGTATGGCAGCTATATGCTATAGTCAACCGATCTGAACAATTTCTTCAGAAATTACATTGTTGCCTTAGAAAATAATATATACCAAATTTCGTGAATATATCTTGTCAAATGTGAAAGTTTTCCATATAAGAACTTGATTCCGATCGTTCAGTTTGTATGGCAGCTATATGCTATAGTGGTCCGATATCGGCCGTTCCGACAAATGTGCAGCTTCTTGAAGAGAAAATGACGTTTGCAAAATTTCAAAACGATATCTTAAAAACTGAGGGACTAGTTCGTATATATACAGACAGACGGACAGACGGACAGACAGACGGACATGGCTAAATCGACTCAGCTCGACATACTGATCATTTATATATATACTTTATAGGGTCTCCGACGATTCCTTCTGGGTGTTACAAACTTCGTGACAAACTTAATATACCCTGTTCAGGGTATAACAAACTTCTTGTTCAAACTGGTTTCTAATGCCCAGTAGAGAAATCATTAGAAAAAAATTGGCTGAACCTCTTAATGAGGTGACGCCGAGAAACAGTCTCAGCTCACTTAGAGTAAATAAAATAAGAGAATTAGAAAAAACTAACTCACTTATAAATGAGAGGCTTAGAAATTTGGAAGCGATGTGCAATCAGTTACATAAAGATAATATAGAATTAAAAAGAGGAAACGAAGAACTAAAATCTAGTAAAAGAAAGCATGTGAGTGTTGAAGCAAAACCTTATAGTATGAATGGAGATCAAATATCCGAAACCGTTGAAGATGAGGTAGCTAAAGAAACTGAGTGGATACTCAAAAAGAAGCGCTCTTCAAAAAAACGCATAGCTGATACATCTCCAACAATTGTCAGCCCTTCGAAAAATAAAAATAAAGAGCAAGCGGCTAACAATGATACTAAAACCCACCGCCCACCTCATATTATAATTAACGACGTAAAGGATTTTAATAAATTACGTTGTAATATTACAGATCAAATAAGGAACACATTTTTAATAAAGCTTTTGAGCAACGGCGCCTACAAACTTAATGTCTTTGATGCAAACTATTATCGCAAAATAAAAAAATACTTATCTAATAAAAATATACCTTGGTTTAGGTACGAAAGTAAACATGATAAGCCAATAAAGGTAATGATAAAAAAATTTACACCACTCATGCGATACACAATCCATTTTAAATGATCTAAAATCTCAAGGTTTTAAGGTAATAAATGCAATTAATAAGCTTAAATGGAAGACACCGAAGACATTAAGAAAATTCCCCAGATCAAAACCATTCTTAGTAACGTTGTCAAGCTTTTGGACATACTAAAAACTTCTGTGGTAAGCCATCGAGGTGTGTGAAATGTGGAGGCAAACATCCTACTATTGAATGCCGAAAAGCCGAAAAAGACCCTGCTAAATGTTACAACTCGATTCTTATCCTGCAAGCTACCGTGGTTGTGTCGTCGCAAAAGAACTGCAAAAACCAAGAGATAAAAAGAACGGTAATTCAGTTGAGGAGAATGCCAATGCTCCGACGAACAAACCAGTTGTGAACACAGGAGAAGTCCCTTTCTTCCGGTTCTAAAGTTTCATTTGCGCAAATAGCTAAACAAGGCCATACAAATACAATGCAAAAAAGTAGTTCGTTATCCCAAATCTTGGATAAACTAAATGAGCAAGAGAAACTATTTAAGTCCTTTAATCAGCGGCTCAACGCTCTTGAGTACCATCTACAATTTATTAATGACCAGTAACTATTTGAGAATAATGCTATATTAATAATAACGCTAACAGTCTTTCCAAAAGTAAGAATGAATTAGAAGTTATTCTACACGACAGATATATTGATATATGTCTATTATCTGAAACGCGTTTTACGAACTATTTTTAAAATTTAAAAATTATGAATTATATCACACACCACACCTGTCAAACTCAGCACGAGGAGGGAGCGCTATAATTATCAAAAGAAATATTGAACACAGCGAGGAATGTCCGAAATTCAAGATACAACAATTTCAGTTAAATTAAATCACCCATTGTATCTTATTGCTCTGTATAGTCCACCTAGACATAATATAAAAATAGAAACGTATATGAAGTTATTAAAAAAATATGACGGAATCTATATCATTGGTGCCGACCATAACGCAAAACACACTCATTGGGGATCTCGTTTAACTACAACCAAAGGTCGAGAACTTCTCAAAGCTATACAAGCAGTTGGATGCAATTTTATTTCTACAGGAAGACCCACTTATTGGCCTACAGATAGTCAGAAATTGCCAGACCTTCTGGACTTCTTTATAATCAATAAAATACCAAAACTCAATTTATGTATGAAAGATTGCTCAGATATAAGCTCTGACCATTCTCCAGTACTACTAACTCTGCAGGAAAAGCCAATTATTTCGGCCGGCAAGCCAACTTTATGCAATAAACACACTAATTGGAATAAATTTAAAAATATATTGAATAAAGTCGACCCAAAGCTTAACCACATATCGACTGGTATTGAGTTGGACTGTGAGGTTGAAGATTTCACAACAATAATTCAAAATGCTCCGTAGAAGCGTACACCAAATACCCGCGTGAATCTAAGTGGTACCAACTACCCAAAACATATCTTAAAAAAAACTAGGTCCTCTGCTCTCAAAACTAAGCTTAACAAATGTACAGCGAAACTAAGAGCACAAATTAAAGAGTTTAAAATTTTTTCATCCAAAACTTTTCTGGCTAAACTCACAGCTGATAAATCCACCGACTATTCACTTTGGAAAGCTGCAATAAATATTAATAAACAAATAAAACATGTAGCACCATTAAAACTAAACGAAACTGTATGGGCCAAAACGAATTACCAGAAAGCTATGGTATTTGCAAATCATTTGAGAAACACATTTACCTAACGATGGGTATGAAATAAACTGTGAAAATAGTTGCATGGGTCCACACATCAGCATTTCTCCTGTTACTATTAATGAAATTAAAAATCTTATCGGGAATCAAAAAAGCACCTGGGTACGATTTAATAATTGGGGAAATAGTACGCAATTTACCAAAGAATTGTATACAAAAACTTGTAAACATTATATACAGTGCTTTATGCCTAAGACACGTGCCATCGCTTCGGAAAGTATCTGAAAGCCGGATAAACCACTACACTCTGTTACATCGTATATGCCAATTTTGCTGCTGCCAGACTCATAAATAGGCTCAAACCAATAATCGCTCATAAAAACCTAATACCAAGACATCAATTTGGCTTCCGTGACCACCATTCAACAATTGACCAGGTACACTGAATCGTTAATTTCGTTGAAAATACAATCGATAAAAAGAACGTTTATACAGCGGTCTTTTTGGACGTGTCTCAAGCTTTTCACAAAGTTTGGCATACGGGTCTACTACTCAAATTAAAATACATGCTAAAGAAACAATTTTGTGAAATAATTGCTTCGTACTTAAAAGTTAGATACTTTCGCATTAAAAAAGACGATGCATATTCAAACTTACAACCAATAGAAGCCGGTGTTCCTTAGGGAAACGTGTTGGGGCCAATGCTTTTCTTGCTTTTTACCAGTGACCTCCCGTCTGACTCTAGTTATATGACAGCGACATTTGTGGATGACACAGCTTTGTTAGCAGCTGAAGAGTCAACTTCAGTATCTAGTCGACGAGTGCAGACAGCAGTCAACACAATTACAAGGTGGCACATTTAATTAAACGACATCAAATCAATTTATGTCGACTTTACCTTGAAAAAACCGGCATATTGTCCTATTTATATAAATAACATTCCTATACCACACCATAACAGTGCTAAGTACCAAGGTATCACCTTAGATGGAGGAGCGAGCTTGATATGAAATTTGGCAAACTTTACCACCTAGTCGGCAGGAAATACAAGCTATCAATACAAAACAAACTGATATTATTAATCAATCAATCCTACGGAGCCCAACTATCGGGTTGCTCAAGTCAAAGCTGTATTGCCAGCATTCAGCGCTTTCAAAGTAAGGTACTAAGGACTTTAGTTAATGCTCCATGGTACATTAGATCTGCTGACCTGCACCGTGATATAGACGTGAATTCAGTGGTAAATGAAATCTCCAAATTAGCAAAGTCTCACGAGCTGAGACAGCATGTTAATGAGGAAGCCTCCAGGCTCATCGAAACTGCTGGGCGAGAAATCCGGTTGAAACGCCAGAAGCCTTCCGACCTAGTAAGGCAACAATAGCAGTAAATGTATTTCTTAACATTTAGCTTTTAAGTATCTCTCTTAATTAATTAGACTAGAATTGTCGTTAGTATTTTACTTTTATATACTAGGTACAATGTAAAAAAATAAAAAAAAAAATACTGCAAGTTGGAGTTTAAATATGTTTCATATTGGCATATACTATATACTTACAACGTATATGTCAACACAACTTTGGGTTGTAGAACAGTAGTAAATCATCATAGTAAATAAAAACAATATTTGACAGTTCAAAAAAAAAGTGCTCCGATCGTCACAAAAAGTTTCATTGCAATTGGTCCAGCCTTTTCGGAGCCTTCCCGCAACATACAGACATACTTTCTTTTTGTATACATCTATACAAGTAGATTGATAGATTGATTGGATAGATTACATTTCAATTTAGAATCGCAATATATTCTTATTCCAAATTCTTTGTCTATTATTTGACAGTCACAATTATCCGTTGCTCCAAAATATTCTAACAGATGACGTTAAATGTTGCCTGGATTGAACAAGAATTCAATAGATGGCGCTATGTTAAAAACTCAAATTTAATGGAATTATAACTACGTATTGCTGATACTAAAGTATAATACAATCTAAATTTATATTGTATTTGAATATTAAAATAATTAGTGATTGTGCTACTAAATTGTAGCTTATATAAAACGTTTGTATTTTTTTTTAACACATTTGTTGAATACTTACTTAATCCAATCAATAATTACCGTCATCTGTTAGAATCTTTTGAAGCTAACAATTTAATTGTGACTATCACTTAATAGACAAATATGAACGCAATTTTTATATATAAAGATATAAAAAAATTATTCAAAGCTCCCATAATTTTTTAATTCAACTGCCCGGGATGTGCTGCGCATCAGGAAAAGTTGTGCTGTCACCTCTACCTACTCCGCTCGAACCTTTATTATCCCTTCTTGTTGGTCATTCAGCTGACCCAAAATTATTTCTTCGTAAGGTACGCAAATTTAATTCTTTCTTCCAAATTACGTCGTTTGGGCACTAAAATTTGCAATTTCGCATCAGATGGTCGTAATTTTAAAACTACATTAAAAATATTATATATAAGGCCAAGTTTACCATAAAATTGGGTCATTGATGGCAATTATTGGCAATAATTTTACACGTTTTGAGAACTTTACCCATATTAGAAATTTTGCCAATATTGCAAGTTGGTGTTTCTGTTAGTTTTAAATTTAAGGGAAGTGAGTGCTGAATGTGTAGTGCGTTCACCATCCACCATCCCTGAGCGTTGATGCCACTTCGAGCGCAATCCATTTGTTTGATTGTCCTTTTTCCTTTAATATTCTTTGAATTGGAGGGGTTTTTTACCAATACTTGCTTTTTTGAGTGCCATTTTTTATTTGTTACAATGATTCTGAGAAGAAACATGATTGGTGAAGCGAAATACAATTTCGCGATGCAAAGCTTAGTATCCAGCTCTCAAGAAATGTAACTTCATATAAAAAAACGCTTAAGAAATTGTCAAGAAACTTTCCTGTTATAAATTTACTTGTGCTAGTATGCAGCTCTAATGTAATCTAGTACTAATTTTTAATACTTTTTCTCAATAAAATGCGAATATGGCAATCTGGTTTTGCGAAGAAACATCAAATCAACAATTGTTTCTTGAAGGAAATTCAAAGTAGTCGTTAAATTCATCCTAAATTAGTTGAAATCATTACTATGAAGTATATTTCATTTTGAAATGTTGTATAAAACTTACCAATCATCAATAACATTCCTTAAATCGCAATGCAAATATTTATGTTACTATGCACAAAGTTTTTTTCTTTGTTTATTTTCTCTTGCTCTTCAAATGTGGATCATTCACAATGCGTAACCAGCTGTTAAAATTACTTGAAGAAATAATGTCTTTTTTTATTGAGCAATTACTTGAGAGCTGGATACGGACCTTAACAATCAATTGAAAATGTATCAGCAAACTGATACATTCGCGGCGCTACAACTTACCTGAAATTCCTAAAAATCCTTAATTATTTACTTCAGTGTACTTCAATATATTCCATGGTATTTAAATATGTTTCATATTGACATATACAGTGGCTCACAGCTTATTTCATTCTGACTAAATTTATCTGTTTATATTGCTATAAAATGGAAAATAATGACAATTAAAAAAAAAAGGTTGATGTATATTTATTCTACAATGCTTTACTACAAGTAATATAACAAGAAAAGTAAAGTTTGTGGAAGTACAGTCTTACATCCACAAAGGCATGAAATGCAGCTGTGCTCCAGGAATTTTGCTCCCAGTTTATTTCATGCACGCACTTGTCTTTGTTATAGAGAGAGCCAGTTGCGTAGGGAACGGTACTGTCATTTAGTAAAAGTTTGAAACCAATTTTAGTGCGTTTTTGTGTGTCGAGTTATCAGTGTACTAATTTCAGAAAAGTGGTACCTCGTACAACGATTGAGCAGCGGGAGTTGTTCATAAACCATTTCAAAAATGGAAAATAATAGCGAAAATTTGCTGATATAGTAAATAAGAGTAGTGCGACAGTGCAAAATATCCATAATTGAGCGTTTCGGGATCTGAAAACCAAGATTTTTAACTTCTGGAACACTGTAATTTTTAGTGACGAATCGAAATTTAGTCTCCTCCTCTCAGATGGAATGGCTTATGTGTGGCGGAAACCCAATACTGAGCTTCGGAGATGTAGCACTAAGTCAACTGTTAAAAATGGTGGGGTCAGTGTTATGGTAGGGGCATGTACTATGCAGCCCGAGTTTGGAAATTTGTTTTTTGTTGACAGTGTTATGAATAAATCATTGTACCTCAATATTTTAAAAGAAAATTTAATCCTATGTGCCGAAAAACTTGGGATACGTCAAAATTTTCGATATTATCATGACAACGACCCTCAATACAAATCGTCATTACAGCAGACCTGGCTAGTACCGAATTGTCCACATTTAATGAATCCACCGGTCCAGTCACTCAACATGTACCCGATTGAGATTTATGGTTGGAAAATATCATCCGTAAATAGCGCATTACTAATAATGAACATCCAAAAAGTATTATTTTGGAAGAGTAGAACAAAATCGGAACAAAAAGTACAGAAAAATTAGATAACTCCGTGCCAGCTAGACTAAAACCTGTACTAAAAGCTATCTTCTTCTTCTTAATTGGCGTAGACACCGCTTACGCGATTATAGCCGAGTCAACAACAGCGCGCCTGTCGTTTCTTCTCTTCGCTACGTAGCGCCAATTGGATATCCCAAGCGAAGCCAGGTCTTTCTCCGCTTGGCCCTTCCAACGAAGTGGAGGTCTTCCTCTTCCTCTGCTTCCCCCGACGGGTACTGCATCGAATACTTTCAGAGCTGGAGTTTTTTCGTCCATCCGGACAACATGACCTAGCCAGCGTAGCCGCTGTCTTTTAATTCGCTGAACTATGTCAATGTCGTCGTACATCTCGTACAGCTCATCGTTCCATCGAATGCGATATTCGCCGTGGCCAATGCGCAAAGGAACATAAATCTTTCGCAGAACTTTTCTCTCGAAAACTCGCAACGTCGACTCATCCGTTGTTGTCATCGTCCAAGCCTCTGCACCATATAGCAGGACGGGAATTATGAGTGACTTATAGAGTTTGGTTTTTGTTCGTCGAGAGAGGACTTTGCTTCCCAATTGCCTACACAGTCCAAAGTAGCACCTGTTAGCAAGAGTTATCCTGCGTTGGATTTATAGGCTGACATTGTTGGTGGTGTTTACGCTAGTTCCAAGATAGACGAAATTATCTACAACTTTAAAGTTATGACTGTCAACAATGACGTGAGTGCCGAGTCGCGAGTGCGACGACTGTTTGTTTGATGACAGGAGATATTTCGTCTTGCCCTCGTTCACAGCCAGACCCATTTATTTTGCTTCCTTGTCCAGTCTGGAGAAAACAGAACTGACGGCGAGGGTATTGAAGCCGATGATATCAATATCATCGGCATACGCCAGCAGCAGTACACTCTTATAGAACATGGTACCTTCTCTATTTAGTTCTGCAGCTCGAAATATTTTCTCCAGAAGCAGGTTGAAAAAGTCGCACGATAGGGAATCGCCTCGTCTGAAACCTCGTTTGGCACGGCTTGGAGAGGTCTTTCCCGATCCTTACGGAGCTTTGGACGTTGCTCAACGTCAGTTTACATAGCCGTATTAGTTTTGCGGGGATACCAAATTCAGACATCGCGGCATAAAGGCAGCTCCTTTTCGTGCTGTCGAAAGCAGCTTCGGAAACGACGAAGAGGTGGAGTGTGTCAATTCTCCTTTCACGGTTCTTTTCCAAGATTTGGCGCATGGTGAATATCTGGTCGGTTGTTGATTTGCCAAGTCTAAAGCCACACTGATATGGACCAGTCAGTTTGTTGACACAATACCCTCGATAGAACCTTATATGCGACGTTAAGAAGGCTAATCACACGGAAGTTGGCGCAGATTGTAGGGTCTCCTTTTTTATGGGTTGGCCATAGCACACTTAAATTCCAATCTTTGGTTATGCTTTCGTCCAACCATATTTTACAAAGAAGATGATGCATGTTCCTTATCAGTTCTTCGCCGCCGTGTTTGAATAGCTCGGCCGGCAATCCGTCGGCCCCTGCCGCTTTGTTGTTCTTCAGGCGGGCAGTTGCTATTCGAACTTCTTCGTGATCGGGTAAAGGAACGTCTGCTCCAAAGTCATCGATTGGGGAATCGGGTTCGCATTCTCCTGGCGTTGTGCGTTCACTGCCATTCAGCAGGCTGGAGAAGTGTTCCCTCCATAATTTAAGTGTGCTCTGGGCAGAGGAGACTAGATCACCTTTTTGGGTTCTACAAGATAATGCTAGGTATCACCCTAAGTATTAAATAAGTTTTAAATTAATTATTTATCTTATTTTTAATAAAAAGTGCACTGCATGAAATAAGCTGTGACATAAAATTTTGGTTACGTTTCTGGTATTTCGTTTATAAGTTGGAAACTAATAATTAAAAAATAGTAAATGAAGTGTCTTTTACAAACTACGTCTTCATATTAATAACTACAACTTTGAATTATTTCGGTATGTGTTTTTGCTGTCAATATATAGCATTTTAAATTTTGTAATTTCATGTGCATGGAATAAGCTGTGAGTCACTGCATATCCGCATATGTCAACACATATTGGGGTTATAAAACAATAGAAGATCATCTTAGTAAAAATGGTGAAAGGTGAGAATGCAATGCAATGCCAAGCAAAAAAAAGGGTCATCTGTTCAGACTGGTATTGGTCGCTATATTAACGTAAAAAGGAGACTAAGTCCAGTTAAATCAGCGGTCAATACCAAAATATTTCAACGAGGTACGCCAAATGGTAAAATGCCAGAAATCCTAAATAGCAACAGATTTGCCATACTAAGCAATGGTTTAGACAACGATGGGTACCACCACAGTTGTTAATGCCAAACCACCTCCAATATATGTATGTATTTGTGCCAGCGTAACAGTAATACTCTTGTTGCGAAATTAAGTGAAATTGTAGGTACTAACAATTTCCATATAATGCCTTTGAAAGAAGGCAATATAGATGAAACTAAAATTCAGTCCTACACTGAAAAAGTTTCATGGAAATTGTTAAATTTTTGTCAAATAAAAACAAGATTTACTATTCATACATTCAAAAGGTATAGAGTCTTCGGTAGACTCTAAAGATTTGAAAGAAGCACTAGAAGAAGGTGGTTTTAGCATTAAATCAGTAGTAAATATTTTTAACAGGAAAAAAGTGCCACAACCAATATTCAAAATAGAACTGATGCCAAATTCTAACCAACTAAAGAAAAATGAAATGCACCCGATTGCAATTTAAAATATCTGCTCCATCGCAGAATCACCGTTGCCAAGAGTATGAACACACGAAAGCCTATTGCACTCTGTAGTGATCTACATCTTTCTTCAAAATGTACTCTTAAAAAAGAGAATTTAAATAAAAAATGCAGCAATTGTGAAGGAAATCACAATGCTAACTTCAGGGGTTGCCCTTAATACAAAGATTTCAAATCGAAGTTATCACAGGGCATTCAAGCACGTCGTACCCAAATGTTCAATATTCCGCCTAATGAAAATATTGAAATCATCGTCCATATTTCAAAACCTGTTAATCCTAAAGACAATGCTACACAAGGAAGCTATGCAGACGTGGTGAAAGGCAATACTGCACAAATGCAATTGCCCCAAAACCAACCAAATGGAAGCGTTGAAATGTATGACACACTTTATGGCTTCAAAGAAAAATATCATTCAAGAGATAATCAAATCATACAACCTGATGTTGCAAACTTTTTTAAGTAAAAACTGAGTGTATTGAACATCTGTTTATGGAATGCTAACAGTGTTAACCAATATAAACTTATTAGATTTCTGGATGAAAATAATATTGATGTAATGTTATTATCAGAAACTCATCTTGCGAACAAAAACAATTTCTTTATACCGGGATTTAGGCTCTATGTTACAAACCACCCATATGACAAGACACATGGAGGACCAGCAGTGTTGGTTAGAAAACGGTTAAATTACCACGCATTCGAATCTTATGTAATGCTATGTTCGGACCGACAGCGAAAACATGTTTTCGAGGGAAAAAGTGGTTTTCGCACGAAAACTTGTGTTTTCGTCCATGTAAAATCTGTCAAACGAAAACACAGTTTTCGCTGAAAACTGCTTGAAAACTCACATTCTACTCATAATAATCGGTGCCTGCTCTGGTTTAATCGATTTTTTTGGAAGACATATTTGGTCGGCCCTAAATTGTCACTTGATATTTGTTTACGTTCCATATACAAATACAGCTGCTCACTGTTAAGGGGATTCTCTTGTTCTTGCAAAACCCTTACACGGTGCACCAATTGCAGAGTTTTCTTCTTGGTGCAACGGCACAACAAACATACGCAAAAATTTATTTGCAATGGCTGTAAAATATGTCAGACCAAAACCCATGTTTATTTTCGTGCCGTCATATATCACTAGATTCGCAATGGCTGCAGTCTTGGCCTTGCATATTTCGGTATAGGATTTTGCATTTTGAGTCATCTTGAAAGAGTAAGAGAATCCTCGTATTGATAGTTGTCAGTGAAAACTCAGCGAAAACACAAATTGTCGGTCCGAACGACTTACGTTCTACAACATACAAATGTGTTTTCAAAATGTTTTCAATGTCGGTCCGAACATAGTATAACAGCGCAATTACAAGCTACAATAATAACTGTTAAAAATCTCTGCGGGGACTTAAACCTGACTGCCATATATTACCCACCTCGGTTTAAAATTACATACATCGAATTTAAAGACTTTTTTGCAACAGGAGGCCATAGATTTCTGGCAGGTGGAGACGGATACAATGAAAAACACACATATTGGGGCACACGACTAATTAATCCGAAAGGACGACAGCTGCATCAAACTGTTATAAATAGGCACAACAACCTTGAAATAATATCTCATGGTAAGCCGACTTATTGGCCTAGTGATCATAAGAAAATACCAGATTTAATTGACTTTGTTGTAATCAAAAATATAGATAAATCGCACATAACAGCTGATACATGTATTCATCTATCTTCTGATCACTCTCCTGTACTAATAAAGTTATGTGAACAAACCATATTCGTTAATCCAAAAGTTAGTCTAACTTCTTATAAAACGAATTGGCTAAAGTATAAAAAATACGTAAGTAGCTACATTAATATTGAGTACAAAATAAATACAGGAAGAGATATTGACGAAAGCATAAGAGAAGTCAATGATGTAATAACCAGCGCAGCTGTCTTAGCAACACCAAACAAAAGCTATAAGCCGCTTTGTTTCAGAGAAATCTCTAATAGAGAAATAGAAATGCTTGTAAATGAAAAAAGGTGTGCAAGACGTGAATGGCAGATAAATCGTTCCCCTTCCACCTAGCTTCAATTAAAATCTACTGTACGTACTTAAATTAAAAAACGCGCTTAAACGTGAGGAAGAATTGAACACCGAAATGTATATAAAGAAGCTGTATCCGAATTCAAACAAGAAAAATTCCCTTTGGAAAGCCCAAAAGTCCACGAAGCCACCAACTGACTCCAACATGCCTATATGAGACTTGGGTGGAAATTGGGCTCGAAGTGACGAGGAAAAGGCTAATTGCTTTGCAAATCATCTAGAAAAGGTATTTCAACCCAACTCGCCAAAGAATAACTTTAAGCTGTCAATCTTGCCCAGCACAGCTAAAGAGTCGCTCGAGTCTCTTAAGATTTCACCAAAACTGCTAATTGAGTTACCAATTATTGCTGTAGAGGTGCTCTCTTTGCTCTTCAATGCAATTCTTAGTTTCGGATACTATCCAATTTCATGGAAAAAGTCGCAGATTATCTTGATAAACAAACCTGGCAAAGTGTTAACGCCGCCGTCTTCATCAATCAGTCTTCTGCCCTGTCTTTCTAAAGTATTTGAAAAAATATTACTATCAAAGATGTTTCTTTTCTTCCACGAAAATAATACAATACCAATGCATCAATTCGGTTTCCGTGCGAAACGTGGCACAATAGAGTAAGTAAATAGAACTACTAACGAAATAAAGAAAGCATTTGAGCACAGGGAGTACTGTTCGGCAATATTTGTGGCACGAAGTCTTTTATATAAGATTAAAAAAACTATACCTTTAGAATTGTATAAAGCATTGGTGTCTTATTTAAAAAATAGAAAATTTAGGGTAAAAGTAGGAGATTTCATATTTGATGAAAGACAGATAAGGGCTGGTGTACCACAGGGCAGCGTTTTAGGCCCAACTCTATACATCATATATACAGAAGATTTTCCAACTGCTAACAATGTACTAACTTCAACTTTTGTGGATGACACGGCCATAGTGAGCCGTAATAAATGCCACATTGTGGCATCAAGAATATTAGCGGAGCATTTAAGTTCTGTCGAACAATGGCTAGCGAACTGGGGAATAAATATGAATGAACAGAAGTGTAAGCATATTACATTCTCGCTTAGACCAAAAATGTGCCCGGAAGTAAAAATAAACAATATTTTAGTGCCCCATGTGAACGAAGTAGCACATCTTGGTATTCACTTAGATAGATGGATTGCGTGGAGAAAACACATCTCTGGCTTTTAAATAAAAACTCTAAACCTAGCCTAGACAATAGAGTGCTTTTATATAATGCGGTCCTAAATCCGATTTGGATGTATGGCATTCAATTGTGGGGTACGACCTATGCAACTAATATTGACATATTACAAGGGTTCCAATCCAAAATACCTAGAACAATTACGTGTTTACCCTGGTACATGCGTAACGAAAATATCCATAAAGACCTTGGTATTCCTATGGTAAAAAATTAAGTAGAAGATAGCAGAATTAAATGTATGTATATCTAAACTCTGAAATGACCCAAACCCTTTGGCTAATGCTTTGGAACATTCCTGCGATCAAACACGCCTTGCATATTAAAGAGCAACTTGCCTGCATATTAAAGAGCAACTTATCACCAAAGCAGCTCAATCATTTGCTTGAGCCTGCCTAGTTTTTTTAAATAGATTTAAGATTTTAAAACTTATTGTTAAGCTAAAAAAAAGCAGATTCAATAAATAAAATAATTTAAAAAAAATCTTAGTAATTAAAAACTGTATTTGACAGTTAAAAAAAAAAGGTGCCCCGATCGTCGCCAAACTTTATAGGATTACTCGTCAGGTCAATCTAAAGATTTCCGGAAAATTTCATTGAAATTTGTGGGGAACATCTTGCTTTTCTTCTGCAACGTTTTTTGGCACAGAGATTCGGGCATACTATGCAGCTATCTTGGAATGGCGTCACACGCATCTGTGTCGGCTGCGCGGCTGGTGCTGGTGGCTTCCTTTTCTTTGGTGCGTAAAAAGCCTCTTCTCTAAACTGCAATTTGTCCTCCTTGGGCAAACTTCTCTACTACCTGGCACCGCGAAGTATGATCTCTACCGCCGATAGCCCACAGTGTCGCAAACGGAATTCACGTAAAAAGTGCAAATATGGATTACGATGAAGTGTCCCGCTGCACACTGGTCGATTTCATAGACCAAAAATAAAAAAATTGAAATTTGAAATTTACCGCTGTTTGTATCAAAGCTATTTCTTAAAACACCAATAAAACTAGCGGTAAATACATTTTTGATCTATTTCATTTGTAGGGGCTACGAAAAGCTAGAGAAATGAGGGAATAGAAAATCGTGTTTAATCCCCATAAATCAAAATGAGTATTGATAATAAAGGTATATGTTATATAACAAAATGGTTTTTATGTAATAATATGTTGTTTTATTGTTTTAAAACAAATGTTTTATAAATGCCCTTTCTTCATACATCGATTTAAGGTATACAAAAAGTTCCCTGATCCCTGTCTCGCCCTCAAATGAATCAAGTTTGCTTATATTACTTAATGTTTTTTAAGTATATGCTTTTGATTCAGCTGCAACTTTCTTTGTTATTCATGTTATTCTACCAGGCATGAGATTTTTTGTGTGTTATTTTTTATAAATCTTTGTATATAAGTGTATGTATATTCGTGCATATTTTATTGTTTTTTTTTATCATACATTTATATACATATTTGAGCTTTGATTTTCATTTTATCATTTTCTCACTTTTATCAAATGATTGTTTTATACGTACTTTTATTTAGGCACATCATATCATATCATATATTTGGTGTTTAGAAAATGTGTGAAGAAATATCACTTATTACCGAAGCAAATTTAATAAAGCTTCAGTATCTACTTATTAGAAGTTTCGTTAACAAAAAATTTGATATTAACTTTTTACCCTGCTATGATAAAATTTTAAAGGAGAAACAGTTTTCCTGAGCAAATAAAGGTCTCAAAATCCGATGATGAAGTTTAGATAAAACATATTATTACACCACATTGCCTCAAAAATGTAATTAATGAACGGAATGAGCCCTCTAATTACCTATTATCAATAGGAATATGTGGCTTTGATGGCAATTCCCGTCAGAGCGAATATAAGCAGAAATTTTAAAATAATAATTTGGAACACAATAATTTATTTGTCCTGACATATGTCCCTGCACAATTGATAATAAAATCGCAAAATAATAAAGAGCAAAAACAAATTTAGAAAAACTGCAGACCTTCGTCCACCCGCTATTGCCATCTTCAAAAGTAATCAAACACTAAATGCACTAAATTTGTGCTAGATCCTGCAAAGGAATTAACTTCAAAATATTCCTGGTATTATCTTCTTTCGCCAGTCATAACATCGATTCCGATGTTACTCAACATGTTCCAGTTTCAATTGGAGAGCTCTCATAAGAATCTGCTGAGTCAAGCAATAAGGACGTGAATATGTATCGACTCCATCATACACGAAAGAACTAACGGATTGCTACAAATTAGGACTTGCTAAGCCGATAGAGGGAGATTTTAAAAAGCTTTGGGAAAAGTTTCACTTTAATATATGCAATGGAAGTGTTCTTGGCCGCTGACCGACCACTGTACGCTGGGCCGGTGGCACTTTCCAGTTCTCGTTTTAAAAACGCTGTTTTAGATGCTGGTTTAGGCGCCGATAATGTTTTTTGAATTACCATTTAAAATTCTTTACAATTAAATATTTTTTTTTTTATATAGTTTTTTTTTTACTACAAAATTCTATTAGAAGTATTAATATTTTTATTACCTAAAAATCACATGTTTTGCATTTTTTGATATTATTTCTTCTGGTTCGCGGTTATATGTACATCTAATATATAAAATTCTCGTGTCACGGTGTACGTTATTGAACTCCTCTGAAACCGCTCGACCGATTTTCGTGAATCCTAGCGTGCATATTGGCTAGGGTGGAGAATCGGACAACATCTATTTTTCATCCTCCTAAATGTTAAGGGTGGTCCACCCCTAAATTTTTTTAACTTTCCCCGAAGATAAAAATTTTCTAAAATCGGGAAGTTATTGGTTGTTGAAGTTATTGGACCCGCTTATAACTTTTGAAGGGATCAAGCGATTCAACCCTACCTAACGGCATTTCAAAGAGTTTCACTTATCTTAGATTTCCTAAAATTTTGAGCCGATTCGGATCGGTAGATTTCGAGAAAACTCAAAAAAAAACAGCAAAAAAAATTTTTTCATAAGTGGTTTTTTGGGAATAACTTCTAAACAGCTATATCGATCAATTCCATAAACTAATCAGCACTCAACCTAACAAAACTACGCCGATTACCGCAAACCGGGTCAAAATCGATCAATTTTCTTGCGAGAAATCGTTGACGAAAGAAATCGCAAAAATCGATTTTTTTGAAATAACTCTGAAACGACTCGACCGATTAATTCTGAAGACTAATCAGCTTTCGACTCTGAAAAATCACGTCGATGGACGGAAACCGGAACCGGACGAAATTCTATCCGCATATCCGCAATAGGGTTGCAAGAATATTACAATTGTAATACGATAAATTCTTATTCATAGCTCATAATTTCAAGTTCCATTAATTATGAGAGTAGGGATAAGGACGATGCCGATCTCCTGTCTTACTCACTATACATTTTTCAGCCATTTTTTTTGTTTTGGTTTTATTTGTGTATCAATCGTAGCAGTCACTGTTATATCTATTTCTTTAATTTTTCTGTGCAACTCTCATGTTAATTTTACTGTCATCATAAATTTATCATTCATTTCCAGTGCAATAATTATTTATTTACAATTTATTAATCTGACAAAGACAGTTTTAACTCTCAGTTTATTAAGTGATATCATGTAAATAAACACGTGTTGTAAGCTCCCGTCAACAACGGCCATTATCGTACCTGTATATATTGTTCTTAACTATTTTTGGAAATAGTTTGAAATCAAAACGAAAAAGTGTAGGTGATTAATAAATATACCGGTTTTATTATTGTGAAAGGTAAGTCAAATAGAAATGAATACAATATTATGTCACTGTTTTTCATCAAGAGATACATGGCAAAACAACGGTTGCCGGGTCAGCTAGTATATCTATATAAAGATACTTTCTTTAAGGATATACAGTATACTCTCGAAAAGTAAAATGATTGGTATTTTGGGTAATTTACTTTTTCGAATAATTTACTTTTCCAAATATATACATAAATTATGTTTTTATAATATTAAATACATTTTTAAACTTAAAAAATTTATTCATTTATTTGCTTCAATAAAACATATGGATTTATATGAAAAACATATTTACATTTACATACATACTTATGTATTTACTATGAAGAGAAAAAATCTTGAATATTCTTTTGCAATATATTTTCTGACCATTTTTGTACGACAATTCAAAAAGTCTGACACCTGATTTGCATCGTTTTCATTTTTAAACCAGTGGATCAAGTTGTTTACGCTTTGAATTGCTTCCGCATATGTCACTTTGGGTTCCTGGCTGACTTCTTCTCCATCTGAAGTGTCTGACAAAATTTCTATTTCATCAGCAGTTTCTTTTTCGTCATTCCAGTTTTCAATGTCCTCACTATCAATTACAGTGTTATTACCCACCCTCTCCAAAAATAATGACACTTCCTGGAGTAATTTAGCTTATTCGTCATTCACACTCGTTTCAATAAGTTGAGCCAATGGAATATTATCTTCCTCATCGTACTCATTATCATCCCACTTTCTTATTTTGTTCCAAGCGTTGATCAAGACAGTTTGTGGCAATTCGTCCCAAGCTGACTTTAGCAACATTATATCACGAATGGAATGCTGCTTTAATGTTAATGCAATGGTCAAATGTTCCTGTGCAATAATGTTGCATAAAAGTTTGCTTCTGTAGCCCAATTTAACTAGCCTTATCGAATTTTGATCCATTGGCTGTATTACCGCTGTCACATTCGGAGGTAGAAGCATTGTTACAATGTTACCGTCATCAGACTTTAGCCGTTCAATTGGCTTATGAGCTCTACAATTGTCAACTAGCAACAATGCCTTATGTGGTAAATTATTTTCAGAGCAAAAAGTACGAACCTGCAATATTGTTAACATACAGTATTTTAGAAAATTAACAAAGCAAAGTAAAATTTATAATTATTATTTACCTGTTTAGTAAACGAATTGTGAAACCATTCAGAAAACAGTTGGGAATTCATCAACGCTTTGTTAGAATTTACGTATTCCATTGGATTGTTGAATCCGGAAAAACAACGTGGATTTGCAGATTTACCAATCAGCAAGGGTTTCAATTTGTGGGATCCATCGGCATTCGCACACAGCATAAATGTTATCCTTTCTTTTAGTATTTTTCGGCCAGGTGCAGTATTTTCAGTTGCTGCTACGAATGTGCGATCTGGCAGCATACGGTAAAAGAGAGCAGACTCATCCGCATTGTACAACTGTGCCTCGGTTATCCCCATTTCATCCATTGTGGCCCGTAACTTGTGAATAAAAGCAGTTATTTCTGTTGCGTCACTCGAAAGTATTTCACCACAAATTTAAGATTGCGAATCCCATATCGTTTCTTAAAGTTTGTCAGCCATCCATCACTTGCAGAGAACTGTTTTTGTGGGTAAAGTCTTGCAAACTCCGTCTTAGCAATTGATTTCAACATTGCGCCATTAACATTACAATTGCGTTGTCTTTGCATCAAAAACCAATCATAAATTTTTTGTTCCAGCTCAATAAATTCTGGTTTATACAGTGTTTTCCTGTGTAAATCGCTATATGAATTTGAAACTGCTTCTAAAATTTCAAATCTCTTCTTCTTAATTTTTGTTATTGTTACTTCACAAACACCATAATCAAATGCTAACCGTTTACCACTTACACCTTTGTCAATTTTGGCAATGATCTCTGTTTTTTAACTAAGTTCAATCTTGTTTGTTTTAAATTTTGCTTTTTTGACATTTTTTAAGACTTAAAATTTGCGTAATAACTATTCTTGTCAAGTGATGCATCAATAATAACTACAGCATGTAAAACAAGTGACGCGATACTTAATAAAAAGTGCAAATACAATATTATTTACCGTTACCTACATTCTCAGTCAAAAATGCAAAAAAAAGGAATTTTAACGAAGCATCGTTACATATTGAAATATGTAGGTATGTACATACATATGTAAGGCAATAGCAAAACAAAAAAATTGTAGCACAAACAAATGAGGAACTAAAATGGTAAGTACATATGTACATATCTCAAAGTAGGAGAGCTTATTTACTAAAAAGACGCGATAAACAAGAGAGTAAGTGTTTTTGCAACATCGTAAAAAACGCTGCTTGCTTCGTTTGAAATTTTTTGTCGCACTCTCTGAAAAGTAGATTAAAAAATTTACTTTTTCGAGGTACATGTGTAATCTTTAAGGTGATTAACTTTTCCGCGATTATTTACTTTCTGAGAATTTACTTTTCGAGAGTATACTGTACATATATTTCAGTAGTATGTACATACATATGCTATTCAAATGTCACCAAAACTAGTTTTATATAGATGTTGTATACTTTTTAGCGCATCTTTTTCGTGAACTGCGTAAATTTACTGTTGCCTTCTTACAGTGCCGCTCAAACATTCTAGGATTCAGTACCCCTTAAAAAAGTTACAAACAAACAAATAAACATACATACATACAAGTGAAGCTAATAAAAGTGTATTAATAAGGCACCAATATTTATTTATATTTCATTACTCACCAATTACTTCATTAATAATATTGTAGGACCAATTTTTGTCTCCAAATATTTTATCCGCAAAACTGTGTAATTTGTCCAAACTTAATCGAGATGACATTATTATTGTTTTTTATTTTTATTTAAAATGTAAATATTTATATATAATTTAAAAGATAAAGTTGAATTTAATAGAAAATTAGAGATTTCTTCCAAAATATATTAAAAAAAAAAAAAAATCAGTAAATAAAACATCAAATGTAATTGTTTTTTTCCTTTCTTTTTTGTGTTTAAAAAATTAAAATAGTAAGATAATCAGAGAACGTTTATCATAGAGAAGGTTCACGGCGCGGAGATCGTAAAAATATTTTTTGCTAACTCGGTCGAGATGGAGGAGTTTCACCACTGCCAGCTCGGCAGGAGAAATTTTAACATTTTCGCTTGAACAGAGCTGAGCGTGAAATAAAAATTATGCTCAAAACTATATATTGCTCTAACAGACATATGTTCGCTCTTTTGCTTAAATTTTCATACGTTTATATGCAAACATGTGTACTCGTATAAATTCTTTTTGTGCTTATTAATGAATACATGTGCTATTGAATACATTTGAATTAAATTGTTAATGTGAAAATAAAGCCTATTTTATAATTATTTTTTGAATATATAAAATCATACTTATATGTATACTTCATAACATATGTATATAACAAACTATCATAATATTATTAAAAAAATTAAATATGTATATTACAATAGTGATAAATGTACATTAATCGTGCATTTTATCATTCAAAACTTATATGCACATGTATCATGACCATATGTATGTGTTTATGTTCGCTTTCGCGAATACAGATCATATTATCACTTATCAATAATAACATGTGCGCGCTGCTCAATGTACATATATAAATACATATATGTGTGTGACATTGGCACACAAATAAAGCATACACAACATACATACTTCTATGCGTTCACATGTAGATATGTCACCCGCAAAAACTGCAAACATTGCTTTACAAGAACAACAATTCTTTGAAATAGCATCATCCATACTTATATGCGTACACATGTAAATATGTGCGTGTGATCTTCAAACACAAATAATCCATATACAACATTCATACTTAAATGCGTTCACATGTAGGTCTGTCATCCGCAAAAATTTCAAATATTGTTCTACAAAATCAACAAATGTTCAAGTAGCATCAGCAGCGTCACAAGCTAATAGGCATGGCAGCCAAATAGTCGATGCCCAAATTTGTAGAAAAGCACACAACAAAAGATTTTCATTCATGAACGCAAGCGCACTTTCAACCGGCAAACTCCTTTCATTCATAAAAGCAAATGGTGTCATCTCCTCAAGCATGCCTTTGCCTACAAGCTAGCATTTTGCTAGAAGAGAAAAGTGTCAACCCCGCAAACTCGCAAAACACAGAAAGAAGTGAAAAAAGTGGAAACATACTGTTGTCGATTTATAATATTTGTCAATTCAAAAATATTTTTCCATGGCTCGCAAAAATCTTCGTCGACATGTATGCAGACTCATACGTATATATTCATACATATTTACGCAAGTTTGTAGGCGAAGCTGTTAGAGCGGCAAGGGAAGCGGTGACAATAAACGATCGTTTGCTTATTTTTTCGGCACAGCTCGGATTTTCTACCAACAACACAATGCTGAGTCGACAGATTGACTCGTTGACATGAAAGCAAAAAACGCGCTTCGTCATTGCACTATGGTCGGAAATTTCATTTCGTTGGCCAAAAGTCAAAATGTTTGCAGTCCCGAAATATGTTGTTGTTTCTGAAATCTAGTAGTCAACGCTCCAAAACAACTAAAAATGAATTTTGTTGTTTTAATATGCAATTCACCGTTATTCGGTGAATCATCGAAGTTGAATTTGTTTGCTTCATTTGTAAACATAATTGCGTTCGGTGTTTTATAGTGCTTACTTCAATTGCTTGTTAAAGCTGAAAACAAAGCGTGTTAAATAAAAGTTTAAATGGAACACGAAGGTGATGGTAAGTTTATTAATTTTGTAAAATATAATACTCAAAAGTTGGATACTCTAAAAAATAAAATAACTTTTTCCAAAAGTCTTTAATATTTTGGAATTTATTTTATTTTTAAAGTTTGAGTAAGCTTAACACATTTTGTTTGGGAGTGTTAAGCATAAGATTAAAAACCAAACTACTTTGAAGTGTTTAGTTTTTGAAAACGTTTATATCGATTTGAGGCTTCTTGCGGTTTTTCAGTAAATTTTTTTTTTCAGTCATCATTTGTTTACAGAATTCAGCAGTTTTTGATATTTGGTTGACCAAGCAGAAGAAAGGAAAAAATAAGGACGCACTAATAAATTATTTTATACAAAAATGTGAAGCCGATAACATTTCAGATGAATGCTATAAGTATTTAACAAAAAAAAAAAAAACACGCATGCTTAACAATAATTTGTCTGCAAAGGGGGAAAAGTGTCATAGAAGATTAGAAGATTTTAAAATTAAATATTCTGGCTGGCTTTGTTCAGAAACTGTAATAAACAGGCAAATAAATTTAGAAAACACTTCCACAGAGACTCAATGCACAGTAGAACTAAGCCCAGATGAAAAAATTGTATCACTAACTGGACGCCCGCAACTTATGTACTCTGAGAAATCTAAACGAAGTAAGAGAAGACAAGCAGCAAACCTCTCGATGTCAGAACACAACGAAACAAATCTGTTAGTTCAAGCAGCATCAATTTCGGCTCGAAAAGAAGGACAAGTAGATTTGGCAGTTGTTTAAAAAAAAAACATCGAAAGTCCATCAAGACCATCCAAGATTAGGAAGCTATATGTCGATGATGTAAAAGCAAATATTGTGATGTCTGATGAGGAAGCGTTAGCATTTCTTCTCGAAAACAATTTTTCGAAGAGCCAATACTGTTCCATCCGGACTTCTAGCAAGGAACGTAACGCTAATATTTATCCAGCCTATGATAATATATTAGCAATAAAAAGTAAGTGCAGACCCGATGGTGTACTTGTAGATGACAAATGTGCAAAGGTTCCTTTACAAATGCTTTTAAACCATACGGCTAAAAGAATTATAGAGATGCAAAAGGAAGTATTTGCAACATCAACGGAAATGATATTTAGCTCCGGTTTTGACAGCAGCTCTGGTCAATCTCAATATAAGCAACCTTTCCTTGATCAAAGTACATCACGAAATGCTGATTCATGTCTTTTGACCACAACAGTGATTCCCTTGAGACTCTTGAGTAGCGCGGGAGCCCCGATTTGGAATAATTGTTTTCCGCAGTCCACAAGATTTTGTCGGCCTTTAAAATTAGAATACACGAGTGAAACTAAGGAAGTGATAACAAGAGAAGCTGCTTACTTAAATAAACAAATTCAAGAGCTTGAAAAGTTACGTGTTGAAATCGAAGCTGGTAAGATAATCGAAATAACGTTTAGAGTGTTTTTAACTGTTATAGATGGAAAAGTTTTGAATGTTTTAACCGATACAAAATCAAATCAAAAATGTCCGATATGCTATGGAACCCAAACTGACTTTGTTAAAGTCACAGATTATAACAGCGTAAAATTTCTTCCTATCGATGGAAATCTAAAGTACGGAATTAGTCCACTGCACTCCTGGATTAGATTTTTTGAGTTCGTACTACATTTAGGATACAAGATGGAAGTAAAGAAATGGCAAATTAGGAAGATAAAGATGCAATTAAGATAAGAAAAGAGTATATCCGGAATGAGTTGTGGAAAGAACTAAGTCTTCATGTTGATGTTCCGAAAGCAGGTGGTTGTGGTTCCACAAATGACGGCAACACGTCGCGAAGAGCATTTACGGAATATGATAAATTTTCGAAAATTTTAGGAGTAGACACTGAATTAATATTTCGAATGAGAATAATATTAATATGTTTATCTTGTCAGTTTTCCCTAAATTTGGATAAATTTGAAGAGTATTGCTTTCAAACTGGTCAATTATATCAAAGCAAGGCAGAATACACCACTTCCTGTTGGTTACTTCGGAGAGGATGCAGCTGAGTCACGAAACAAAATATATAAAAGCGAAAGACTGCACCATGCACGTAAGACTAGCCGCATTGATAATCTTTTCGATGTATTTCATAGAGCTCTTGACACATCGGATCCATTAATTTCATTTCTTCGCTTAAATACACGTGTGCGACAAAGGAAGCGTTTAACGCTTCCACTAGAAGTAAAGGAATTATTGTATTGTGAGGATATCGGTGAAACATGTGCGTCTGAGAATTTAGAAAATATGGGTGACGACGAGGGCGACGAGGACGATTATCCAGAAGAACTTGAACAGGAAAATACATTTTTGGATAATAAATTGTATTTAAATTAAAGAGTTTAATAAAATTTTAATATTTTCGTAAATACGTGTGTTAATTATATTTTCAATTTCCAGAAACAACATATTTACTCGTAAGTATCGTATATTTTCTCATTTAGAACTAGAAAAATAAAAACTCAGAAAGAAAAGAAACAAAAATTTTATGTAACCATTTTTTTTTTTTAATTTTAATTCTAAGTGTTGATAATTAAAAAAAAAATTAATTATTTTATACAAAAACACTTGAATTATACAGCAACTTCAAATTCCAGTTAAAAATTCCGTTTTTTAAGTTTTAATAGTTTTGGCCAAGAAAAGTGATGTTTCCGACCATAGTGCATTGGTTGTCCGTGTCAACGGAGATTTCGCATGAAGCATTGAGTGTACATATTTACATACATATGTACATATGTTGCATCTAGACAAATTTACAAGCATTGTCCATATGCTCTGTCTATGTTGAGCAAATGTGTCTGTGGTGAGACTCTTCCATCTCTGCCGAGTACCACTTCGAAAAGTTACGATATTTGAAACGTGAACCTTCTCTATTATAAACGTTCTCTGACAAAATAGTCCGTGATAATTATAAACGATATAAATAAGACAAAGTACTTTGATAGTTATTTAAGGGGGTGTTCTACTCTAGAAATTTGAAAAATCGAATTCTTTTTTTTTCATAATTCGATAGTTTTGATATTCCAAAATATCTCCCTAAAAGGATTTTTAAAACTCAAATTGTTTTCAAAGTTATAGCCATTTTAGTGACGTGGAAACTAGACCGGTTGAGCGAATATCGTATAACGTAAAACTTTAAACGCGTTTTTCTCGAAACTACTTTTTTCCACACGGTACCGGCATTATCTCAAGTTCTATACAACCGATTTACTTAAAATTTTGTGTGAACCTTCTTTATATAATCCTTTATTGTTTCTACCAGCACCGTGTCAAAATTTTTGTTTTTAATATTTAAAAGAAATTCAGAAATTCAAAAAAACGCGTAAAAAAAATATTTTTATTTTCAGGCAGTCGCCATTTTTCAAAAAAATGTTTGCAGTCGTTGAGGTAAGGAGTATAACAGCATCCTTACTGATTAATTTTTCCGACCACCAGGAGAGTTAGCAGCAATGTCACCAGGATGCGCCCTTTTTTTACACCTGTCAACATCAAATTTAAAAAGACATATGGAACGGAGGCATCCTACTGTTCGATTGGGAATAGGAATATAATATGAAGTTATTATCAAATTGGTATTATGAAAATGTTTTTGCAGTCTGAAATTACGCCAGCCAGCGCCATAAAATGAGACTGTTACTTTTGAAGAGAATATTTCATCAGGGAACGTTTTAGCAGTTTACAACACAGCAATACACTTACGGTAGCTACATTTCTCGATTCAAATTAGTGGCGTTGACTGATGAATCAGCAGCTCATAGCACAAAAAAACGTATAAAACGTTATCTAATAGAGATGCAGAGGGAAGAAATAGAATTTCAGACTGAAAGAACAGAAGAAAATGTTCAAAAATCAGTATCAATATGGAGTTCTTTCGATAAATACGCTAATGAACATAAACCACGTAGTAGCGTAGAAACAAAAACCATTATTGAAATTCAGCGCTATTTGGAAGATGGCCTGGTTTCCCGTAGTTGCGATTCATTTCATTGGTGGCTTGAAAATAAATACAGATACCCTAAAACGGCAGAATTAGCAAAGAAGTGAGAGAATTTTTTCCAAAGCGGGGCAAATTGTATGTGATCGCCGGTCAAGATTAAGCGAAAGGAATACTGAAATATTGCTGTTTTTGAATACAAATGGAAAATATTTATAAACATAATATTTTGGCTTTCTTTTCCATTTAATTTAAATATTTTTAACACTGTTTAATTTTATCTTTTATATATATATTTTGTATTTGGTGATTTTGTAAAAATGAATTTACTTTGTAAATTTCTGTTTATTCTAATAAATACATATGTATATTGTCCTAAATGAAAAAAGGAAACAGTTTTGTTCTACTTTATTGGTCTTTGTCTGTTACAATTTTTATTACAGTCGCAGTCACAGTTTAAAATCACTGCTACTACAAAATCACAGTCACTGGTAGCAGTGTTTCTTGAAAGTCATCGTTACCAAAGTTTGCCGTCATGTCAATCTAAAGATTTCCTGAAAGTTTCATTGAAATTGATAGGCACCTCTTGCTTTTATTTTGCGATGTTTTTTTGGCACAGGGATTCGGGCATACTATGCAACTATCTCCGAATGGCGTCACGTCCATCTAGGACGCTGGCATTTGCCAGTTCCCGTTTTAAAATCGCTGTTGTAAATGCCGGTTTAGGCGTCGATAATGTTTTTTGAATTTCCATTTAAAATTTTTTATAACTAAATATTTTACACTGGAATTTGTAATGCTTGTGAAAAATTTATGAGATTGGAGTAATTATAATGACCTGATGTTCATGAAATTTAAAAAAAAAAAACATTGTAATTTGCTCCAACTTTTTAAAATGCTTACGAACTGCCGCAAAATGAAACGAATTTATTTAATTTATTTTTAATGCGTAACAAAAAATATGGATAATTACACAACTGATCTGCTGTAGATAATGCAATGAACTGCAACAATGTTTTTTGTTTACATTATCAAGTGAAAATAACGGGAGATTTCATCAAATGTACACTTCTACACATCACGTGTCAGATATTTTATCCGCAAAACTGTGTAATTTTTCCAAACTTAAACGAGATGACATTATTATTGTTTTCTTTATTTTTAATTAAAATGTAAATCTATATATATAAAAATGAATGCCATTTTTAGTTGTGACTTTATAACTCAAGAACGGGCTCACCTATCCAAACCAAATTTTTAGGCTTTGTTTGGACTATTCAGTAGATGGTTTGTGTTTTGAAACTTTAAGAATCGGATACCAGGGTCTCGAGAAATGGGACAAAACGTGGACCCGGGTAACCCTAGGATGTGTTTGTACAATATGGGTAGCAAATGGAAGCTGTTGATGATTTCTATAGTATAGAGTATTTTTGATGCCGCTCCGTGACTAGGGTCTCGAGATATCGGCCAAAATGTTTCAAAAATTTCACCGCACATGTGTTACATTTTTTTTTTTTATTTAACTCGTACCTACTTGGAAAACTGAAAAGCGCTCAATGTATGGTGAAATTATTTTTAAAAACACACCAAAAACCTATTTGTTTGGTCAGATTCATCCGACTTAGCCAGCGGATTATACATTTTCATATTAACATACATACATCAATAATAGTTTAATCATTTACTAAACGATTTGTTACCTACTTATCTACGCTCTTTCGCTCTCAAAATTTATGAATTTTCGACTTGCTAGTTAAGACTTATTTTTCCCACCTACAAACTTACTTGCATTATAACGGGTGATTTTTTTGAGGTTAGGATTTTCATGCAGTAGTATTTGACAGATCACGTGGGATGTCAGACATGGTGTCAAAGAGAAAGATGCTCAGTATGCTTTGACATTTCATCATGAATAGACTTACTAACGAGCAACGCTTGCAAATCATTGAATTTTATTACCAAAATCAGTGTTCGGTTCGAAATGTGTTTCGCGTCCGTGTCCGATGAGCGATGAGGCTCATTTCTGGTTGAATGGCTACGTAAATAAGCAAAATTGCCGCATTTGGGGTGAAGAGCAACCAGAAGCCGTTCAAGAACTGCCCATGCATCCCGAAAAATGCACTGTTTGGTGTGGTTTGTACGCTGGTGGAATCATTGGACCGTATTTTTTCAAAGATGCTGTTGGACGCAACGTTACGGTGAATGGCGATCGCTATCGTTCGATGCTAACAAACTTTTTGTTGCCAAAAATGGAAGAACTGAACTTGGTTGACATGTGGTTTCAACAAGATGGCGCTACATGCCACACAGCTCGCGATTCTATGGCCATTTTGAGGGAAAACTTCGGACAACAATTCATCTCAAGAAATGGACCCGTAAGTTGGCCACCAAGATCATGCGATTTAACGCCTTTAGACTATTTTTTGTGGGGCTACGTCAAGTCTAAAGTCTACAGAAATAAGCCAGCAACTATTCCAGCTTTGGAAGACAACATTTCCGAAGAAATTCGGGCTATTCCGGCCGAAATGCTCGAAAAAGTTGCCCAAAATTGGACTTTCCGAATGGACCACCTAAGACGCAGCCGCGGTCAACATTTAAATGAAATTATCTTCAAAAAGTAAATGTCATGAACCAATCTAACGTTTCAAATAAAGAACCGATGAGATTTTGCAAATTTTATGCGTTTTTTTTTTTTAAAAAGTTATCAAGCTCTTAAAAAATCACCCTTTATATCCACATGTAGGTATGTATGTAGCAGGCAGATCGACAAACAAAGTAGGCTTTGAAAAGACATCGAATTATATTACGGTGCATTTATTTTGCATAGAGAAATACATGAATATTTGTTTTTTTGTAGGTATATAGAGCTTTGACTCTTAGCATTAAGAAAATTCAAATTAGGAGAATATATGACATTGGAGTGTGAACATCGCTGGAGCGTTTTCTTTGGCCCCATACGTTCAGTAGTGTCCGAAATTACCGCGGTGCAAAATTATTAGTTATTATATATATATTTTTTTTAATAATTATTGACGTTTGTGTGAATTTGTGAAAAAAAATATATAGCGCAAAGCGAATTTCCGAGCAAAAAACGGTATGTTTTGAACTGTTGAAGTGAATTACACGAATGTACGTGTTTCCTTATTTGAAAAAACATATGGTGTACCACTATTAATGTAGGCAGTTTTTTAAATTTAATTTATTCTTTTTTAATTGAAAGAAAAATGCCACGACCCACACGAGGAAATATAGGTCGACGAACGCGTCATGCAAATGCTACGGCATTACAAAGGCGATCACAGACTCCAGATGAACGAGCACAAGCTAATGCATCGCAGCGTGAACGTAATGCATGAAATAGATCTGTTGTACCTGAAATTATGCGCGCTGCTTTTAATTACAACAGTCAGATTAATTACAGTATGTACGGATATATTGGAATAATGGACGCAATATGTCCACATTGTGATGCGGCTAAATTTCCAGGTGAAACGCCCGCATGTGTTGTGCTAATGGCAAAGTGAGATTGCCACCATTAGAAACTACAATCTTCATTAATTTTTGGGACTTCTGAAAATTTGAAGCACTTATTGAGTCATATTCAACAATACAATTCGGCATTTCAATTACTTATTTTGGTGCTACTAACATTATTAGAGATAATTTTTTGCCGACGTTTAAGGTAAATACTTAAACAGGATAGTCCCAATCAATCTGAATAATAAAAGTATTCTATAGTTTTAAAAATTATTATGCAACATATACCTAAAATTTCATACTTGTTGCAGATTCAGGGCCAAATTTACCATCAAGCTGGTTCGTTATTGCTATACCCCGACGCTGATTATCAATTTTTGCAAATTTATTTTATTGGTAATGAAAGTCGTGAATTGGATCAACGTTGTGCAATTGCTTTGAATACAAGACGAGAAATTATTTGTGAGCTACAAAGGTTTTTCCCTCAGCATAACGCATTAGTTCAATTGTTCAAAATTGCTCTCGATCGTATGCCCTCTGATCATCACAAAATCGTAATAAGGGCTAATATGTAGAACACCTTTTGGAGAACATGAAAGGCGATTCAATGTACCGACAATTGATGAGGTTGCAATTCTAATTCGTGGTGATCAGTTTCAATCGCGTGATATTATACTTCATCGTAGAAATGACCAATTGCAACGTGTTTCGAAACTTTATCGTAGTTACGACGCATTACAATACCCAATATTGCACTGGAAAGGTGACGATGGCTATAATATAAATATAACAATGATTGATCCACGAACAAGTAAATAATATTTTCAGTGTTTTGACATTTCATCATTTGTAGAAATTTCTTAAGTCACATTTTCCACTTATTTTAGGGTCTACATGTACAGAAAAAAGTTAGTGCCATGAATTTTTATTCTTATCGATTGATGGTTCGTCCACAAGAACAAAATTATATCTTGAGATGTCGTAAACTATATCATCAGTACATCGTTGATATGTACGTCAAAATAGAAACAGAACGTCTTAATTTTATTCGTTTCAACCAAGCAAAATTAAGATCTGAACAATATATTCATTTGCAAGATGCGATAGCGAATGATGCTAATATTAATGACATCGGACGTTTAACTATATTGCCATCTTCGTATATTGGTAGCCCACGGAATATGAACGAATATGCACAAGACGCAATGTGTTATGTAAGAAAATACGGTCCACCGGATCTGTTCATTACATTTACATGTAAACCGCAGTGGGATGACATCAAAAACAATTTATTTGCAGGACAGTCGACAACCGATCGTCATGACATTACTGCGCGTGTTTTTCGGCAAAAATGTAAAGCAATTATGGAATTAATTGCGAAATTATATGTATTTGGGGAGGTGCGTTGCCATATGTACTCCATTGAATGGCAGAAAAGGAGATTGCCGCACGCACATATACTAATTTGGCTGGTACATAAAGTAACTCCGGATCAAATCGATAACCTTATATCAGCTGAAATTCCTAATCACACTGCTGATCCTGAGTTATTTCAAGTTGTCGTTAAAAACATGATACATGGACCGTACGGTGAACTAAATATGAATTCACCATGTATGATTGATGAAAACTGTTTGAAACGATATCCAAGGCAATTTACTTCAGACACAGTAACGGGCAATGACGGATATCCGTTGTATCGACGTAGATCACCTAATGATAATGGCAAAACGGCAACCATTAGAATGCATAACCAGGAAGTTGAAGTTGATAATCGTTGGGTGGTTCCGTATTGTCCATTATTATCGAAAATATTCAACGCTCATATAAATGTGGAATATTGTAATTCTGTCAAATCCATTAAATATATTTGCAAGTATGTAAATAAGGGAGCGATATGGCTATTTTCGGTGTTGCTGGTGAGAATAGAAATGATGAAATTACTCAGTATCAAATGGGTTGCTATATTAGTAGCAATGAAGCAGTCTGGAGGATTATGTCGTTTCCAATGCACGAAAGACATCCTGCGGTTGTTCACTTGGCTGTACATCTTGAGAATGGCCAACGTGTTTATTTTAATGTAGCAAATTTATTGGAAAGAGCAGCGCAACCACCAGCAACTACGTTAACAGCTTTTTTCAAATTATGCGAAACTGATAAATTTGCGATAACTTTGTTATATTCTGAAGTGCCTCAGTATTACACATGGAATGTGTCTTCGAAAAAATTTCAAAGACGTAAACAAGGAACAGCAGTTCATGGGCATCCTGGCATTTTACAAACAGATGCAATTGGCAGAATATACATATACAGTACATCCAAACAATGTTGAGTGTTTTTATTTGAGATTGTTATTAGTTAACGTGAATGGCCCAAAATCATTTCAAGAATTGAGAACAGTCAACGGTCATTTGTGTGAAACATACCGTGAAGCATGCCAACTTTTGAATTTGTTGGAGGATGATGCTGATTGGGATTCAACACTTCATGATGCATCTATTTCGGCTCATCCTCAACAAATACGAATGCTGTTTGCCGTTGTATTATCAACATGTATGCCATCAAATCCACTTGAATGATGGAACAAATAAAAACATAATATTGCAGAAGATATTTTAATTCGTATGCGTCATCATGCAAGAAATCCTGATTTGTTGATAACTTTGGAAATGTACAACGAAGCTTTGATTATAATTGAAGATATGTGTCTACGGATTGCAAATAAAACATTAGTACAATTAAGTATGACCGCACCAAATCGTGACATACATGATCTGATTGATCGTGAATTGCAACAAGAGCAGGAATTCAATTCTAATGATTTGCGTTTATTTGTACAATCGAGTATAACCAAAATGAGGAGGATGGAGTCATGTGTAGAAGTTCACGCAAGTGAGGAAAGTTCTCTGATCGCCATTCACTTGGGAGTGGCCAGAAACGATTCTTTTACATATGACTCAAGCAGCTCACGACTTCCGGTCTTTGACCAAGTATCCTCTGGGTAGCCTAAGAACATCCGTTTGAAGGCAAGCTAAAGTGAGAAGGCGAAACACCCCCTGAATAGGGTTGCGCGCTGGGTTTGGGACCCGGCACGTAAAAAAAACACCCCCAATGCAAAAGTTTAAACAGCCTCGGATGAGAGACCCCCCTTTTGATGATAACCATGGCAAACGAAATAAGGACTATGATTTGAGGGCGTGCACCTGGAATGTCCGGTATCTTAATTGGGAAGGTGCCGCTGCCCAGCTGGTTGATGATTTCGTGAACATAAAGGCTGACATCACCGCCGGCCAAGAAATGCGATGGACGGGACAAGGACAAAGACGAGTAACAAGTAGGTCCTTGTGCCACTTACTACAGAGGCCATATAAAAGAGTGCAATCTTGGTGTGGGATTCGTGGTGGGAGAGAGACTCCGTCGCCGAGTACTATAATTCACTCCGGTGAATGAACGTCTAGTCACAATCCGTATCAAAGCGAAGTTCTTCAACATGACCAAAGATGCCTTCTATGAGCGCTTAGAGCACACCTGTGAGCGCAACACAATGCAAGAAAATACATCAAGCTACCTGGCTGTCTTCGGACAACAATCAGATCGATCATGTTGTGATAGATGGAAGACACGTCTCCAGTGTTCTAGACGTGCGTACGCTCCGAGGTCCTAACATCAACTTGGACCATTATCTTGTTGCAGCCAAATCCGCACCCGCATCTGTGCAGCAAAAAATGCACGCCAACAAACACAAGGAAGGTTCGACGTCGAGAAGCGGCAATCACCATAGACGGCCGAACGATTTTCTACTTGGCTTGCACTCCTGCTCTCTGAGAGCACTCGTCAACAACTCGGTATAAGGTACTCTGGGACGGCATTTCAAACTCCTTACGTACAGCTGCAACCGAAACCATTGGTTTTCGGAAAGTGCAAAAGAACAGCTGGTACGATGAGGATTGCCGTGTCGCAGCGGAGAGAAAACAGGCTGCCTAACTCGCAACGTTACGATCGACCACAACACGTGCGGGATGGGATAGATACCGAGAGTTGAAGAGGGAAGCGACACGCATTTGCAGAAAGAAAAAGAAAGATGCGGAATTGCGTAAGTATGAAGTGACTGATAAGCTGGCCGACAGGGGTAATGCTCGAAAATTCTACGAAAGGATGCGGCGGCTTACAGAAAGTTTCAAGAGCATAATTAAATTATGGAGGGAACACTTCTCCAGCCAGCTGAATGGCAGAGCACGTACAACGCCAGGAGAAGGCGAACCCGATTCCCTAATCGAAGACGATGGAGCAGAGTTCCATTGCCCGACCAGGAAGAAGTTCGAATAGCAATTACCCGCCTGAAGAACAATAAAGCGACAGGGGCCGATGGATTGCCGGACGAGCTATTCAAACACGGCGGCGAAGAACTGATAAGGTCCATGCATCAGCTTCTTTGTAAAGTATGGTCGGACGAAAGCATGTCCAACAATTGGAATTTAAGTGTGCTATGCCCAATCCATAAAAAGGGAGACCCCACAATCTGCGCCAACTATCTTGGGGTAAGCCTCCTCAACATCGTGCATAAGGTTCTATCGAGCGTATTGTGTGAAAGATTAAAGCCCACCGTCGACAAACCTGGACCTTATCAGTGTGGCTTTAGACCTGGTAAATCAACAACCGACCGGATATTCACCATGCGCCAAATCTTGGAAAAAACTCGTGAAAGGAGAATCGACACACACCACCTCTTTGTCGATTTCAAAGCTGCTTTCGACAGCACGAAAAGGAGCTGCCTCTATGCCGCGATATCTGAATTTGGTATCCTCGCAAAACTAATACGGCTGTGTAAACTCACGTTGAGCAACACCCAAAGCTCCGTCAGGATCGGGGAGGACCTCTCCGAGCCGTTAGATACCAAACGAGGTTTCAGACAAGGCGACTCAAACCAAAAACCAACCTTTATAAGTCTCTCATAATTCCCGTCCTGCTATATGGTGCAGAGGTTTGGACGATGACAACAACCGATGAGTTGACCTTAAGAGAATTCGAGAGAAAGTTTCTGGGAAGGATTTATGGTCCTTTGCGCATTGGCCACGGCGTATATGGCATTCGATGGAACCGTGAGCTGTAGGAGATGTACGACGACATTGACATAGTTCAGAGATTTAAAAGACAGCGGCTACGCTGGCTAGGTCATGCCCGGATGGACGAAAACACTCCAGCTCTCAAAGTATTCGACACAGTAACCGCCTGGGGAAGCAGAGGAAGAGGAAGACCTCCACTCCGTTGGAAGGACCAAGTGAAGAAGGACCTGGCTGCGCTTGGGATATCCAATTGGCGCCACGTAGCGAAAAGAAGAAACGGCTGGCGCGCTGTTGTTGACTCGGATATAATCGCGTAAGCGATGTCAACGCCAATTAAAAAGAAGAACATAAATATTAACGATATAAATAAGACAAAGTACATTGATAGTTATTTAAAACCAGTTAAAATAATTTCATCAGATGTAAATGACAGATAGAAGTATTTTGCTTCAATATATGAATAAAAAAAATTAAAGATAAATTTTAATTAATAGAACAAAAAGCTATTAATTATAAATATAAATAATGTGAGCGATGTCCATTTCACACAGAAGACTCAACAGTTTCTTAAAGCTCATCTTAAGTCCAATGGGAAGACTACATTTTTCGTTTTTTCATTTGGAGTATAAGCGTATAAGTTTTTAAATGTGCCAACTCGGGAGCAAGCCACATACAATTGGCCGTGTGAAGAACACGAATTCTCCAAATTTAAACTGGCGATAGTCAATAGTTAATGCAAAAGCAAGACAAGACACACAGGAAATTGTAGCCGCTTGAACTCGAACGGTAAATTGTTTGAAATCATCGGTATTCGTTTTGAATTTACCACCAATGATTGTGGTTTCGACTAAATTCGGTGACAATTTTTGAATCGTTAATCTTGTTCCGTTGCATTACTTAGGTGCGTTTAAATTGCAAATGAGAATTATAGGTGATCCAATTTTCAATTTTAGTGTGTGTGGCGGCATTCCAGATAAGAGTGTCGATCTCAGTATATACAGTAATAAACCTTTGCTTTGTTTACATACAGTGAATAAAAAAAGTTTTGGCACACCTTAGTTTTTCCACTTTGCTTCAATATAACTTTTAATTAACTGAACATACCAAACAAAAAACAAACATATACAAGCTTATCGATTTTTTCGTCTATAAACATAAGATTCCCAACTCCACTTGCCGCTATACACCCCCGCACCATTACGTTTCCGCCGCCATGCTTGATTGTTTTTAAGATGTTATTTTCTCGGAGCTTCATGTTGGGCTTTCGCCATATTTTTTGAGACCCATCCGATCCAAGTAAATGGAATTTGGATTCATCGCTAAAAATCAAGTTTTCCAAAAAGTATCAGGTTGGTAGGTGAATTTTAGCGAAATCCAACCGCTTTTTTTGTTAGCTTTTGAAATGTGAGGCTTTCGTCGAGGTACACGACCATGATAACCGGCCTTCTTCTTCTTCCTTACTGGCGTAGACACCGCTTACGCGATTATATCCGAGTCAACAACAGCGCGCCAGTCGTTTCTTCTCTTCGCTACGTGGCGCCAATTGGATATTCCAAGCGAAGCCAGGTCCTTCTCCACTTGGTCCTTCCAACGGAGTAGAGGTCTTCCTCTTCCTCTGCTTCCCGCGGCGGGTACTTTCAGAGCTGGAGCGTTTTCATCCATCCGGACAACATGACCTAGCCAGCGTAGCCGCTGTCTATTAATTCGCTGAACTATTTCAATGTCGTCGTATATCTCGTACAGCTCATTGTTCCATCGAATGCCACATTCGCCGTGGCCAACGCGCAAAGGACCATAAGTCTTTCGCAGAACCTTTCTTTCCAAAACTCGTAACGTCGACTCATCGGTTGTTGTCATCGTCCAAGCCTCTGCACCGTATAGCAGGACGGGAATTATGAGTGACTTATAGAGTTTGGTTTTTGTTTGTCGAGAGAGGACTTTGCTTCTCAATTGCCTACTTAGTCCAAAGTAGCACCTGTTGGCAAGAGTTATCCTGCGTTGGATTTCTAGGCTGACATTGTTGGTGGTGTTTACGCTGGTTCCAAGATAGACGAAATTATCTACAACTTCAAAGTTATGATTGTTAACAGTGACGTGAGTGCCAAGTCGCGAGTGCGACGACTGTTTGTTTGATGACAGGAGATATTTCGTCTTGCCCTCGTTCACTGCCAGACCCATTTCTTTTGCTTCCTTGTCCAGTCTGGAGAAAGCAGAACTAACAGCGCGGGTGTTGAGGCCGATGATATCAATATCATCGGCATAAGCCAGAAGTTGCACACTCTTATAAAAGATGGTACCTTCTCTGTTGAGTTCTGCAGCTCGAACTAGTTTCTCCAGAAGCAGGTTGAAAAGTCGCACGATAGGGAATCGCCTTGTCTGAAACTTCGTTTGGTATCGAACGGCTCGGAGAGGTCCTTCCCGCTTCTCACGGAGCTTTTCGTGTTGCTTAACGTTAGTTTACAGAGCCGTATTAGTTTTGCGGGGATACCAAATTCAGACATCGCGGCATAGAGGCAGCTCCTTTTCGTGCTGACGAAAGCAGCTTTGAAATCGACGAAGAGGTGGTGTGTGTCGATTCACCTGTCGCGGGTCTTTTCCAACATTTGGCGCATCGTGAATATCTGGTCGGTTGTTGATTTACCAGGTCTAAAGCCACACTGATAAGGTCAATCAGTTTGTTGACGGTGGGCTTTAGTCTTTCACACAATGCGCTCGACAGAACCTTATATGCGATGTTGAGGAGGCTAATCCCACGGTAGTTGGCGCAGATTGTGGGGTCTCCTTTTTTATGGATTGGGCATAGCACACTTAAATTCCAATCGTTGGGCATACTTTCGTCCGACCATATTTTACAAAGAAGCTGATGCATGAACCTTATCAGCTCTTCGCCGCCGTGTTTGAATAGCTCGGCCGGCAATCCATCGGCCCCTGCCGCTTTGTTGTTTTTCAGACGGGCAATTGCTATTCGAACTTCTTCATGGTCGTGCAATGGAACGTCTGCTCCATCGTCATCGATTGGGGTATCGGGTTCGCTTTCTCCTGGTGCTGTGCGTGCACTGCCATTCAGCAGGCTGGAGAAGTGTTCCCTCCATAATTTAAGTATGCTTTGGGCATCGGTGGCTAGATCACCTTGGGGGGTTATACAAGAGTATGCTCCGGTCTTGAAACCTTCTGCAAGCCGCCGCATCTTTTCGTAGAATTTTCGAGCATTACCCCTGTCGGCCAGCTTATCAAGCTCTTCGTACTCACGCATTTCGGCCTCTTTCTTTTTCTGTCTACAAATGCGTCTCGCCTTCTCACTTTAGCTCGCCTTCAAACGGATGTTCTTAGGCTACCCAGAGGATACTTGGTCAAAGACCGGAAGTCGTGAGCTGCTTGAGTCATATGTAAAAGAATCGTTTCTGGCCACTCCCAAGTGAATGGCGATCAGAGAACTTTCCTCACTTGCGTGAACTTCTACACATTACTCCATCCACCGGCCTTATGGTGGCTATTTCGGACTGTCCGTGAGCTAAATGTTTTCCGTGCATTTTTTCACTCAATTTTACAGCCGAAATTTTTGGGTATTTTTCCACTGCGCCAACAATGGATCGTTCCTGCCGATCAGAAAAAGTTTTTGGCCTCCCAGATCTGTAATTGCTTTCTATTTTTCTGCTGTTTATGTAATGGGTTATTATATTCCTTATAATGGAAAATTATCTATTGCCATTTTGCATCATTTCGCGCAATGATTTTTTTTCCAGGTACAGATTCAAAATGAGTTTCCGCACTTCAACGGTTATCTGTTTTCAGCGACCCGCTTTGCTCAATCTATGTCAAAGCTAAACAAATTACCAAAAGTCAATTGCTCTAATTATTCATTAATATGCAATATCTAACAGAAGTCACCAAAAACGGGATCAAAGGAAGTCAACTTAAAGAGGAATATGCAAAACGCATGATTTGTGCCAATACTTTTTTGATATGAATATTTTATTATTTTCTTAATAATTTCCAAATTGTATCAATTTTTTATTTTTAATTTTTGTATATATGTGATAAAAAAACATTTTTTAAACAAATATGTTTGTTTTTTGTTTGGTATATTCAGTTAATTAAAAGTAATAGTGAAGCAAATTGGAAAAACTGAGGTGTGCCAAAACTTTTTTGATTCACTGTACATATACTCAACTCTAGAAAATCTTAGGGTGTTGTGTAACACTTTTTTTTTCTACTTTCATGATAATAAGGGTGTTGTGTTAGCATTTGAGCTACATACATATAAATTTTAAATTTTGATGAACAACACTTTAAAATATATTAAATAATGCAAGTGTTTATTTTATATTGAATTACTTTGAATGTCTGTTCAATTTTATTGGGATATTACTTGTTGTTTAATTTTAAATCAGTTGTTTTTTTTGTGCAATTTTTAAACACGCTTCAAGTATTTCTAAACTTTTGCATGCAGTAGGATACAATCCTGGGTGGTAATTTATCGTTTGACATAAGTATGTATACAAATTGACAAGATCGTAAGTCGTTATTGACTAAGCTTTATTAAAAAGTTCATTTACTAGTACAAATTTAAGTCCACAAATTTGTATTTTTATAGAATTATTTATTATCATAGTTCGTTTTCTTTTTTTGCATTGAAATGTCTTTTAACAAAAGTCTTACCCACAATCAATGGCACTACTAAACTAGCTTGTGCATACACCTTAACTTATGAAGCTTTTTTCTTAATTTTACCCCAAGAACTAGCCTCATCTGGTCGAGCATTAGATTGATTTCTCTTATTGCCAACTTATTCTCTTATTATTAACATACGACTCAAATAATTTTGAGTAATCAATTTCTTGATTCCAATCATAGCCCTGCACGATGGATGTGTTTTCCGGTATATTTTCACTTCATTTAAGTACCGCTTCTTTGGCGATATCTGGTTCAACGGACATTTTCTATTGTATATATAAAACCTATGTTCACTCCAATTATTAAACTTTAAATAAAATGTTTAGTAACTTTATACAGACTAAACTTTGTATTGGTTTAATTTGTATGTTCGAATATGGAATGTTGCACCTTTTATGTTTTCTGTCGGTCAAATGTAAACAAATACATTCAGAAGAAAATTCACCACCGAGAAATCTTAAAACAGGGCTGCATTTTATTATTAAGAACTCACTACAAAAAGAATATCTCAATATCAGTAAATTATATTTTTATGGGCGAAATATTGCACACTATGTCATTTAAATCACCTATTAATAAATATATAACATTAATATATATTTTCCTTTTATATTAAGCAACAATATTTATAGTTTTTGTTACATAATAAAATATTGCCACCCCCCAGAAAGCTACCACGAAAAGGTTTTCTACTGTATATTCTGTGGTGTCGATTGACTTATAATTGATTTCTTCGTCGGGAAGTTTCAATAGAATTTGATCATTGAGTTTGTTAACGTCATCATTTTTTGACTGTTTTCAAAACCTTACACGATTACTCGTCAGGTTAAGCTAAAGATTTCTGGAAAGTTTCATTGCAATTGGTCCAGCCTTTTTGGAGCCTACCCGGAACATACAGACATATTTCATCTATATATATAAAAATGAAACCCGTTTTCCGTTGTCACGGCATCACGCGTGAATGGCTGGACCGATTTCACTAATTCTTTTTTATTGTATTTGTTATTATTAGGATAAGGTTCTTATGTAAGAAAAAATTACAAAAGTTGCCAGAAAACCACTAAAAACAGCCCTTTTCTTATTCCCATACAAACGTTTTATTTCGTACATACGTATGTATACGTATAGGTAAAATAAATGTTTATTTGTTAGTAACGCTAAGGCTCGAGAACGGCTGAACCAATCCTCATGACATTTTCAGAAGTTGTTCGATGTGGATCTGGAAAGGTTTAGAAATAAACAAACCTTATACTTTTCATGAGAAAAAGTCGAAGAATTGGAAATTACCAAAAGTAAAGTTTTTTCATACAATTTTTTTTTTCTTTTGTTTTTCAATATTTTGATTTTAAATTATTTGAATCATCCAATTTCGGTCGCTTGCTTTTTTCCGGCTATTTAAAAGAAAAATTATTGAAAATTATTTAGTGAAAACTTTAGGTGTGTTTAAGACGAAGTGATCAATTACAGATTGAAATTTGTTACGAAGCCAATAAGAGGTCTCGCTAATATCGGTCAGCGTTCTTATTGCCATCAACGTATGGTACACCAAGGTACATGAACGAGTACTCCCAGGATGCGATGACATACATGTGGAACTAAGAATCGCATTCAATCAGCAAGCGATAGTCACGATGTCACAGCACTACTTTTCAAACAACAGTTTCTTCTTTGGATGGTGGATGGTGGTTACACCAGATCAAATTTATGATTATATGAAGTAATGAAAAGCAATATGTTTCATGGACTTTGCGGACTCCACAATCCCACTTCGTTTTGTTTGCCTGACAATAAATGCACGAAATACTATACACATGCTTTTCTTTCGGAAACGCAAACTGGAAATGATGGATATCCACTCTCTCGTCGTAGCTCACCAGTCGAAAATAATAGAACATTTATCATTCAAGTTAGCGATGGCGAATATCGTTGTCTAATTCACATTCAAAACTCATGTCAATGCTGAATGTTGAAGTTTGGTGAAATCAATCGAATACGTTTGCAAATATGCCACCAAAGAAAGCAACATGGCGATTACTGTCCTTGAACGAGATGAGATCAGCAAGTATCAAATTGGTCGATACGTGAGCTACAATAAAACGCTTTGTAGAATATTTACTTTTCCAATTCATGGAAGTTTTCTGACTGTTGTGCGTCTCCCGGTTCAACAGTACAGTGTGTGTCACTTTTTGAGAAGCATGCCAACGATTACAATCGCTGGAACATGATAATCACTGGAAACAAACGATGGACACTTGCGACAGCTACTTCGCATACTTTTCGCGAAGATCATTTCGAAATATCAGCCTTCAAATCCGCGTCAATTATGGGATACGAAAAAAATTACATTGCCGAAGACATTTTACATCGTATTCGCTAAGAATTGGAAATGGGCAAATTAGGATTGTCTTGACAATGAGACGAAGTCGTGAATTATCCAGTGGAATTTCTAAATTCTTTGGAGAGGTTTGGTATGCCGCAGCATCATTTGTGTCTCAAAGTTGGATCTGTCGTTATTATGTTTCGCAATCTTCATGCGCCGAAACTGTGCAATGGAACCCGAGCTATCGATTGATTCTACGAATTCTTTTGTATTCCAACGATTTGCCATTTCAGTTCAAACCTATTCAGTTTCCAGGGAAATTGCATTTGAAATGACAATCAACAGGACACAAGGATAGTCGCTAGAAGAGTTTGGCATAAATCTGGAAATGCGTTTTTCACACGGCCAGATATACGTGGCGTGTTCACGAGTTCGAAACCCATCTTCTCTGTACATTTACGCACCAGAAAAGAAACCAAAAAAATTTTGTTTATCAAGCTGCGCTACATTAAAAAAAAATTTAGAAAAATCGCAAATAAATGATTTTCAACACAATATAAACTTAACTTTCTTTTCATTTCAAAACACTTAACTTCACGCAGGAAAACGGCTGCGGGGTCAGCTAATTTTTTATATGTATAAATTGAGGTATTGATTGGATAGATTACATTTCAATTTATAGTCGCAATGTTATTTTATTTCAAATTCTTTGTCTATTATTTGACAGTCCCAATTATCCGTTGCTCCAAAATATTCTAACACAGGGATGGGCACATTTTTAGCCCGCAAAGTTAGCAAAGTGCGCACGGGGGCTAGATGAGGGGAATATCAGTTTACGGAGAGAAGGGCATAACAAGTTGCGAAAAGTTGCAAAAAAAAATCAATCACATTCCTCCGTAACTTAATGTTCATCGCAGAGTGGTTGCGGCAATACTGACATTGTACACAAATTAAAGAGCGGAAGTTTACTTTATATCGGAATTGTACAGTTGTGTGAACAAAAAGAGGTAAAAATTTGCCAGGTTTAGAGTTTCGCATTAAAATTTGTTATTATTTACTTTTGCATGGTGGGAAATTCTAATCACTGTTAGGAAAAAATATATAAGTTATACTTGTATCTAAAAACAATTTTATTTAATAAGAAAACAGCACATTTTATAACTTCACAACACCTATAGTTGTTCCTATTTTGTTCACACTACTATACATGAGATAGAACAGTTAATGGTGGTGATGCCAGTTGTAAAAATTCATTTTAACTACAATTGTGAAAACTTATCTCAAGTTGTGGGCTTTTATACGTACATATGCATATCTGCATAAATAAAAAAGAAAATATACTTGTTACCATTATATATTTTGTGTTCAAACATATTGCAGTTCCATTTAATGAAAATGCTTATATAAAAATACATATATGATTTGTGATATTTTCAGTTTGGTTGTTTTATCAAAATATTCAAAGAATTGGGGTTTTTTTCTATAATTGTTCTGTTAAATTTTAAAAATCTAAGAAATGTAATAAAATAATAATACGTGCTATAGAAAGGGAACACATATTTTCAAAAATATAAGATATCATGAAATAAAAATATATTTGTGCGGTATGGCTTTATTGATTGAGAGTGGCTAAGCACACAAATAGAATACAAACGCTAATGGCAGAAGCATCTTCTCCCTTCGCTACGAGCGGCAAGCGTTTTGTTCTCGATTTCAGTCGAACAATGTTGCCATTACTCAATACGCATATGTAGTTTTGCACACATTTAACTTTTCAAATATAATTTTTTATAATAGAAAATACCAAAACTGAAATCAAACTAGTAAAACTAGTTTATATATTTATAAATAATAGCATTCCTGATTTTGAGTTAGTTTAAGAAAATTTCAAATATATTGAAGACAATTATTATAATTACTACAGTATATCGAGACTGGTAACCCTGCGTTGTGAGAGAGTAATCTGCTGAGTCGTTTCTACGGGGTAAACCCCAAGTCGTTGGAAATTCTACGGTAAGCGGGCGGTAGAAGAACGTAGTATTGCGCTCTTATAAGATTCATTTGTGTATATGCGTTAGAAGAAACAGTGGTTCAGAAACTGAAATTATTAAATGTGCCGAAATGTTATCAGCGAGTAAAGGCAGTGGTGTCCAAAATTTAAAAAGAAAAATTAGTCCATTTAATGTGGATTGGGAAGAAAAGTATTTAAGTCAGGAAAGCTCTGCTAGGTATATATATAATTGATCTGCAGTGCTCCACTCTTTTAAAAATAAGTTTGAGCAAATTTCAGACAGAATTACTTATTATAAAGATCTTTGTTTAAAGAAATATCCATGTTTGAAACTTTTTTCTTCGAAAATTATATGTATCTATGTTTGGAAGTACCTACACTTGTGAACAATTTTTTTCAATAATGAAATTAAACAAACATTTAATAAGATGTAGGTTATCTAATTTAAATTTTGGAACAATAATGCGTGTAGCTACAGTAAATGAGATTAAATCAAACATAGAATTTATTATGTCAAATAAACTAAATTAAATGCTGTTATAAAAACATATTAAAAATTATTACCAAAATTAAATACTCATTATACTTTTTGTTATTTGTCTTACATTTTAAAATTTTATAGTAGTTACAAAGAAACTTAGAATTGTTAGGCAATTTTACAGTTATTACCCACAGTGCAATTTCCCATATATGCGCGCGCTCTCATTTGTAAACATGGTGTGGTAAAATACGTTGCTCTCATTTGGAAATATGGAGTGGTAAAATACTTTGCTCTCACTTCCCTCTTCATGTTTGCCCGCGATGATCCCCTCACCTAGCCCTCAAAATGTGCACTCGTGCCCGCACGGGCAAAATGCCACTGAGGGCTAATGTGCCCATCCCTGTTCTAACAGATGACGTTAATAGTTGGCTGGATTGAATAAGTATTCAATAGATGGCGCTATGTTAAAAACTCAAATTTAATGAATAATAACTACGTGTTGCTGAAACTAAAGTATAACCTAAATTTATTTTGTATTTGAATATTAAAATAATTAGTGATTATGCTATTAAATTGTAGCTTATATAAAACGTTTGTACTTTTTTTAACACAGCGCCATCTGTTGAATACTTACTTAATCCAATCAATAATTACCGCCATCTATTACAATCTTTTAAGCTGACAAAATAATTGTGACTGTCACATAATAGACAAATATGAACGTGAGTTATATATATAAATATATAAAAAAAATTATTCAAAGCTCCCATAATTTTTTACTAATTATGCAAATATTTTTGTTTGTATTCAACTGCCCGGAATATGCTGCGCATCAGGAAAAGTTGCGCAGTCACCTCTACCTACTCCTCTCGAACCTTTATTATCCCTTCGTGCTGGTCATTCAGCTGATCCTAAATTATTAATTGACGTCGTTTGGTCGTTTGCTAAAATTTGCAATTTCGCATCAGATGCTCGTAATTTAAAAACTACATTAAACATATTATATAAGGCCGAATATATCATAAAATTGGGTCTTGATGCAAATTATTGACAATAATTTTACACGTTTTGAGGACTTTACCCATATTAGAATTTTTGCCAATATATCAAGGTTGGTGTTTCTGTTAGTTTTAAATTTAAGGGAAGTTTGAGTGCTGAATGTGTAGAGCGTCCACCATCGCAGAGCGTTGATGTCACTGCGAGTGCAATCCATTTCTGCATTCGAATGGACGCCAGTATCAAATTCATCAAGTCTGTTTTGATTGTGCTTTTTCCTTTAATATTCTTTGATTTGGAGGTTTTTTTACCAATACTTGTTTTTTTGGGTGTCATTTTTTATTTACTACAATAATTCTGTGAAGAAACATGATTGGTGAAGCAAAATACAATTTTGCGTTGTAACAATCAATTGAAAACGCATCAGAAAACGAATACATTCGCGGCGCTACAACTTACCTAGAATTCCTAAAAATCCTTAATTATTTACTTTAGTGTACTTCAAAATACTCCATGGTATTTAAATATTTTTCATATTGACATATATGTACATATGTGTATCCACAACGCATGTGTCAACACATATTGGGGTTATAAAACAATAGAATACCTTAGTAAATAAAAACTGTATTTAACAGTTCAAAAAAAAAGCGCTCCGATCGTTACCAAAGTTTACAGGATTACTCGTCAGGTCAATTTAAAAATTTCCGGAAAGTTTCATTGAAGTTGATAGGCACCTCTTGCGTTTCTTCTGCGATGTTTTTTTGGCACAGGGATTCGGGCATACTATGCAACTATCTTGGAATGGCGTCACTCGCATCTTTGTCGGCTGCACGGGTGGTGGTGGCTTATTTTTCTTTGGTGCGTAAAAAGCCTTTTCTATAAACTGCAATTTGACCTCCTTGGGCAATTGTGATTCGAATTATTTAGACGTGCGCTAGTTAAGTGTACACTATCATCCCAACCAGACACTATACAACAAAATACTGTAAATTGGACAAAATAAAAGATTAAAGAAAAACAAGTAAACATTACAAAAAATAAGATAACAAGTAGAGATAAAGAACATAATGCAAATGCATACAAACATGTTTTGGTCCTTATGTTTGACTGTAATGATAACCCCGACATTATCGGGTAAATCACACAATCATGTTTGTTTGCATTCAATAGAAAATAAGATTACATTTAACAAATATTGTATTTAATAAGAAAATAAAAAAAAAAACAAAAAAATAGAGTAAGAAAATTTTTATCACTTTAGTAGTTATATAAGCAGAACATAATTTGAAAAAGAAACAGAATAAAATATAATGTCACAGAAGTAACATTGTCGGCATATTTATTCAGTCAGTAAAAACAAACTGCAAAGTTGAGCGATACTAAAAACTTAAGTTTTTTAAGTTTCGTAAGCTTTTGCAACGGGAAGCAAATCCTAAGATTAGATCCCATTTTAAAGATCTCTTATATATATATAAATATATAAGTCGGTCAGCACAGATAGCCAAGTTTAAGAAACTTAAGTTTCTTCACAAGTTATCTGGAACATCGGAGAGCGACTCCGAGGATTACAATTTGTGAAGGCGAAGAATAGCTTCATTCCGCCCATCAATATTACCAGGAAAAGGGGATTAAAGATTAATGCCCCACACACAGAAGACGTAGAGAGAGCGAAGTGCACCATACAAAGCAACAACAACAAGTTCAGTTGTATTAAAAGAATCCAGGCGAGCAGCAACCACTTCAGATGACAGTATCGCAAATTTTGAAGGAAGCTTCAAGAATAATGGACTTTGACGGCAGAGATTTATCATTGTTCATCAGGGAAGTTGACATGATCCTTCCTTTATTCAACCCCAACCCATCAATGTTGGAATTTGTAACGCAGCGACACGTCAAAACAAAAATTAAGGGAGAAGCAGCAAGTGTCATCCGGCCTTTGGGACCTACACCAACATGGCAGCAAATGAGAGAAGAACTCATAAAGAATTTTGGAGTAAAGGAGTCGTACCATACCCTTTACAATCAGGCGATTGTACTACGAAACTATAACTTAAGTCAATATTTTCAAAATTTAAAAGATATTTTAGATAAACTAAATTTAAAACATGAATTCGATAGGATAAAGCCTATAGAATTTTCTCCAATTAACAACGAAAGTTTAATTCTAAAACCTTTTTAAATGGGATACACCCAAACTTAAGCAGGGTAGTGATTAGTAGAAATATAAGCACCATTAGAGAGGCTTTTAGCGTTCTTCAAGAGACAGGTTTGCTAATACACTTTGATAAAAGACAAAACACTTATCAAACAAATAATTATAGAAATTTTTCAAATAGAAATTCTTTGGCTCACAATTTTGGCAATTTCAATAATAAACAGTATATGCAAAATTTCAATAATTTTCAATTTGGACAAAATCAGCAGAGAGAATTTCGTAACAATTCTAACCAAAATGACAATTATCAACAATTTAACTTTGGACAAAGTAGACAAAATAATTCTGAGCAATTTAGCTTTGGGCAAAATAATCAAAATAATTCTCAACAATCTAGAAGATATAATGCAGTCCAAAGGAGACAAAACCCCCCGAACCGATGGAAATAGATCACGTTCAAGAACAAGCAAATTTTCGGTTGCCAGCCCAAAACAATCGTTACCGATAATAGAAGTGACCATAAATAATTCAAAAATTAAATGTCTTATTGACACAGGGTCTACAACATCATTATTGAAATATAATGTGTTAAAAGATTATGAATGCATTGAGCTTGATAAATCAATACACTTTAGCACCATTAAGGAGATTTTTTCCTTAAATAAAGAGTTAGTCACCCCAACCCCAAAGGAATTCAATGAAAAAAGTTATATATTATACATAAAAAACAATAACTTCGATGCTATAATAGGACAGAATATTTTAAAACCTATTAAAGTAATAATTAATTTAGAAAAGGAGTATGTAGAAATAAACGGCAACACAATTAAATTTATAAGCTCATGCCCTTACAATTAAGATATTAATATACTTACAGAATGTAAAGAGAATTTGCTAGATATTTTATCAAATAGTGACATGAATGAAGAAGAAAAGCAAAAATTAGAATACATTCTAAAAGCGATTTATTTTTCCAAGAAGGTAAAAACCTTTCTCATACTCATGAAATTCAGCATGAAATTGTTACAAAAACAAGTAGACCAACTTATAATAAAATATATAGATATCCCCAAATTCATGAAGAAGAAATTAGTAGACAGATGAACGAAATGTTGCGCCAAGGTATAATTAAAGAAAGTAATTCCCCGTACAAGTCGCCTCTTTGGATTGTACCGAAAAAGCAAGACAATTGAATGAAGAAAAAATGGAAATAGTTATTGACTACAGGAAGGTAAACGAAGTCACTATAAATGATAAATTTCCAATAACCCATATAGAAACAATACTCAGCAAACTTGGAAGAGCTCAGTATTTCACAACATTAGATCTTGCAAAAGGCTTTCATCAAGTATTAATAAAAGAAGAAGATAGACCAAAAACAGCTTTCTCTACACCCCAAGGACACTTTGAATTTATAAGAATGCCTTTCGGACTAAAGAATGCACCAGCAACTTTCTCTTATTCAGTTCTTAGGGAATATATCAACAAGATATGTGTAGTTTATTTAGACGACATCTTAATTATTAGTTCAAGTATTGAAGAACATACCCAAAATATCAACAAAATATTTTCAGCATTAAGAAAAAACAATTAGGCTGTTCACGATAAGGTGGTTATCGGGTTATGTGGTTATGTGATTAAGTGAACAACAACAAAATGCGGTATGACAAAATAACCAAAGTTGACCAACCTAGGCCCTTGTTTACAGATTATGTGGTTATTTGCTTATTTCCAGTGTTAGAAAGTCGTTGGAATTTTACTAAATGGCAGCACAAAAAATAAATAAAACTAAGCGAATGGCATTCCTATTTAGATTTTCTTATTGGAAAATCTGCTATTAACAGCTGTTTTTTGTTTACAATCGGCAAATTAAAATCGGAACAAAAAGCATTCAAAAGCATCAAAAAGAATCAAAAATCAGCAAAAATCAGCAAAAATCAACAAAAATCATCAAAGTAAGTAAAAAGATAAAGTACAAAATAAATATTCATTGTTTGTCATTTATTTATACTCTAATTTTAGTGTCTACAGAAATACGAAAGCGCCGGCGAGAAAAGGAGGTGAAAAAATGGACGGAAGCCGAAATTAAAACCGTGCTGTCCTATATGCAGGATCACCGAAACGTCGAGGTTAGTTTGCGACACATTAGTTATTTATTTTGATTTAATTACATCTCCTTTAATTTCAGAAACCAACAGCGAAAATTTACTACACTAAGTTGCTTGCAGTGACAAAAATTGAAGGAACGTGGAACACCTTAAAATGTAAGATTCGCTACTTAAAAAGCCAAATGAAATCGGCAGAACACTGGCTAAATTCCACGGGCGCTGGAGTAGAGGATGGCGATGTGGAGCTGACTGTGATGGGTAGATTTTATATATATTTTAATGTCAACTTTGGAATTAAATTGATTTGCTTTATTACAGATAAAGTGCTTAAAATTTGTCCGCATTACAAGCAATTAGCGGACATTTTTGCTACGGAGAGGGAAGCTGAGGTGGTGGTAATGAGTTCCTCTGCAATGGAACTCGACACTGAAGAAAATGTTGTGGATGTTTTGGAAGACCCCGAACCCAAAGCGCAGGAAGAAAATGATATCCTCGTATCTGAATTGGCATCTGGCTCATCTGCGGCCAGCCCTTTCGTAGAAAAAATTAAGGCCAAACAGAAAAACACTGCCATAGATAAACTGGCAAAATTAGAATCAGAAAGAATGAGTTTTCGCGAAAAACAGCTTCAATTTGAAATTGAAAAATTCAATTGAATGAAAGAAGTTGAAGCCAACAAAAATGAAAATGAAAAGAAAAAGATTGAATACGATTTCCAACTCAAAAAAATGGAGTTGGAGCAAAATGAAAGAATAAGAAAATTGGAAATAGAAATGAAATATAAAAGTAATAATAATAATAATATTATATAATATAATAATCAATAAACAAATAAATAATTATCAGTTACTTGTTATTAAAACAAAAATATGAATTTTTATTGAAAAATTAAATTGTATAGTGCTTGTCTTTTTAGTTCGGGGGTAGGTGCAACTATAGCATCTACATCATATTGGTATCCATGGGCTTCGACACTTTGCCTCTCAAAGTGTGAAGAATCTCGCCCTTTCAAGAGTATGTTGTGCAGCACACAGCAGACAAGTACCCATTCATTAAAAAATGTTTGACTCTCCCGGTCTTTTATTTTTATCCGCATTTGTTTCAAACTACAAAACTTTTCTTTAAGAATCCCGAAACAATTTTCGACTCTAACACGATACTGGCTGTGTACTTTGTTGAATTTAGCTTGTCTTTCAGAGTCTGCTAAAGAAGAATTGCTTCGGTATGGTGTTATTAAATGTTTTGTCAACTTATACGCAGAATCACCTGCAATCCACTCTTCTCCACTAAATAAGCTAGTTGTGTTTCTTCCAATATGAGATTTCCTAAACACTTTAGAATCGTGGTAGCTTCCGGGATTGCCCACTTCTGCATGTAATATGCGTAACTTATGGTCACATACGACTTGCAATTTGATAGAGTATATTCGTTGCCGAGAAAAATACACCTCATGATTTTTATTCGGCTTTTCGGCCAGTTTAATCTCGCTACCGTCAATGTAACCAATGCAATATGGTAATTAGAAGAATGTTTGGGAAACAAGTTCCCGGCGCTCTGCCGGTCCAGGCCAATGAATGAATTGAGGTAGTTTAATCAAAATTGCCGAAAAAACTCTTTTGGTGATATTGGTCAATGTACCTCCATCTCCCACACCAAAAGTTGTAGCGATTTTACGCATAGAAGCACTTTCACCCGATGAACCTAATCGGAGCAATACGATTGCGAGTTGCAAATCTACAGGTATTTGTAAACTTGAATTAGTAAAGTTCATATCATTAGAAAATATTTCTAGGAGATGAGCGAATTGTCATTTGCTGACGCGCAGCATTTGTAAAAATCTTCCATCGTCAAAGCAACACAGAACATTTTCTCGCCAATGAATAGATTTTGGAAGATGTAGTTCATCTCCCCGTCTACTACAGATGATTAAAGTTATATCCTCTAGCAGTTCATCTAGTACTTCATCCATTGCATTATGACACTGTTCAGGGCGCAAGATGTCTGCAAATTTTATACAAAGACTTTTTTGAACCCTTAAAATTCGGATTATTTAATAAGAACATACCTTCAATAAAATCCATTTCCTGAATAGCAGAACTTATTTTAAATTCGATTATTTTGCTTTTTAAACTTTGCTTAGGCATTTTATAAGTTGGAATTTCACTGAACTAAAATTGTAAACAATGAACAGCTGTTTGTGTAAAAATAAGCAAATAACCATATAACATAGGTTGCTCACGGAGCATAGAGGTTATTTTTAATCTAATAAGCACATAACCCGATAACCACCTTACCGTGAACAGCCTAAATTTAAAGATTCAGGCAGATAAATGCAAATTTTTCGCGAAAACAACTGAATTTCTAGGTCACACTTTAACAACAGAAGGTAGACAACCAAATTTAAGCAAAATCGAAAACATACAAAAACTAAAGTTGCCTACTTCATCAAAGCAAATTAAATCATTCCTAGGTATAACAGGTTATTATAGAAAATTTGTAAGAGATTACGCTAAAGTAGCACATGGTTTAACAAAATATTTAAAAAGGAATATTAAAATAAACACTCGCGATACTTAGTATATAAAATCTATTAGTGAGCCCACCAATATTAAAATATCCAGACTTTAACAAAAAATTTGGCATTTCAACTGATGCAAGTGACTTTGCAATTGTCGCAGTATTAACCCAGGACAGTCATCCTATAAGATATGCCAGTCGAACACTTAACAAACACGAAAGAAGTTATTCCACTACAGAAAAAGAACTACTAGCTATTATCTGGGCAGTGACATATTATAGACCATACATTTACAGAGCATTTGATCTCTTAACCGATCACCAACCACTTAAGTGGCTCCAAAAAAAAACAAGGGAAAAGACATTAACCCAAGATTGGAAAGATGGGTAATTAAACTAGGTGAATACAATATTAATGAAAATTACGTGAAAGGAAAGGAAAATAACGTAACCAATTTTCTAAGTAGAATAGATAGTACAGGAGAGATTCAATGGAAGAAGACAACATAAGCACAAATACTACAATCCACTCTCAAGAGAGAAATGATCATTTTACAATTTTACATACTATTGTAAATCGCTTCAATATACAAATCATTTTAACAAAAAAGGCAATTATGGAATATGAAGAGCTAGGCAACACGATGAAAATTTTTATTAGCGCAGAAGATATAAAAAATAATAATTTCATAGATCTTTGTAGTAGGCACATAAATAGTGGAAAAGTAGGTATTTTTTCTTACTAAATCGATAATCAGTACAATATAGTTCAGCAAAAGCTTATTCAAATATTTAATAGACAGGTAAAGTTTTTTAGATGTGAATTCCATGCTAAAGATATGAAAAATGAAGAACAAGTTTATAAACAAATTGCTCTATATCATAAAAATGAAACAGGCCATGCAGGTATTAATGAAAATTATGAAAAATTGAAAAAACTGGAAAAATTTTAAGTTTGCAATAGAGCAAAATATGATAGAAAACCTTTAAAACCAAAATTTCAATTAACGAAGACACCATCAGATATAAATGAAATAGTTCACGCAGATATATACATAAATAAAAAATGTTACTTCCTTAATTTTATAGACAAATTTGCTATGGCATTCAGCTATCATAGAAAAGCTTAGATTATTCTTTTCCATCAAAGGAAGACCCAGAAAGTTAATATTAGATGATGAATTCAATTCAATTAACATAAAAGATTTTTTTAGTGAAGAAGAAATAGAAGTTCATTTTACAAAACCGAACAGTCATACTGGGAATTCAGATATCGAAAGATCTCACAATACTCTCTCCGAAAGAATTAGAGTCCTATAACTTAAAAAACCGAGCCTTTCGACAGCGGAAAAAGTATTTCAAAGCATAGAATGGTATAACAAATCTTGTCATTATATAATTAAAACCACACCTCTTGAGGTTACAAATGGAAAAACTGATAAAAATTTGATTAAAGACACAATTCAGAAGACTAAAGAAAAATGCATAGGAAAACTAAATAGAAATAGAGAAAAGTTTAATAACACTCAAAAAGAAGGTTACGTAAAAAATTATAAAGCGGTTCGGCACAAATACGAACCAAGGTATAGAAAATTGCCATTAGATAATATTCACCCGACAAATATTAAACGTCCAAACAAATTTTTAAGGTCAAATACATCTTCAAAATAACATTGATGATAGCAATTTTAATAATTAGTAATGCAGCCAAACTGGAAGTGCATCAAATACATACCGACAATGGATACGCAGAAATTATCACCAACACTAAACAGATTGTTACATCATCTGACCTCGTAATTCACATAATTGACCCTCGTGAAATTCTTTACATACTAAATAATATAACAAAAATCTCGCAAACATATTCACATCTACATTATTACAACCTATCTAATAAAATTGAAAACTTGAGAGGTAAAATCAAAACATTAATCCCAAGAAAGGTTTAATTAACGGTATAGGTTCTGTACATAAATTTGTATTTGGAACGATGGATGATGGAGATAGAATAGATATTGAAAATCACCTTAAGAAAGTAGATGAAAATTCACATAATTCAATTACAGCTCTCAACCACCAAATAAAAATTAACAATTTCTTTTCGAACACGTTCATAAAATTAAAACAAATTATTGAAGACGAAAGAAAAAATTCTTCAATATATCAAGAGAGAACAGACAAAATATTGATTATTCATGAACAAACAATAAAGATCAACATTCTCAAAGACGCAGTAAACCAGATTCAGGAAAACATTATTTCAGCAAAAAGTGGTATTTTTCACCCAAGCATTTTAACAATTGAAAAAATTTATAATTACAACATAGACCTCAACAAACTTCAATATATAAAATTATGCACCTTGGAATATAAAGAAAATTTGTTAATGTTCGTGGTCAAAATCCCAAAAGAATTTCAATCGGTCCAATTAAAAACTATTATTCCTATACCAAATACAGCAGGCAAAGAAATAACAGCAGAAATTGATAATGTTTTTGAATACAAAAATGTCACTTATAAATTCGAAGAAGCTAAAACACTCAATGAACTACAAATTTCTAAACATTGCATCTATTTATTAAATTGTGAACTTACCAAAAATATCATTACAGAAATTTTTCAAATTGATGAAGAAACTATTTTAATAAAAAATGCAAATGGCATAGAACTAAACCAGAACTGCGACAACAGAAAAATTATGTTGAAAAACACTACATTGATTCATTATAACAACTGCACAATTAAGATCCTATACCAAACATTCTCATATACTAAAATATCATACAATCAAAGATTTTGTTATTTTATTTTTTTAACAAAATTACAATTAACGACCTTGTATTTAAAAACGAAGAAAATTTAAAAGAAATTAATGAATTAAAATATCACAAAAATATTTCTCATATTGGAATATCAATTTTAAGTTTTATTGTGATTATAATAATAATTTTAATATCTTGTAAAATTAAAATAAAGAAAAACAATAATATTCAAACTCAGGAGAGTTTTCCATTAAGGGAGGGAGGAGTTAAGTGTACACTATCACACAACAAAATACTGTAAATTGGACAAAATAAAAGATTAAAGAAAAACAAGTAAACATTACAAAAAATAAGATAACAAGTAGAGATAAAGAACATAATGCAAATGCGTACAAACATGTTTTGGTCCTTATGTTTGACTGTAATGATAACCCAGACATTATCGGGTAAACCACACAATCATGTTTGTTTGCATTCAATAGAAAATAAGATTATATTTAACAAATATTGTATTTCATAAGAAAATAAACAAAGAAATAGATTAACTCATTCAAGCCCACTGTTACATATGTATGTATATGTAGCGCACCGCATTCAAACTTTAAGCGCTGGCTGAGAGCAGCATACTTCTACGAAGCAGAATTTAAGTCTACCTTTTATTACAATACAGCACTGTAAGCGATTCGTTTTGAAAATCAAGTCAGTTCTCTTTTCAATTTCAACGCAGTTACTTGTCCGCGAAGTGAAGGTTTTTAGAAGTGGTAAAATTGGAGAAATGACGTCACGTCGAAGGTAAATATAGATATTAATATATTTATATGTCTGATAAGAAGAATATTGTTTATTAAAAGTTATTGATAAATATGCAAAGAAAGTTATAAAAATGTGAGAAAAAATATTTCCTGTGTAGCAATGTAAATGTGATTACTGTATTATGTTGTATCGTTACCTTATTTTGATGTTACTTGAATAAGCAATCGTGTTGTACTTTTGAATTTGTATTATGCTTTATTTTAATATTACTTGTATAAGCAAAACGGTAGTACTTTTGAATTTGTATCATACCTTATTTTAATGTTCTCGAATAAGCAACCCTGATGTATTTTTTAAACTTGTAACTGGCGACATGAAAGTGAGAAAAAATAAAGAAGAGTCAGTTCGGACGCAACCACGAAACGAATCGGTCTTCCTACACCTGGGAGGAGTGCTCCCTGAAGAGCCGATAATGAAGGCGTTACATATATGTAACAGTGGGTATCCCCCGTACTTTTTGCTGGTTTTGTTAGGTATTAGCAACAGGGAATTTATCTCAGTGTTTTTATATCCGTGTGCATAACTACACAAGAATATTATAACTTTATTTTTATGTGTGTGTCATAAAAGTTTATATTTATGTTCAGATATACTTGTTTGACATTGGAGGAAGCAACAAATATCCTTGAGGAATTGATGTCAGATGATGATGGGGATGAGATTATTGAAAAAATAGTTATTGAACCTCCGAGCGGTAAAAATATTGAAACAGATGAAGATTCTGGCGATGAGTATGGCAGTGGACGACCAGATAATTTGCTTAAAGTACAGTTAACGCAATCCTGCCAAGTTATCATGCGGAATACTGCTGAGGAAGATTTCTTGGATGAAGCGCTAAGGGATGTCTTGAACTATTCGTCCCACAATTTGGATGTTGATGTCTTAGATGCCACTTTACCAACATTTGAGTCGTCAACTTCCAGTTTGATTTTGGAAAAAACACCGAGTAAGATTGTTTGTAAAAACTTTTTACCCTCTGAAACCTAAAAACGGAGTCAACGACCACCAACTTTAAAACCGACTGCTGCTCAGAAAAAATTGCCAAAGCGAAAGAAAAAGAAGCAAAGACCAACAAAACGATCTAAACCAAGAAGAGAACCTATAATATTTGGGTTGAGGATAATAATACAAGGTACCAACAAATTTTTCCAGAGCCAAGCTATCTTAACTGCGTTAACCTATCGCCCCATGAGCAATTTGAAAAATTTTTTGATGACGTATTGATTGAAATGCTTTGTACGGAAAGAAATAGCTATGCCGTATATTGTGGTCAGGTGAACCCACAAATAACAACACAAGAAATGCGTGTTTTCATTGGAATACTTATAGTCACTGGTTACTCCTTTTTTCCTGTAAGAAGAGGGTATTGGTCAAATGAAACAGATTTTCTGAATGTGATGATTAGCGATGCTATGCGCAGAAACCGTTTTGATACAATTTTCCGCAGCATACATTTCATAGATAATGCAAAGCAGCAGATAAATGATAAAATATGGAAGCTACGACCATATACTGATGCCTTGAAACAGCGTTTCCAGAAGCACTTTCATCCCGAAAGGAACCTGTCGTACGATGAATCAATGATAGAGTATTATGGGCGTCATGGTTGTAAACAATTCATTAGAGGCAAACCATTAAGATTCGGGTACAAAATGTGGAGTTTAAATACCGCCCTTGAATATTTAATAAATTTTGAAATGTATCAGGGAACAAATCCTCGTAGGAAAACAGAATATCATAAATATGGCAAAAACATAACGCCGTTGTTTTGCATGTTGGATAAATTCGATGTAACCATCAAACATCTAGAATTTTCCCTCCACTTAGACAACTTATTCATTACTACCTCGGCACTAGTTGGACTGAAAGAACGGGGTTACCAAGGAACAGGCACCATTCGAGAAAATATAATTCCAAAATCATGCCCTCTAAATTCAAGAGAGGAATTGAAAAAACGAGAGCGGGGCCATGTGGAAAGTGCAATAATGAAAGATACAGGCATAAAAAGTGACCAAATGGGTTGACAATGCAGTCGTAAGTGTTGCTTCAACCATACATGACAAATTACCATTGACTACCATCGGAAGATATTCGCGGGCCGAAAGAAAAAGGGTAGTGGTTCCTTTGCCACATTCCATTTTGCAATACAACAAATTCATGGGTGGAACTGATAGAATGGATCAGAACGTCAATGCATATAGGATTGGTGCTCGTGGAAGGAAATGGTGGTACTCGATTTTCACATGGCTTATAGACGTGTCGGTTTAAAATGCTTGGCTTTTCCATCGTAAAGGTGGGGAAAGCGTAACCCAATTGGATTTCCGTCGAGCTATTGCCGCCAGATACTGCAAAACTTTTGCAGTTACAAAGCCTCCTCAGAGTTATCGCCGACCAGCCAGTGATGAAGGGAAATACTCCAGCCGTTTTGATGGACTAAATCATTTTGTGGTCGAAATACCCGGCAAAAAAAGGCATCGTTGCGCTGATCTTAACTGTAAATCACATCCATCTTCTATGTGCAAAAAATGTGATGTGGGCTTGTGCATAAAATGCTTTGAAAAATATCATTATTTTGAAAATAATAAAATATAAGTATGAACAACAATGTAATGAGAGTATGAGTGTTCATTATTCTTTCAATCTGAATTGCTTTATTATGCCAATGTTGTCTTGATTTTCGCTAGAATAAAAGTACTGAACATTAATTTTAATAAAAAAAAATATGAAAATTGTATTTTACGTGAAAAAGGATGAAGTCAGAAACTATAAGGTACTGCCCACTGTTACATATATGTAACACCTTCCACAGCGGAAGCCAGATAAACTATGAACACAATTTTTATTTTCCCTTGTTTCTAATCTCAATTGAAAAAACTTTCTTAAATTTCGCGCTCCTAACCCATCCGGTTCGCCGTGGGCTTGAATGGGTTAAGAAAATTGTAATCACTTTAGTAGTTATATAAGCAGAACATAATTTGAAAAAGAAGCAGAATAAAATATAATGTCACAGAAGTAACATTGTCGGCATTTTTATTTATTCCTCCGCTCGGACAAAACCAAAACTCGCTCGCATAGTTTTGTGTAATTATAAATATTTGAAAAAAAAAGGATTTTTTAGTGATTTAATTTCGTGCTAGGAATGGTATGTAAGTACGTCTATTTGTGGTTGTGCTAGGAACATTAGATTTGCATTTGTGTAGGCTGAAATTTGCATAATTTTCTCATTTTATGATATTTCAGAATTAATTTTTAATAATTTTTTCTGAAATCGAAGTGTAGGCGTTGAGGAAATCAAGTAAAACCTTGTGTGTGTGTATGAACACTCGTTTGTTCATGCACAAATTTTCTCATGTATGTATGTGTATATGCTTGCACAAAATTTTTAGGCAAGTGTTTTTTATAAGATTTTTTTTTGTTGTTTTTTTATAGTAGAAGAAAACGGAACTTCAATCAGCTAAACCTAACCTACTCCCAACTCAAGACTCTCCCACGGAACCGCCGGTTAAGTATTACTTCGTGGGAGGGACAAGACATTTAAGTCTCTTCTATTGCGCGGACTGACGGAAGCCCAGTCTGTTGAAAATATCTCAGTTTGGTCATTATGACTGCTGACGCTTCGTTGACAGCTTTCCATTTATCAGTCGATTGACACATGAGTGTCGTTAAATTATCGACCGTAAAATTACCTCCGAGTGTGGGTAGCTTCTCCCTTGTATTCGTAAATCGAGGGCAATAAAATAATACATGTTCAGAGTCTTCTATATACTCTGCACACGGCGGACAGTTCGGACTAATGTCGTTGTGGAATCTGAAAAGATAGCTTCTAAAGCATCCATGTCCACTAAGCATTTGGGTCAGATGAAAGTCTATGTCCCCATGTCGTCTATCTATCCATGAATGGATGTCTGGTATAAGTCAGCGATTCCATCGCCCTTAGTATGAGGAATTCCACCGCTCCTCCCACATTTTAGTGTTCTTGTTTGTCTCTTCTGTCCTTGCCGATACTGTTTTAGGCCTTGATAGCTGATATAAACGCTCAAGTGCGTAGACCATTTAAGCACTCATTACATTTATTTCTCAAGTCGGCTAATTGTTTGGTTACTGCTACCACCATGAGATCATCCGCATAAGCTACTAGTTTCACGTCTGTTGGTTGCTGTCTTTTGAGTACCCCGTCGTACATAATGTTCCATAATAGTTTGCCTAACACTGAGCCTTGGGGTACACCACTCGAGATAGAGTAGCTCTTGGTGCCTTCGTCCGTATCAAAAGTCAGCCTTCTGTTTTTAAAATAACTCGTTATTATGTTTATGAGGTATTCAGGAGCCCGTATTTCATCCAGGGCGTTGACTACATCTGCCCATTTTGCCAAGTTGGACGCATTCTTGACATCCAGGGTAATCAGGGCGCAGTACTTTTTTTTGCCACCTTTCCAACTTTTGCCACTTACTGCTCATTTCGCTTGGCGTCAATAGTGGATCTCTTTTTATAAAGCCAAACCAAAACGTTGTACTTTCCAAGAGTCGGGGAATACCTCTTCCTTTATACAAGCGTTGTACATTTTAGCGAAAACTCGACGTTTTGAGCTTATGGCTGCCTTCAGAGCTCTGTTCGGTATGCTATCCAGGCGCTTTGGTGTTTTTGATTTTCTTTGCTATTGTCAATAGTTCGTCTTTCGTGACTAACGCGGGTGACCTGCAGCTTCGTTTCGTCGCTTGGCATATGAAATCCCGTCCCGGGAATAATGTGTCGATGACCTTTCCCATAAAAGATGCATCTTCAGGTTGCTGCTGCTTGTTTCAAAATTTCGACATACATATTTTCTAAGCAGTGCCCCAGGGATCAATGTTTGCTTCTTCACACAGCTTCTCAAAACATGATTTTTTGCTTCGGGTAATTGCTTCTTGTAGCTTTTAAATTCTTCCCTAAGGCGATTTTCGTTCATTTAACCCCGGTTACGCTGTAGACGTGGAAATTTCCTCATTCCACCAATATACAGGCCACCGCTTGTTGTGATGTGACGTTCTACGAATTGTTGCATTGCATGCTGGGACCAGTTCTTTTCGAACTGCTGATACCAAGTGGGCGGCGCCCTCACCAGATGCCTTTGATGCACTCCAGAGGAGCTCAAACAGGTCTAGGTCGAATTCTTGTTGTTTCCAGCTTCGCTTTCGGGAGGGGTTTCTGCTGAAAAGTTCTTACTCTCGGGAGTACGAAATTTGTGCTATAATTGCCATATGGTCACTGTTTGTGTATATGTCAGACACCGCCCACTTAATGTGCCTGCTCAGCGAATCGTTTGCAATCATAATGTCAATTATGGATCTTTTATTACCTGTTTGGTAAGTGTTTCGTGTTCCGATGTTCGTTATTGTTAAATGCGTTTGACTCAAATGAATTAACCGCCCGCGGTGGTTTGTACATCTGCTACCCCATGCACTTGACCAAACATTAAAATCTATTATAATAGGTGTTTTGCCTCTGGTTTCTAAAGACAGCCTTAAGAGGAAATCTTCGAATTCTGCGATTGCTGCGCTGGGACGAGCGTTGCAGCTTACGAAATAAATCCCCTGAATATTCGACCATGTGAAGCAATTATGTTTTTCTCAGGAGCAGGTCTTAAAAGGTTGCCCTTTACCGGACCATATTGCTGCCTTTACAGATTTATCTGAAATCCATGTGCTTTCCGGACTCTAGGAGTATTGTTCACTTAGTATGACGACATCAATGTTCTCTTCTCTGCGCAATGGTTTAGATTCAGCTAGAGCAGGGATGGGCATATTAGCCCTCAGAGGCATTTTGCCCGTGCGGGCACGAGTGCACATTTTGAGGGCTAGATGAGGGGATCATCGCGGGCAAACATGAAGAGGGAAGTGAGAGCAACGAATTTTACCACTCCATATTTAAAAATGAGAGCAAAGTGTTTTCCCTCACCATGTTTACAAATGAGAGCGCACGCATATATGGGAAGTTGCACTGTGGGTAATAACTGTAAAATTTCCTAACAATTTTAAGTTTCTTTGTAACTACTATAAACTAATAAAATGTAAGACAAATAAAAAAAATATAATGAATATATTATTTTAGTAATAATTTTTTAATATGTCTTTATAACAGCATTTAATTTGGTTTATTTGCCATAATAAATTCTATGTTTGGTTTAATCTCATTAGCTGTAGCTACGCGCATTATTTTACCAAAATTTAAATCAGATAACCTTTTTCTTATTTTATGTTTGTTTAATTTCATTATTGAAAAAAATTGTTCACAAATATAGATATTATATAATTTACACCGATTTCCCTCGCTGATGACATTTCGGCACATTTAAATTATAATAATTTCAGTTTCTCAACCACTGTCTTCAAACGCATATACATAAATGAATCTTATGCGCAATGAAACGATTCAGCTGATTGCTCTCTCACAACGCAGGGTTGCCAGGCTCCATATACTGTAGTTATTATAAAAATTGTCTTCAATATATTTGAAATTTTCTTAAACTAACTCAAAATCAGAATCGAATGCTATTATTTATAAATATATAAACTAGTTTTACTAGTTTGATTTCAGTTTTGATGTTTTTTGTTATGAAAAATTATAATTGAAAATTTAGATGTGTGCAAAACTACATATGCGTATTGAGTAATGGCAACATTGTTCGAATGAAAACGAGAACAAAACGCCTTCCGCTCGTAGCGGAGGGAGAATCGAAATACGGTGTTTCTGCCATTAGTGTTTGTATTCTATTTGTGTGCTTAGCCACTCTCAATCAATAATGCCATACCTCGGAAATATATTTTTATTTGATGAAATCTTATATTTTTGAAAATATGTCTTCCCTTTCTATAGCGCATATTATTATTTTAATACATTTCCAGAGGCAATTTAGATTTTTAAAATTTAACAGAACAGTTATAGAAAAAAACCTCAATTCTTTGAATATTTTGATAAAACAACCAAACTGAAAATATCACAAATATTAATATAGTATATTAAATATATATATATATATATATATATATATATATTTATATAAGCATTTTCATTAAATTATATATATATATATTATAGTCACAAGTATCTTTTTTTTATATATGCATATATATAAAATTGCCTTGCATATGTACGTATAAAAGCCCACAACTTGAGAAAAGTTTTCTCAATTGTAGCTAAAATGAGTTTTTACAACTGGCATCACCACCATTAACTGTTCTATCTCATATATAGTGGTGTGAACAAAATAAGAACAACTATAGGTGTTGTGAAGTTTTAAAATATGCTGTTTTCTTATTAAATAAAATTGTTTTTAGATACAAGTATAACTTATATATTTTTTCCAAACAGTGATTAGAATTTCCCACCATGCAAAAGTAAATAAAAACAAATTTTAATGCGAAACTCTAAACCCTGCAAATTATGTTTGCCTCTATTTGTTCACACAACTGTACATTCCGATATGAAGTAAACTTCCGCTCTTTAATTTGTGTACAATGTCAGTATTGCCGCAACCACTCTGCGATGAACATTAAGTCACGGAGGAATGTAATTGATTTTTTTCGCAACTTTTCGCAACTTGTTATGCCCTTCTCTCCGTAAACTGATATTCCCGTCATCTAGCCCCCGTGCGCACTTTGCTAACTTTGCGGGCTAAAAATGTGCCCATCCCTGAGCTAGAGTCTCTTCATTTACTTAGAGACTTCAACATCTCGAGGTACTTTGGGCAGGTCGTGCTCAATACAGAGTGCTCCCCTTTGCAGAGCATACAGCTCGGAACGTTTGTGCACGACTTTGCGAAGTGTCCTGCAGTTCCAAAACGCGTGCATAGGGAAGATCTGTCTGTCAAACTGCAGCATTTACGAGCCTCGTGACCCAAATGGAAACACTTATACACAGGGAATAGGCGAGTATTCTTGAAGGCGACAGATTGACCACCCAATCTTTATTTTTCCCAATTTGAGTGCGGCCTTAGCATCCTGAGCGCGCATGCATACAAGTGCTATTTGTGTTCCACTACGCGTTTTTCGCAGACTTTTTACATTCGTTGTCTCCAGATTTTGAATTCCGCACCCCCTTTTCAGTGCTGAGCAAATTTCTTTGGGAGTTGTTATTTCGTCCAGGACTTTGCATACTATGGTAACATTGTGGGTGGGTGTGGCTTGTATCATAGCCATTTCTCCAATCACTCCTTCCAAGACGCTTTGGAATGATTCGGCTTTCATGTCTGCCCCATTTTTCAGTTCTAAAAGAAGGTATCCTTTGAGTGTTTTCCGTACATAGGTAACTTTCGAACCCAACTCCTCAAGCCCGCTGTCGCTTTTTATTTTCCGCAGAATATTTGCATACGACGCCCCTTCTTCCTGATAATGATGACATCCGATTTTTTTTTTTTTTATTTTCTTTTCCATCAGTTTTCTCTCTTTAACTACGTCTATCCATCTTTCATTTGCGTTTTGAAGCGTCCTGGTATCCTTTTGCGCACTTTGATTGTCGCATAAAACCGTAGTAGGACCTTTTGTATAGTCCGTGTAACCCAGCTCGCAAAGCATACCACGTAGAAAAACTGTCTCTTTTGCACCTTGACACAATGCAATGTACTCTGCTTCCATTGAGCTTAACGCAACCACAGACCTCTTTCTTGACTCCCAAGCTATAGCTCCACCAGCCATCGTAACGAAATAACCTGCGTACGATTTTCTGTCAGCAGCCTGCATCTGTGAAACATAAAAAATTTTTAAAATTAGCAGAAAATTGAAGTTTACCATTTGGAGCTTTCTTCAGATATCGAAGCACGTATTTAGCAGCTTGCATATGCTCTTTATGCGGATGCGAGTTATACTGAGAGAACTTTGATACCACATGCGCAATATCCGAGGTACTGGAGCCCATGGAGTTGCCGCTGGTTTGCAATCTGTCATGCCCCACTGCCGTATAAGTTCTGTAGCATATCGTGTTTGAAGTATCGTTATATCACCACGATCACCATCGCGCTCTACATCTGATTTGTACCTTTTAAAACTTGATTCTAGTAGTATTTGCGTTACTTTTTTGTTCCACTCACGACCGGCTTGCTTCAGACTGTACACCGTCTCCTCCAAATCACCGTTTAGATATGCCGCAACGATGTCAATGTGGTTGACCAACAACTTATACTGTGCTGCCAATGCCAATATTAACCGAATTGTGGAACGGCGGACCACTGGTGCAAATGTTTCGCAATAATCGACGTTATACTTCTGCGAACAGCCCAGTGCAACTAACCTCGCCTTAAACTTCTCAATAGAACCGTCAGGTTTGCGCTTTATTGCAAATACCCATTTGCATCCGATTAAATTGCTGTTATTTGGCCTATCCACCAAGTCCCACGTTCCATTTCGCATCAACGAATCGTATTCTTCCGACATTGCCGCTTTCCAGCTATCTGCTTCTTTTGAATTTAGTGCCTCGGTAACAGTGCCAGGATTTTCAACAATAGAATTTAGCATCTCCGGAGAAGAGCCTGTACAATAAACTTTCTTCGGCCTACCTACGAACGTACGAATTTAGGTCTTTCTCGCTTTCTCTTATTGTTACCTACAGCAACCTCTTCATAGTCGGACTCAGACTCGCTTTCTGGCTCATTTCGCCCACCTTGCTCATAATTCTCGTTTTCTAAATTCTTGCTATTTGCTTGAATTGTTCTTTCGTTAGTTGTTTGTTCATTTATTTCAACAAGAAATGGTTCTTCGTCTCCATCATTATTCTTTATATGTAATTCAAAGAACTTTTCAAGAAAAATTACATCACGCGGGATTGTGATTTGATTTGTTTGTAAATTGATAAGTCGGTGTCCTTTCGTAGCTGCTTGATAACCTACGAATTTAAGCTTTACCCCTTTAGGCAAAAATTTACTACCGCGTGGTTTCGGACCCTTCTGTAGAACCACGGCATCGCAACCAAACGTACGTGTCTTTTGTTGGACACCTATTTCTAATATACACTGCCGTGTTAACGGCTTCCGCTCATAACGACCGGGGCAAATTTGACGAATTTAATAAACAACGAGACATTTCAACTAATGTTCTATTGGCTCTTTCGGCCACTATTTTGTTGAGGGCTGTATGGTACAGTAGTTTGATGCCGAATGCCATTTTCATTTAAAAATGTCTTAATCTGGGAATTAATAAATTCCTTTCCATTATCACTACGTAATGTTTTAATTTTGCGGCCTGCCTGCTTCTCGCCGGTCGCAGCAAAAAGTTTAAACATGTCGAATACATCCGATTTTCTTTTTAAAAAATAAACAACCATATGCCTCGAATAATCGTCTATAAATGAAATAAAATACGATGCACCGCCAACCGAACTCACACCCATTGGCCCGCATAAATCTGAGTGTACTAAGTCTAAAACATTTTTCGAATAAACATTGCTATAGTTGGCATAGGGAACACTGTGAATTTTACACACCGCACAAGTCAAGCAGTCAAGGATTTTCGGAATTTTACTGTTTAAACCATTCACCATATTCATTTTTGATAAATTGTTTAAATCGTTTATGTTAAGATGACCGAACTGCCTTTGCCAATTACTTGCGCATTCACTAATCGCATTAACACTATCCGCGTTTCATTTTATGTTAGCAATATACATATATGTCATTTCCTAATTCAGCAGTTAAAATTGTTTTTCCCATTTTATTTTGTATCGAAGCACTATTTTCTTCAAATTTAATTACATTTCCACTTTCAGCGGCTTTCCCGATTGAAAAGAAATTGGAATGTAAATTTGAAACGTACCATACGTCTCTTAAATGTATTGTTGTGTATTTTGTCCTCAAAACAACTGTTCCTTTCCCTTGTGCATAAATATAGTCACCTGATTCTAAAATAATTTTATGTTTATCACGAACAAGAGAACTAAAAAATTTTGCACTATTGCACAAAGCTTTGTCATCTACTAGCGCGTTATTATCTTCGACAAAGCACTGAGAGCGTATGACCTCTACGTCCGCACTTATAACACCGTATGTTGTTGTTGTTATTACTGGAAATTCGACTTTCGTTAGCTCTTCCTTTTTCCCTCATTTTCGTTCTATTATCACTATAGCTGTCAGCACTTTTGCTGCAATCGACGCTGAACTCGCTGCCCAAACTCTGCCACTGCTACAGCTGATGTTGACTCTGCTGCTGGTGCCTTTGCTGTTGCTGTTGACGCTTCTTTTATTTACAGTGTGTCGCCTTATATCATTTGCTAAGAAAACTGTTTCTCCGCTATTGCACTTCTTACCGTGCCTTTGCTCCTCTTCCAAAACCTTAGCAATGAGACTGTCCAATTTTGGCAATACGTCCCTACTTTCCATTGCCACCACAAAATTCTCCAATTCGTCGGGAATGAACGAAGTAATGGAATGGACAAGAAATCATCTTCCTTCTCTAAACTTACTTCCTTCAAGTCATCTACGATGCAGCTGAATTCCTTTAGTTGAACCGAAAATTTCTCGCTGGTTTTGAATTGGAACCGAATTAATTTTTTAAATAAATTTACTTTCCTGCATGCTGTGTCTGCCTTGAAGATAGCGCTTAACGTATCCCAAGCACTTTTAGCTGTGATGCAGTTTTTTATATGGATGAGTTCGCTTGGCTTTACGCTCAACGTTATGGTAGCAAGTGCCTTCCTGTCGCACAGAAGCCAGGCTGCCTTTTCTGATTCCGTTTCGGGACACTTTTCAGTGACAGCACTCCACAAATCCAGAGTGATCAGAAGGCTTTTCATTTGGATGCTCCAAGTGGCATAATTGTCGCCACTCAATTCTTCGACGCTAGCTATAGCATTAGCCATTTTACCGCGTTTATTGCTTTTGACGCCGGATGAGCAAATTAACCGAATTATCGTAACTTAAATATTCTTACGAACCGAAAACTTGAAACCCATATCTATCTGGACCCATAACCTTTGTAACAGTTTTCGCGGAGAGAAAGAAAAACTCGTGACCGATATTATTAACGCATTTATTCAGACTGCCATTTTACAATAATCGTATAATCTAATGTGCTGTTTTATAGTACATAGACAAGTTATGTACATATGTATAATACAGTGCAGTACAGGATTGGTTTGCAGAGTTGTATGCAGAATTCAACAGTTGGCAATGCACCAACCAAAAGAAAAAACGAAAACACGAGAAGGGGAACAGCTAATAGACCAAAAAACAAAGAAAATAAAACGGCTGAATAATGAAAATACAAATTAAGTACACGCTCCTGTAATGGGAAATAATTGTATTTATTTTTCACAAATTGGCGCGGACAAACACAAAAGGTAAGTGCAAATGATTATATACATACTATATTATTAAAAAACCAAAATGTACTCATCTTTTTCTTTAGGCCTGATGTCCACTTAGGTGGTTTAACCTCTCTGGATGTCCCATACAAAAAAGAATTTAACCTTTCCCCAATAAACAACAGAATTTACAAGTAATTTGAAGAACACAAAAAAAAAAAAACACGTCTACTTCACTTTATGCTCTGTAGTAATTTTATAAGAGTAGGTGATTTTTCAAGTGCAGGTGTTTTTGGGGCAGGTAGTTTTTTGTGGATTTGATATTGTTAGGCGGGTAGAGCAGGCAGTTTTTTATTGAGTGTGGGGGCAAAGTGGGTTTTGCAGCAGGTGGTTTTTTCGGTTGGGTGGACTGCCATACGGTTGTAGTTGTTGAGCTGTCATACAGCTTCAGTGCTGTACCGTATCGTAGGTGTTCTCTTTTGGCTGAATTGCCTGTCAGGTTGAGTTGTGCTGTGCGCCTAACGTTCAGTTGCCCGTTTACGAGAGGGACTTGGGCAGTTTTTGCTTAATAGGTGCCGGTGCCTGTCCTTGTGCGGGAAGGGCTAACTTTGTTTGGATTGTTCAGTGAAATTGCCAGGGGTCATATGCCGTAATGTGTTAGTTGGGGAGTTGTATGACTGAGGGTGGGTGTAGTATTGCCTTTCTCCAGGAGCCCTACGCAACTAATGGTGTTGTTAGGGGTCTTCCTGGAGGTTTTAGTGCCTTTTCGGACCTTAGGGTTAATGCTGCAATAGTTGTGAATAATCCAAGCTATGATTGTGTAGTTCTAGATTCTTCAAAGCTGGGTGTTTGTGTAGCTATTGAGGGGGTGTTCGGTAAATTGGTTGTGGCTAGTTTGTACTGCAAATTTAGTGGCCTTTAGAGCCCTACCTTCTTGTAGGTGACAGTCTATTTATCCAGGAATTGGATGCGAATGCCTCGTCTTCGAAAGTGGTTCAGTAAAGTATCCCGGCATTCCTCTGGCTATCGGAGCTACAGTCGATGTGAGACATTAAGTGAATGGAGGGTGGCTAATGGCCTCCACGCTGTGAGTGAGCCCAGTGAGTGGTATACTTTTGATGGTCCTATTGGTGTGGGTTTTGTTGACGAAACGCTTATGAATGAGGCAGCAAGTGGAGCCTTTAATGTTAGGTGGGAGGTAAGGAGGGTGAGGATTGAGTGATCATAATTTGATTCAAATTATGGTTACCCCTCGATCCCCTTCCCCGCCTTATGTGATTGGTGTACCACTAGTACTGTTTGGAACCAATATGGACTCTCGGTTAGGGAAGCGGTATCGTGTATACCGCTTAGTGAGTTAGAGGAGCTGGGGGTGTTAGAGCAATTTGCTCGTCTCTATGAAGTAGTTTGTGGGGTTAACGATAGGGTGTTTGGTAGGTTTCAGTGTTGTAGGGTCAGCAAAATTAAATGGAGGATGGATGAGCTAACCTGGAAGAGGAGGACTGTGATTGCGGAGGTGATTGAGGCGAATGTTTCAACGCGACCGACGGTCCAATTCTGATAATTTGTCCCAGCTTACGTATGAATTTAGTTATGTGGATAGGGAGTATAAGGAAACTTGTCAAGGAAAAATAGCAAATACGTCTATAGAATCTGCAGGGGTCGTAGAAGTTAGGATATCACCTGTCTTCGCGTCGATGGAACTCTGTTATCGTCTTGGAGAGAGTATGAAGGGTTCTGTTAGATGCGTTGGATGTTTGATCAGAATTCTGTTAGGCATAATGTCAACAAATATGTCCTTGACATTTGATTACCTCAGCTGGGATCGGGTGGTGCAACGGCTGGAGGAGCTTGACTTTCCGGAAATTGCCCTTTGGTGGAGCTATTTTTCGGACAGAAAAGCTTCTCTAGTTGGTATGAATGGAAGTGTGGAGATTGAGGTGGTTCGCGGCTGCCCGCAGGGTTCCATCTGTGGTCCATATGTTTGGAACTTTATGATGGACACTCTGCTTGGGCAGCTCGAGCTCTCTATTTCTGGTTGAAGGTCGTTCGCAGAGTGAGTTAGAGCGGGCGGGAGGACAATTTTGGAAATTGTAAATTCTTGGGGTTTAGGTGTTGGGGTTGACACATCGATGGTTAAAACGGTGGCAATGCTGTTGAAAGGTAGATTATCGCCGGTTCATCCAACGATTATCCGTGTGAATGGTGTCAGTATCAGATATGAGTGCAAAAATGGGTTTTACTCCACACTTGGGTAGGGTTAAGGAGCGCATACTGGCGGCCGTAGGCAAAGTAAGACGCATCTTGAGGTGTGATTGGGGTCTCGGGCGTCGTGCTGTTCGCACCATGTATCGTGGCTTGTTTGTGGCTTGTGCCACTTATGGAGCTGCTGTATGGTGGAAGACAGCAGCGACGGTCTCGGGTCGCCGAAAACTTCTCTCGGTGTAACGTTATATGATTCTTGCATGTCTGCCTGTATGCCGCACTGTTACGACGGGAGCTTTACAAGTTTTGTTAGGAGCACCGCCTCTTTACCTGATTATCACACAGCTTGTGTTTGCTTTCAGGTTAAGAAAGTGTTTAAGTGTTCCCTTGCTGCGGTGTGATCGGATATCCGATGATGATGTGGAGAGGGAGGGATATCTAGGGACCAAGAGGCTTCTAGATGATAGGGTTAGGTGTAGGTGGCAAGAACGTTGGGATAATTGTCCCAATGGCCGAGTGACGTATGAATACATTCGGGATGTTGGGTTTGTTGTGGATAACACAGATTTCAGATTTTGTCTGGGTTTCCTGATTACGGAACATATGCCTCTGAATGCATTTTTGCATCAGAGGCACCTCTCTGACAGGTCCGGTTGTGTTTGTGGTGCGGGGGTAGAGGATTGGGTGCATGTAATTCCAGAATGCCCGATGTACTCAGACATTAGAGATTTGAGGGGTTTGGGATTTACTTGGACGAATTGGCACTTAGATGTTAGTGGTATGATCTCCACTAGTCGGAATACCGTTAGGATTGTATGCGCGTTATTTAAGCGGCGAAGGCGTTTAACTGCCAATTGGTGTTAGTTCTTAGTATGAGTTGTGTGTCTTGTGTTGTGTATTTTTTGTGTGTCAGTGGGGTCCACCCCCACCTTCTTTACTGGCCACCAGTCTGGAATAGTGTGGAAGCTCAACTGGTAGTAGTTTTGGCTATGAGGTCTGATTGGATATTTAATTCTGGTACCACGGGGAGCAGGAGCCCTTGGAGGTAACTCCAACCTGCTCATGCGGACTGACCCCTTGGCGGAATATCGTGGTGGTTGTGGTTTATACCCAAATGCGGGTAGAAATGACATTTTGTCAGTTCGATGAGGAGTTGCATTGCAGCCGGGTGCCGGACCCGTAGTACGGCAGAGGTTTTAGATGGGCCTCGAACCTTACTAAGGTGGTTAGTGTGTCCATTCTACACTTCCAATTGGTACTGAAAATGCCTGGCATTTTCAGGGCGCTGATCAACGCATTGATTTGATCCGTTCTACTTTTGAGTACCGTGGAGTAAGGCTGTCGTCAGCAGGTACGAGTACCTACGTAAAACATTCCGGTTGTTGTCTTCCTTGGGCATACTTCTCCACTCCCTGGCACCGCGACATATGATCTCTATCGCCGATAGCCCAGTATTGCGCAAACGGAATTCACGTAAAAAGTTGAAATATGGATTACGATGAAGTATCCCGCTGGCATTTTTCAGTTCTCGTTTTAAAAAGCGCTGTTTAAGATGCCGGTTTAGGCGTCGACAGTGGCGGATTTGCCCTAAGGCCCAGTAGGCCCAGGTCTAGGGCGGCCAGATATTAAGGGCGGCAAATCGTGCTAAAAAAATCACCGATAACAACAAGATTAACAAGAAATAACTCAAATGTAGGGTATCTTAACCTTATGTTTATATAATCTTCCCAAATCACTATTTTTGCGTATCAAAGTATAAATAATTTCGTACATATAAAGTATCTAGGAAGAATAGGTACTTAGGATATCTAAAAGGATATCAAATTGGCCCTACGTAAGTGCTACAGAGATGAAAGTTTTTGTTGCACTTTTATTGCAAATGGGACCTTGCACTTTTCCAACAATAGAACATTACTGGACCACAAACAAGCTATATAATGTAAACTTTTGGCGCACACATATGAGCCGCAATCGATTCCAGTTGATACTTCGTTATTTTCATATGGTTGATAACTCACAACCATCTACCGACAGATTATACAAGGTGAGACTAGTCCTAAATCATTTCAACGATGTTATGCGTGAAAACTATGTACCAGGTAAAAATATTTGTATTGACGAATCCATGATGCTATGGCGGGAAGATTGCTTTTCCGCCAATAAATAAAAAATAAAAAACACAAATATGTTGTCAAACTAAATGAACTATGTGAGTCCGACGGTCTTGTAATAAAAATAAAAATTTACAGCGGAAAATCTGAGGGAACTACCCATAATGTAGGTCACACTGCTGACGTTATTTCACATTTACTTGAGGACTATCTCGATAAAGACTACGCGCTTTACATGGATAATTTTTATAATTCAGTTAGTCTTACAAAACTGTTGTATACACGAAAAACTTATGTGTGTGGAACCCTACGAAGTAACAGAAAAGGAAACCCCAATGATGTGGTACATCATAAACTAAAAAGAGGAGAGTGTTTTTGGCAGACAAATGGTTCTGTTACTGTATGCAAATGGAAAGACAAACGAGAAGTCCTTTCCATTTCAAACATGCACGGTGCCCAATCGCAATTGAACAATTTCTATGAAACCGAATATAATTCGAGATTACAATAATGGAATGCCTGCATTGACCGATCAGATCAAATGATTTCGTACTACTCATCTCTAAGAAGGACTATTAGATGGCACAAAAAGGTTTTACTTCATATTACAGATATATATATATACAAAATGATCACAGAATTTACCAAAAAGTAACTTCATCTAAAATAAAACTTATAAAGTTCAGAGAAGCATTCGTCTTGGCGTTGATTGGAGATTTTCAACCACTTTAAAAAAAAAATAGATCTAAAGAGCTCCATTATTTAGAGTGTTTACCACCAACGGAAAAAAACAGCGTCCGACAAAGCCATGTCGTGAGTGTACCCAAGAAAAAAAAACGTCGAGAAACGCGTTACTTCTGTCCAGCCTGTCCAGAGAAGACAGCCCTTTGTGTGGAAAATTGTTTTAAAAACTACCACAAACAATAATACATTGCTTTATTTATTGTATTTGAGTTAATTTTTCCATTATATTGAATGAATTTTTCCATAATTTTTTTTTTTAATAAAAGCCAAACCCAAATTTTTTTATTTTCCCAGAAGCCATTTATCGATACTAACACTATTATAATACGGTTTTACTCATAGCTACACAAAAAGTGGTAGTTTTAGGTAGTACGAGATAACTCGTAGTAGGCTTCCTGGAAGGGAAATCATACTACGAGTTATCTCGTAGTTGGCAGTCAACGTGTTAAGCAAATTGGATTGCGAAGATTTGATTAATGGTTTTGATGCGCATAAGTGCAGACGAGTTTTGTAACACATTGTACGAGTAAAACAATTATTTTATTTAAAACAAAACCTAAAACCATTTTTAAATGTTTTATTTGAATGTCCAATCATCTCTGAAATCTCGGAAAATATTATAAACTAGCTTTATCCGCTAGCTTTTGGTTAATCAATTTTCTGAATCAATTAAAAGTGGGAATAAAGTAAATTCATGAATTATATATTTAGTCTATAATAATGGGTGCTAAGAAAAGGCTGCACATGGCCTGGGGCCTAGAGCGGCTAGGACTGCAAATCCGCCTCTGGGCGTCGGTAATGTTTTTTGAATTTCCATTTAAAATTTTTTATAATTAAATATTTTACACTAGAATTTGTAATGCTTGTAAAAAATTAATAAGTAGATAGGGACAGAGTCCGTAGTGTTTTATGTGAGTACCTGCCGACGACGGCCTAACCTCATGGTGCTTCCTATTTGTTCACATGAGCTATGAACTGCACCATCTCACATCGCATGACCTCACATCACATCACATCACGTCACGTCACAACACCTCATCACACAACAGTTCACAGCATATAGCGATACACACACACGCATCAAACACAGTACTCAATCAATCATTACTACAACACTACAATACAACAATCACACGATTATCAGCGGGACGACTCGTAATCAGCAACTATTCACCACCCAAACCTTCAAAAGGGATTGATCCGACCGTGATCGGACTTCTTACCGTTTCATCCGTAAAGCAAGACAGTCGTCCGTGATATTCAGCTTTCTTAATTTTTTTATTAACCGCAACCATCACCGCAATTTCTTTTTTTATCAAAATCGCCAAGTGACGTGAAGCATCGAGCTCGCCAACAGTGTCCAACATTGGAATTTCGTTAAATAAACCGAGTTGTATACCATAAAATAAGATTTTATTATGATATACTACAGTGAAATAAATATTTTATAACGTGTGGAAATCAGTGCATTTTATTTCTCACCTCATAAGTATACCACAACAAGTAAGTATACTAGTAGCATACGTTACACTATTTCTAGAAGCATGTAAATCAATACAATGCGGTGATCAGCGCCCCAAAGCATAAATGCATTCTGCACTTATACCTTGGTTCCAATTGGTTTGGGTGGATAAAGACACCCTATCCGCCTTGGTCGGGTACGAGGCCTACCCAAAACCTCTGCCGCAATGTGACTCCACATTGAACAAAATGCCCTGCCTGCATTTAGGTTTAAAACACTGCCACCACGAATCTCCACTTAGGGCCAAGCCCAATGAGCAGATTGGAGTAACTAAAATACGTTAATCGCTCCAACTTTTAAAAATTATTTATTTTCTTAGCGAATTCATTTCTCCAAATGCTTCTAACTTAATTTAGGAACATTTAATGCCAATAGACTCCCTATTTATTTTATTATGAGTACAAAATTTTATAGATGTTGTGCATGATACTGAGATGTTATGTTCGTTTGTCAACGTAATCCTTTAAAATAATTTTAAATATTTTTAACGAGGTTACACAAATGTGAATACAAAATATGGAGTAAAGTAAATATTCTTCTTCTTTACTGGCGTAGACACCGCTTACGCGATTAAAGCCGAGTCAACAACAGCGCGCCTTTCTTCTCTTCGCTATGTGGCGCCAATTGGATATTCCATGCGAAGCCAGGTCCTTCTCCATTTGGTCCTTCCAACGGAGTGGAGGTCTTCCTCTTCCTCTGCTTCCCGCGACGGGTACTGCGTCGAATACTTTCAGAGCTGGAGTATTTTCGTCCATCCGGACAACATGACCTAGCCAGCGTAGCCGCTGTCTTTTAATTCGCTGAACTATGTCTATGTCGTCGTATATCTCGTACCTACAGCTCATCGTTCCATCGAATGCGGTATTCACCGTGGCCAATGCGCAAAGGACCATAAATCTTTCGCAGAACCTTTCTCTCGAAAACTCGTAACGTCGACTCATCGGTTGTTGTCATCGTCCAAAGCTCTGCACCATATAGCAGGACGGGAATTATGAGCGACTTATAGAGTTTGGCTTTTGTTCGTCGAGAGAGGCATTTTCTTTTCAGTTGCCTACTCAGTCCGAAGTAGCACCTGTTGGCAAGAGTAATCCTGCGTTAGATTTAGACGGGAATTATGAGCGACTTATAGAGTTTGGCTTTTATTCGTCGAGAGAGGACTTTACTTTTCAGTTGCCTACTCAGTCCGAAGTAGCACCTGTTGGCAAAAGTAATCCTGCGTTAGATTTCCAGGCTGACATTGTTGGTGTTGTTAATGCTGGTTCCTAAATAGACGAAATTATCTACAACTTCAAAGTTATGACTGTCAACAGTGACGTGAGAGCAAACGACTGTTTGTTTGATGACAGGAGATATTTCGTCTTGCCCTCGTTCACTGCCAGACCCATTTGCGTTGCTTCCTTGTTCAGTCTGGAGTAAGCAGAACTAACCGCGCGGGTGTTGAGACCAATGATATTAATATCATCGGCATACGACAGTAGCTGTAGACTCTTATAAAAGATTGTAACTGCTCGATTAAGTTCTGCAACTCGAATAATTTTCTCCAGCAGCAGATTGAAGAAGTCGCACGATAGGGAGTCGCCTTGTCTTAAACCTCGTTTGGTATCGAACGGCTCGGAGAGGTCCTTCCCGATCCTGACAGAGCTTTTGGTGCTGCTCAACGTCAGTTTATACAGCCGAAATTAGTTTTGAGGGGTTACCAAATTCAGACATCGCGGCATAGAGGCAGCTCCTTTTCGTACTGTCGAAAGCAGCTTTGAAGTCGACGAATAGGTGGTGAGTGTCGATTCTCCTTTCACGGGTCTTTTCCAAGATTTGGCGCATTGTGAATATTTGGTCGGTTGTTGATTTGCCAGGTCTAAAGCCACGCTGATAAGGACCAGTCAGTTTGTTGACACAATACCCTCGATAGAACCTTATATGCGATGTTAAGAAGGCTAATCACACGGAAGTTGGCGCAGATTGTAGGGTTTCCTTTTTTATGGGTTGGCCATAGCACACTTAAATTCCAATCGTTGGGTATGCTTTCGTCCGACCATATTTTACAAAGAAGATGATGCATGTTCCTTATCAGTTCTTCGCCGCCGTGTTTGAATAGCTCGGCCGGCAATCCGTCGGCCCCTGCCGCTTTGTTGTTCTTCAGGCGGGCAGTTGCTATTCAAACTTCTTCGTGATCGGGTAAAGGAACGTCTGCTCCATCGTCATCGATTGGGGAATCGGGTTCGCATTCTCCTGGCGTTGTGCGTTCACTGCCATTCAGCAGGCTGGAGAAGTGTTCCCTCCATAATTTAAATGTGCTCTGGGCAGAGGAGACTAGATCACCTTTTTGGGTTCTACAAGATAATGCTAGGTATCACCCTAAGTATTAAATAAGTTTTAAATTAATTATTTATCTTATTTTTAACAAAAAGTGCACTGCATGAAATAAGCTGTGACATAAAATTTTGGTTACGTTTCTGGTATTTCGTTTATAAGTTGGAAACTAATAATTAAAAAATAGTAAATGAAGTGTCTTTTATAAACTACGTCTTCATATTAATAACTACAACTTTGAATTATTTCGGTATGTGTTTTTGCTGTCAATATATAGCATTTTAAATTTTGTAATATCATGTGCATGGAATAAGCTGTGAGTCACTGCATATCCGCATATGTCAACACATATTTGGGTTATAAAACAATAGAAGATAATCTTAGTAAAAATGGTGAAAGGTGAGAATGCAATGCAATGCCAAGCAAAAAAAAGGGTCATCTGTTCAGACTGGTATTGGTCGCTATATTAACGTAAAAAGGAAACTAAGTCCAGTTAAATCAGCGGTCAATACCAAAAAATTTCAACCAGGCACGCCAAATGGTAAAATGCCAGAAATCCTAAATAGCAACAGATTTGCCATACTAAGCAATGGTTTAGGCAACGATGCGAAGGGTACCACCACAGTTGTTAATGCCAAACCACCTCCAATATATGTATGTATTTGTGCCAGCGTAGCAGTAATACTCTTGTTGCGAAATTAAGTGAAATTGTAGGTACTAACAATACCTTTGAAAAAAGGCAATATAGATGAAACTAAAATTCAGTCCTACACTGAAAAAGTTTCAAGGAAATTGTTAAATTTTAAAATATCCATAATTGAGCGTTTCGGGATCTGAAAACCAAGATTTTTAACTTCTGGAACACTGTAATTTTTAGTGACGAGTCGAAATTTAGTCTCCTCCTCTCAGATGGAATGGCTTACGTGTGGCGGAAACCCAATACTGAGCTTCGGAGATGTAGCACTAAGTCAACTGTTAAAAATGGTGGGGCCAGTGTTATGGTAGGGGCATGTACTATGCAGCCCGAGTTTGGAAATTTGTTTTTTGTTGACAGTGTTATGAATAAATCATTGTACCTCAATATTTTAAAAGAAAATTTAATCCTATGTGCCGAGAAACTTGGAATACGTCAAAATTTTCGATATTATCATGACAACGACCCTCAATACAAATCGTCATTACAGCAGACCTGGCTAGTACCGAATTGTCCACATTTAATGAATCCACCGGACCAGTCACTTAACATGTACCCGATTGAGATTTATGGTTGGAAAATATCATCCGTAAATAGCGCATTACTAATAATGAACATCCAAAAAGTACTATTTTGGAAGAGTAGAACAAAATCGGAACAAAAAGTACAGAAAAATTAGATAACTCCGTGCCAGCTAGACTAAAACTTGTACTAAAAGCTATCTTCTTCTTCTTAATTGGCGTAGACACCGCTTACGCGATTATAGACGCGTCAACAACAGCGCGCCTGTCGTTTCTTCTCTTCGCTACGTAGCGCCAATTGGATATCCCAAGCGAAGCCAGGTCCTTCTCCACTTGGTCCTTCCAACGGAGTGGAGGTCTTCCTCTTCCTCTGCTTCCCCCGGCGGGTACTGCATCGAATACTTTCAGAGCTGGAGTGTTTTCGTCCATCCGGACAACATGACCTAGCCAGCGTAGCCGCTGTCTTTTAATTCGCTGAACTATGTCAATGTCGTCGTATATCTCGTACAGCTCATCGTTCCATCGAATGCGATATTCGCCGTGGCCAATGCGCAAAGGACCATAAATCTTTCGCAGAACTTTTCTCCCGAAAACTCGCAACGTCGACTCATCCGTTGTTGTCATGGTCCAAGCCTCTGCACCATATAGCAGGACGGGAATTATGAGCGACTTATAGAGTTTGGTTTTTGTTCGTCGAGAGAGGACTTTGCTTCCCAATTGCCTACACAGTCAAAAGTAGCACCTGTTAGCAAGAGTTATCCTGCGTTGGATTTATAGGCTGACATTGTTGGTGGTGTTTACGATAGTTCCAAGATAGACGAAATTATCTATAACTTCAAAGTTATGACTGTAAACAGTGACGTGAGAGCCAAGTCGCGAGTGCGATGACTGTTTGTTTGATGACAGGAGATATTTCACCTTGCCCTCGTTCATTGCTAGACCCATTTGCTTTGCTTCTTTGTCCAGTGTGGAGAAAGCAGGACTAACGGCGCGGGTGTTGAGACCAATGATATTAATATCACAGGCATACGCCAGCAGCTGTGCACTCTTATAAAAGATGGTGCTTTCTCTATTTAGTTCTCCTGCTCGAAATATTTTCTACAGAAGCAGGTTAAAGAAGTCGCACGATAGGGAATCGCCTTGTCTGAAACCTCGTTTGGTATCGAACGCCTCGGGGAGGTCCTTTCCGATTCTGACAGAGCTTTTGGTGTTACTCAACGTTAGTTTACACAGTCGTATAAGTTTAACGGGGATAACTAATTCAGACATCGCGGCATAAAGGCAGCTCCTTTTCGTACTGTCGAAAGCAACTTTGAAATCGACGAAGAGGTGGTGAGTATCGATTCTCCTTTCGAGGATCTTTTCCAAGAGTTGGTGCATTGTGAATATTTGTTCGATTGTTGATTTGCCAGGCCTAAAGCCACACTGATAAGGTCCAATCAGTTTGTTGACAGTGCGCTTTAATCTTTCACACAATACGCTCGACAGAACCTTATAAGCGGTGTTGAGGAGGCTAATCCCACGGTAGTTGGCGCAGATTGTGGGGTTTCCTTTTTTAAGGATGTGGCATAGCACACTTAAATTCCAATCGTTGGGCATGCTTTCGTCCGACCATATTTTGCAAAGAAGCTGATGCTTGCTCTTTATCATTCTTCGCCGCCGTGTTTGAATAGCTCGGCCGGCAATCCGGGCAATTGCTATTCGAACCTCTTCATGGTCGGGCAATGGAACGTCTGCCACATCGTCATCGATTGGGCAATCGGGTTCGCCTTCTCCTGGCGTTGTACGTTCACTGCCATTCAGCAGGCTGGAGAAGTGTTCCCTCTATAATTTAAGTATGCTTTGGGCATCGGTGACTAGATCACCTTTGGGAGTTCTACAAGAGTATGCTCCGGTCTTGAAACCGTCTGTAAGTCGCCGCATCTTTTCGTAGAAATTTCGAACATTACCCCTGTCGGCCAGCTTATCAAGCTCTCCGTACTCACGGATTTCGGCCTCTTTCTTTTTCTGTCTACAAATGCGTCTCGCTTCCCTCTTCAATTCTCGGCATCTATCCCATCTCGCACGTGTTGTGGTAAAGTAAATACAGTTTAAAAAAAACTGAAAAACACGCTTTTAAAGCATATCAAACAAAAAAGTGAAAAATAATTCTTTGTATATACTAACAATAATAATGAAGGAAAAATTCCTTCATTACTGTGAAAATAGCGTGGAATGCTCAATGTATGAAAAATATGTCGCAACGCTTAATACATTTCTATTGTTCTTGACTAGCACTTATAATTCATGTGGTCGGCCCGGAAAGTATGTAAATTAGGTTTATTTCTTCTGGTGCGCGGTTATATATACATATATCTATATAAAGTATATAGATATAACTGTTTAATATTGAGGGTTCCGGATTGGGTGTTGCACCCCACGTTTATTAACATGAGGACTGATCACTTTACAGCAAATCAGCCCTCACTTTATACACAACTTTTGCATGTTTACAATTAAATATGTTTTTTATAAAAATTGTCTTACAAAATAGATGATGAGATGATTTACAATTTTGATGAACGTGGAATGATGTGCCCGATTGTCTCTGATTTGATTCCAAAAAAATGTCGATGAATGAACTTATACACTTGATGATTGCAAAAAGAAAGAAGGAAGAACCCAGCCACATTTTCCATTTATAGCGTGGCTAGAGTGTTCTAACTGGATAACAGTGTGACCCGAGTGTGGGCAATGCATTGGCAATTTTATAATAGTGTGACTAGAGTATGGGCAATGCATTGGCAATCTTATAATAGTGTGGCTAGAGTATGGGCAATGCATTTGCAATCTTATAATAGTGTGGCTAGAGTATGGGCAATGCATTGGCAATCCGTAACATTCCGCCCGCCATCAGGAGCGTGCTTCTGATTTGAAGTTGTTGCCCTGTGGAAGGATTGCCAACTTTATGATCGGTCTGACGAGAGTGGTAGTTGCAGTTTTAAGTGTAACAACCCTGGTGAATCCATCTGCGCCAGGATGCAGTTGAGTGATTCTTGCAAGTGGCCACTTGCAAGGTGGAAACCTCTCGTCAGCGAGTAGTACGAGTGAGCCAATTTCTAACTGATTGTTTGGGTGCCACCATTTCGTCGTAGCGAGTTGACGTTGTAAGTATGATGTTGACCAGTGCTTCCAGAATTGTTGAAGCTGATGCTGTATCATCTGCCATCGTGATAGTCGCGCGATATTGATTGGTTGTAGAGTGGGTTCTGGAAGCGTTGTGAGTGCTTGGCCAATCAAAAAGTGGCCTGGCGTGAGTGCTGCGAGGTCTTCAGGATCATCGCTGAGTGGTTCTAGTGGCCTTGAGTTGAGGATGGCTTCGATTTGTGTGAGTAAAGTCATAATTTCATCGAGTGAGTATGATGTGTCCCCAAGTGCTCGAGTGAGATGAAATTTGATTCACTTTACCGCTGCTTCCCACTTGCCGCCCATGTGCGGTGCTGCAGGTGGATTGAATTGACACTGAGTGCCGTCATCCAGTAGGAGTGAAGCGATTGATGTGCTTTCTGATGATCCTTGAGTGAATAATTTTTTGAGTGTGGCATCTGCACCAAGAAATGTTGTGCCGCAGTCTGAGTAAAGAGTGTGGCAGATGCCTCTGCGTGCGGTTAACCGTCTGTACGCAGCAATGAATGTGTCAGAAGTGTAGTCAGTTGCCACTTCAATGTGCACAGCTGATGTGCTCATGCAAACAAATACACAGATCCAGCCTTTAAATTGTTTGGCGCCTCGGCCTCTCCATGATTTGATTGTGATTGGTCCAGCATAATCCACACCAGTGTGGAGAAATGCTCTTGATGGTTGAACCCTTACCGTAGGCAACTGGCCCATGAGTTGCTGTGCTCGTTTACCCCTGTGGCGAGCGCATTTCATACAGCGTAGTATGAGTGTTTTGATTGCTGGTCTTCCACCAACAATCCAGTATGATTGTCGAACTTCTGCCATTGTTAGTTGAGTGCCACCGTGCATAGTACGGAGATGTGCGTTGTAGATGACTAATGATGTGAGTTTAGAGTGTCTTGGCAGAATGATTGGATGCTGTTGATTGTACGTGAGTGTGGAATTTGCGAGTCGACCACCAACTCGCAAGACTCCGTGTTCGTCGATAAATGCTGTCAGTCGGTGAAACGGATGATTTGCAGGTAGTGCACGATCAGCCTTGAGTTGATGCAACTCGAGTGACAAATACGCTGCTTGAGTTGACTTTGCCCAGTAGATTGTTGCTCTCTCAATGTCTGTTGGGGTGAGTGGTGCGGCAAGAGATGACCCCGGTATTCGTTCGAGTGTGTCAATGGCTCTTAAAATTGTAGCAGTGACGTGAATGAGAGTGCGTAAATTTGAATACCTGTGGATCAATTCCCATTGATTAATCGGCTGAGTGGTTGTCATGACGAGAGTGAGACTTGGACGAGCTTCTTGACTAGTGGTGTCGTCCTGAGTGTCTGGCTGCCGAGGCCAGTGGCATTGTGACTTTGAGAGCCATGGTGGTCCCGTCCACCACAGTGAGTGTGATGATAGCTGAGCGAGAGTGATGCCTCGGGATGCACAGTCAGCTGGGTTCTGTTTGCCCGGAACATACCGCCAGTTGCAATCTGTGGTGAGTTGTTGGATGTTGACAACTCGGTTCCGTACGTAATCCTTCCAGCGTGACGCATGTGATCGAATCCACGTGAGTGTGACCAATGAGTCAGTCCAGAGAGTGGTTGATTGTGCGTCAACTTGTAGAGTGGCTTTGACGTAAGTTATTAATTTCGATAGTAGCAGCGCTGCTGATAGTTCTAGTCGCGGGATAGTGAGTCGTTTGAGTGGTGCTACTTTTGTCTTTGCGCAAAGGAGTGTCGTGAGTGTCTCTCCGGATGCTGAGTGGACAGTGACATAGATTGCTGCTGCCATTGCGAACTGAGATGCGTCGCAAAACCCGTGGAATTCACAATTCGTGGCCTTTGAAGTGTTAATCCAGCGTGGAATGTTGAGTGTGTCGATTTGTTGAAACTCGAGTTGCAGCGATTGCCATGATTGCAATACTTTCGACGGGACCTGGTGATCCCAACCGATTTTTTGCAACCACAATTCCTGCAGCAGCATCTTTGCCTTGATTGTGAGCGGTGTTAAAAATCCCAGTGGATCGAAGATCTGAGCCACCTCAGATAAGATTGTTCGTTTGGAGGACTTGTTTTGATTGTCCGAGTGTCTTTTCATGATGAATCTAAGATTGTCCGACCTTGCGTGAAAGTACAATCCTAGCAGTTTGCTCGTGCAGTCTCCAAGCTGGTGCGGTTCATCACATGCTCCAGCTGGTGAAATGAAATTGAGTACTTCTTCGCTGTTTGATTGCCACTTGGCGAGTGGGAAACCGCCCGCTGTGCAGATTTGTTTTAATTGATTGGCGATTGCTTTTAGCTCAGAAGTGTTATCAACTCCGCCGAAAATATCGTCGACATATCTGCCGTACTTGAGTGCAGGTACTGCGAGTGGATAATTTTTTCCTTCGTCCTCCAGGAGTTGTTGAAGGACTCGGACGGCAAGGAACGGTGCTGATCTCGTGCCATAGGTGACTGTGGTGAGATGATATGGCATAATCTCTTTATTATTATTGAACCAAAGAATGCGTTGTAAGTCGCAGTCATCTGGATGTACGTTGATTTGCCGGAACATTTTCTCAATGTCTGTCGAGACGATGTATTGGTGTTGTCGGACGTATAGAAGTACGTCGGTGATATCAAGTTGAATTTTTGCTCCGATGTGCAGAAAATCGTTGAGTGATTTTCCTGAAGAGGTGACACACGAGCCGTCGAAGACGACTCTGAGTTTGGTGCTGACACTGTCGGGACGTAACACTCCGTGATGTGGCAGATAGTATACTGATTGAGTACGCTGGTGACATTTAACAGCTGACTCACCGTTTGAGACCCTCAACCCTCCTGATACCGAAGTGTCATGTGCTAAGGTCATCTCGGTGGTGAAATCAGCTGATTCAATGTCGTTGTCAGTATTGAGTGAAGTTGGAGTGTTTGATACGGCAGTCATGTGTCCCATATCTTCGTAGACTTGCATGAATTCTGTGTAGAGTTGCTTGTATTCTTGATTGGTGTTGAGTTTCTTGCTGATTTGCTGTAGCCGTCGATGTGCTGAGTTGTACGAATTTCCAAGACTCAATTTTTCTGAGATGACTGGCAGTCGGACGATGTATCGCCCCGATTGGTCTCGTTGATGTGTCGTTTTGAAGTGTTTTTCACATTGCTGTTCTTCTGGGGTCAGTTCACTGACCGATTGCTCTGGAACTTCTTCTTGAATCCAGAATCGAGTGAGCAACTCGTCGAGATTGCTTTCTTGTCTAGTGTTTGAGGTGGTGATAAGTGAGAGACGAGGCTGCTGAGTTGATGTGAGTGCTGCTGGTCCAATGATGAGCCAACCGAAAATTGAAAGTTGAGCAATTGAAGTGATTGACGGGTACCTGATGATGTTTGGTTTAATAATTCGACCGAAGAAATCAGCGCCGATTATGATGTTCACTGGTTGTGGCAGAAAGAAACTCGGATCTGCAAGCTTGATATGGTGTGGATTAGTCCATGGTTCAGATGACGTGCGTGATGATGGTGAACGGACAGTAAGAATTGGTAAAATCTGAGCAACGATTTGCACAGTTGTGTCAGAGTGACTTGACTTGAGTATGAGGTCAGCTGACCCCTTTGATGTAATGACATTCTTACCGCCGATTCCCGTGATGGTAACTGATGAGTGGCGTCTTTTAATTGAAGCTTGCGTGATGAGATGTTCAGAGACGAGTGAAATTTCTGACCCAGAGTCGATCAGAATTCTAACGTTGATTTGCTGAATCGGCGTGATGATTAGTGCTTTTGCAGTAGCTAGTAACGTGATTGCAGTTGATGAGTGCGTGGCGGAGTTGAGTGATGATTGAATTGAGTGGTTGGATTGACATGAGTTATTGGAGGCTGCACAAACATCCTATTGTTGATTGTCAGTTAATTTGCGTGGCTCGATTTTAATTGTAGCAGCTGGCAAACTTGCACTTTCGTGCAACATTGAGTGATGATTGCGATTGCAAATCTTGCACCGCGCAGAACTTTTGCACGATGCAAGGTTGTGTCTGCCCATACAGTTCTTGCAGATGCGTCGTTGGATAACTACTTCATGACGATCTTGAGGTGACAGAGTGCGGAACTTTTGGCATGAAGTGATGAAGTGCGCTCCAAAGCAGCAATCACATTGATAACACGAGTCTTGCTGAGCTGGCTGAGTGGCAGTTTTGCGTGCGGTAGCGTGAAGTGAGCTTTTTGGTTTTTGCTGATTGCTTGAGGTACTGGCAGTTGATTGCTGACGAGCTGACTCTGTGTTCTCGAGAGTGCGAGCCCGCTGACTGATAAAGTCCTTGAGTTGCGTGTAGGTAGGGTATGTCGCTTGATTGCTAACTGAGGATTCCCACAGTTCGCGAGTGCGGCTTGAGAGTTGCTTGATGGTGGAATAAACTACCAGACAATCCCAATTGTCTGTTGATTGGCCAATGAGAGCGAGTGCGTTGAGTGCTGAATCTACCCCAGAGATGAGTTGCGGCAGAAATTCGGCAGATTCTTTCTGCTTTTGAGTGGCTGGGTGATCTTGAAGCAGATGTGCGAGTTGAGCGTCGATGAGAACTCGTTTGTTCCCGTACCGCTCTTTGAGTGCTGTCCAGGCTGTTGAAAACGCCGTTTCAGTAACCGGGATATGTGAGATGAGCTCGAGTGCTGGACCAGTAACGGCAACTCGCAAATAATGCAGCCGCTCAAGATCTGTGAGTGTTGAGTTGTTGATTACCATTGACTGGAAGAGAGTGCAAAACGAGGTCCAGTGCTGATAACCACCATCAAAGTTCGGCAGCGGCAGCTTTGGTAACTTTGGCTGAGGCTGTACTGCTTCGCGATATGACTGAGGTGCAAGAGTGTCGATTGGCTGAAGACGGACTGCAGCGAGTTGGCGAATATCGCAGGTGATGCTTGCTTCTTGTGTGTAAACATCATTCGCAAAATACTCGTGACTGAGATGTGCCACTGGCCAGGTAATTTCCAGAAACGAGTGCTCTTTGAGGAAGGCCCTGTGTACTTCCTCGGCTGATTGTAGAATTGCCTTGATTGCAGAGCTGTCCTTATCCCGGAAATTATCGATTTGCTTGAAGTGTAGAGTGAGTGCCTTAACGCGATTGATTTGCGATCTGGCTTTAAGCACGAGCTCGTCAGGTAGCCGTGCGGGTGATTGTGCACGTTTTGACGAGCGAGTGGGTTTGATGGAACCTGTCTCGTCCACATCCGAGTGCACAGGTGATTGTCGTCCTGACGTAACAGGCACGTTGAGTGTAGGTGCGGATAGCACCGTTGACTTTTGACCTTGTGTCGATTTGACCGATTGCACGTCCGAATCTTTACACTCCGGATTGAGTGCCTCGAAATTTTCGTTATCGGACATGATTTGAAACGCAAAACTGTATTATATAGATTGTACCGAAAATCAAAAGAAAAAAGTCACAAAAGAATTAACCAGAAAACACAAAAGCCGCGGAGAACAAACGCGAGATGATCCGGCTTCTTTCTTTTTGCAATCATCAAGTGTATAAGTTCATTCATCGACATTTTTTTGGAATCAAATCAGAGACAATCGGGCACATCATTCCACGTTCATCAAAATTGTAAATCATCTCATCATCTATTTTGTAAGACAATTTTTATAAAAAACATATTTAATTGTAAACATGCAAAAGTTGTGTATAAAGTGAGGGCTGATTTGCTGTAAAGTGATCAGTCCTCATGTTAATAAACGTGGGGTGCAACACCCAATCCGGAACCCTCAATATTAAACAGTATAAATCTTAAAATATAAAGTATATAGATATATGTATATATATATGTCACCAAAATTAGTGAAAATTCAGAAGCGTTTTAGAAAAGCGAAAAAATAACTTAGGGAATGCACGAATAAAATAAGAAGCCTAATTGCCTGTCACGAAAGAAAAATTGCGATAAAAAAAATGAGAACGCGTCCGGTCGATTCCACGGTTCAATAACAAGAGAAGTTCTTTATTTCTTAATCTAATTGCTAAGCCTAAATCTTAAAATCAACGGCTTAAACTAGTGGTAATATAAATATGTATTAAAAAGGGGTAAGTATAATCATTCTCAACTTTCGTTAAATATTACCATATGATCACGCAAGAAGTAGTAGTTGAATTTAAAAAAAATATCAGAGCTCATCCAAATAATTTCCCTTGTACTAGCTTTTTCCATTTAAATACACATGGCGTTTAAAATTTTTCATAAAGTGTCTTGGTTTCGAAGTGAGCAGGTGTGAAAAAGTTGAAAGAAAAGAAAAAATGGCAAAAAATGCGAATTTTGATAGAAACAAATGGTAAGTACCATAATATTTTTTGAAGTGTGTTTTTTTTTTTCAAATTGAATAATAATAAATTGAGAATATATGACAACTATATTTTGTAAAAAAATAAAATGTTCGTGTTGACCATTAACGGTATTTTTTCCTGGTGTAACCATATGGTCACGCTGGGCTAGATTAAAAGCTCATTTTATGTAACGTAAATTTCGTTCAAAAGAATTTAAAACTTTATAATTCCTGGTGAATTCTTTCCAAATTTTCAGACGTTTAAACACACAAGAGGTTATTTACTATCTAAATGACTTTTGTGATAGCGATGAAGAAGATTCGCCCGCTGCTCTATATATCTTACCTCCGGACAACGAAAATGGTGCAATCAGCGGAGAAAATGATGATGATGAAGACGACGTAGGTAAGCCAGAGGATATATGTGTTGGCCAATTGAAGGCACCTTGTGAGTTAGTGATGAGCAGTGGTAAAAGGGTTTTAACGATTGATAATGATGATGAGGAGGATGACTTGGAACTTGCTGATTCTGTGTTGATCGACATATTAGAAAACTATATTCAGAACTTGTAAACTAATTTGTTAGAAGGACAGGACGAAATGTCAATAGAACCGTCCTCATCACAACCTGAAACGTATGTCAGCGGCTTTCGAAAAGTGAAACCTACACCGTCTTCAGTGCCACTGCCACTGTTGCGTAAGAAATCACGTTTTACGTGGGTAGGAGATAACTCGGACGGATTCATCCCCATTTTCACTTCACGAAATTTTGAAGACTGTAAGCTGAAGCCTCATGAGTAACTTGAAAAGCTTTTTGACGATGAACTCATAGAGCACTCTATAAACGAATCGCGAAGATATGCAATTTTTCTTGGTAAATCGAATCCTCAAATTACCAGTGCGGAGCTTAAAGTTTTCATAGTCTCATTTCAAAGTCGAAGTACGTTCAGGTCATTTTGGAGCGTTGACAATGACATGCGCAGTGAGATGGTATACTTAGCTATGCGTAGAAATCGATTCGAGGAAATTTTGAGATTCTTACACTTTGAGGATAGTTGTAAAAAAATAACTGACGGAGATAAGATGTGGAAACTGCGGTCCTTAACCGACCACTTAAAATCAAATATGCTGAAGCATTTCCATCCGGAACAACAGCTTTCATTTGACGAGAGCATGATATCATATTTTGGGCGTCACGGATGCAAGCAGTTCATCAAAGGAAAACCATTACGGTTCGGTTATAAAGTTTGGTCCTTATGTACGATATCGGGATATTTAGTTAATTTTGAAATTTATCTAGGAAATAATCCTCGTCCCAATAGTACCTACGAGCAAACATTTGGAAAATGCGCAGCTCCACTGCTGAATATGATAGACGATTTCACACCAGCGGTTCAGAATCTACCATTTTCCTTCTATTTTGACAATCTTTTCATCAGTTTTCCTCTGTTAGTTTACTTTAAAGCTCGAGGATATACCGCAACAGGTACGATCCGGGAAAATCGGCTGCCAAAAAGTTGTCCGATTGAACATAAAAAAATATTGAAAAATAAGGAGCGTGGTCATATTGAGTCTACAAAATTGAAAGAAGCTAATATTTTTCTCACAAAATGGAATGATAACGCAGTTGTTAGCATCGCTTCGACTACGTATGGCGCAAGCCCGGTAACAAATCCAGTTCGATACTCACAGAAGTAAAAAAAATTTATTGATGTTCCACGGCCATTAGTTATCAGGGAGTACAATAAATATACGAGCGGCGTAGATCATATGGATCAGAATGTGGGCTTGTATCGAATAGGTATAAGAAGAAAGAAATGGTGGAATAGTATCTTTACGTGGCTAGTTGACGTTTCGGTACAAACTAGCTGGCTGACCCAGATTAGTCTACCCAGAAATACCTCAGCTCGAGTTTCGGCGACAAATAGCCATTTACTATTGTAAACACTTTGGTGACCGCCCAAATCAAAGAGTCCACGAAAAAGGTCTTTGGAAGGAACAGCAGAGGATACATTGAGACATGATGGGCACAATCATTTCGTTCGTCCATGCGAAAAGAGAAGACGTTGTGCTGCCGATTTGTGCGTTTCTGTTGGTAGAACCGAGTGCTCGAAATGTAACGTTGGGATTTGCGTAAAATGCTTTGAGAAATATCATATGCCATCTTAATTATTAAATACGATACGGTAAAAAATATTTCTATAAAAAATAGTTTTTAATGTATATTATTTTAATAAAAAATAGTTTTCAATATATACTTAAATAATTGTTTAAATCATTTTCTTTTAATTCACACTTGTTTAGTTGAAATATGTGGGATAAATCTTTGCCTTCCTTCAAATAAAAACATGAGAAAAATTACCCCATATCATGCCCAGTGTGACCATATGGTCACACCTCAAAAGTCGGTTTAGGAATAATGCCTTAAAATAAGGATGGTACGTAAGTGATCATTGGACCTATAAAAGCTATCCCTTGAAATATTTCAGAAATCCCAGACAATAAAAGTACCAGGAGGATTCGAGTTAAGGTAAGTAGTAGATTTGTATTATGAATGCATTATTATGGTAAGTATTTTATAATAGATTTTCTCAATTTAATTTTTAATAATTCAATCTATATATCGCTCATTTGCTGCATGACCGGCATAAATCAAAAACCGTGATTTTTGAGTTAATGATGCAGAATTGTTCGTTATATCATACTTTATGTTGAGTGAAAAATTCATATTAATACCTCTTATGTTTTCCGTGTAAGGTTGGAGTTAGTTGAAAACTTTTAACGCGTTTTCTGGAAAATCGATTTTTTTGACTTATGCCGGTCTTGCAGCAAATGAGCGATATATAAAAATAAGTCCGTATATGTTCGTCGCCGAACTAATCATAAACGCGTCGTGCGATTTTAACCAAACTACGTAGGCAGTGGCCCATATATGGTTTATGTGAAATTTGGTTGAAATCCGATAATGCATGTGTGTGCGGTGCGTATGTTAATTGAGTATTCATTAGTATTGAATACATTTTGGTCGTTTGTGTATTGGAGATCATTGCACGGAATGATGCAAATAGCAATTTGTTATCATTTCTCTTTTCTCTTTGGACATCATTGGTGATTGATCTTCTTCGCATTTTTTTGTGTAATCATCGCTTTAATTTGAATATTTTGTTAAATTGGACAAGTTGTTATTTTACCAGCAAGTTATACAGGCAGTCCAAAGCACATGCATGAATATGCACAAGATGCCATTTGCTATGTTCGTTTGTATGGTCGACCAGATTTGTTTATTACATTTACATGTAATCTACAATGGGACGAAATCAAGCAATATTTGTATGAAGGGCAATCTTCCACAGATCGTCACGACATAACTGCACGAGTATTTAGACAGAAGCTGAAGTCATTGATGGATTTTAATGTTAAACATCAAGTTTTCGGCGAAGTTGGATGTTGGATGTATTCGGTGGATGGCAAAAGAGAGGATTACCACATGCTCATATTTTGTTATGGAAATCGATTCAGGTTTATTTGATGTTGTTACAAAAAGTATGATTCATGGACCATGTGGTGTTCTTAATATTAATTCGCCGAGACAATTAATGGAAATGATGGTTACCCATTGTATCGCCGACGCCCAACAGATGATAATGGTAAATCAATCAATCTAAGAGGCAATAATCAAGATATTGCAGTTGATAATAGCTGGGTTGTCCCCTAGTCGCCAATACTATCAAAAGCATTCAAAGCTCATATCAATGTAGAATATTGCAATTCTGTTAAATGGATTAAATATTTCTGCAAGTATGTAAATAAAGGCAGCGACATGGCTGTGTTTGGTGTTGCAGAGAATCGAAATGATGAAATAACACAATATCAAATGAGAAGGTATATCAGTAGCAATGAGGCAGTTTGGAGAAAATTATCGTTCCCAAATCGTGATCGAAATCCGTCAGTTATTCATTTGTCAGTACATTTGGAAAATGGACAACGTGTATATTTCACAGTTGATACTGCACTGCAAATTGCAGAGCGACCACCATCAACTACATTATTATCGTTTTTCGAATTATGTCAAAATGATCAATTTGCTAAAACATTGCTTTATTCACAAGTTCCAACATATTACACTTGGGGTGCATCTGGAAAGAAATGGAACAGACGTAAGCAAGGAAGACCAGTTCAAGGTTATGCTGGCATTTTTGAAAGTGATGCCATTGGACGTCTCTACACAGTGCATCCCAGTCATGTTGAATGTTTTTACTTCCGTCTATTATTGATTCATGTTCGTGGGCCTACATCTTTTTTAAGTTTGAAAAGAGTTAACGGCCTACAGTGTCACACTTTTCGTCAAGCATGTCAGGAATTGCATTTACTGGAAGATGGTAATCACTGGGATGCGACACTTAGGGATGCATCTGCAACAGGTTCTCCTCACGAAATACGAACATTGTTTGCTATTATTATTGCAACATGTTTTCCATCTGATCCATTGCAATTAAGGGAAAATTTTAAATAATAATAAATAATTTTATGGCCAAAGACATTTTGCATCGAATGCGCCGAATTGCAGGAAATAACGATATAATGATAACACTTGAAATGTTTAATGAGGCATTGATTATCATTGAGGATATTTGTTTGGTGATTGCAAATAAAGCATTGACACAATTGGGTTTGCCAGCTCCAAATTGACCAATGCATGATGCATTCAATCAAGAAATAAATCGTGAAAAACAATATGATTTGAATGCGTTGACCACATTTATAAAGTTGAATTTGCATAAACAGAAACAGAGACACGCATAAACTACCTTAATGGAATCAGTAATCCAAAAATTCGGAAATGGGCAAAGTCTTGCAACAATACAAATTAATAGTGTGGGATGAATGTACAATGGCCCATAAGAAATCAGTGGAAGTGTTAGACAGGACATTGCAAGGCTTGAGTAGTAATGATCAACAGATATTTGGTGGCGCTTTGATTCTGTTGGCTGGTGATTTTCGTCAGACATTGCCTGTGATTCCCCGTTCAACACCAGCAGATGATTTAAAAGCATATTTAAAGTCAAATTATTTATGGAGACATATACAAATACTCAATTTGACTACAAATGTGCGAGTACAAATTCAAAACGATCCATTGGCCGACACATTTTCAAAGCAACTGTTGGCAATAGGCAATGGTCAACTTGCTGTTGATCGTGAAACTGGCTTAATCACTACCAGATAACTTTTGTAATATTGCACCGACAAAAGAAGAATTGGTATCAAGTGTTTTTCCAAATATTGCAGAAAATTATCGCTATCATAATTGGTTAGCTGAAAGAGCTACTGGCCGCTAAAAATAAAGACGTTGGTCAAATGAATTCAGACATTTTAATCCATGTTCCTGGCGAGGTTGTATCATATCAATCAATTCAAATTCAGAATCAAGACGACGCTGTTAATTGTCCGACAGAATTTTTGAATTCATTGGATTTAACCGGATTTCCACCTCAGCGTTTACAATTGAAAGTGGGTGCTCCCATTATTATGCTCCGAAATATAAATCAACCACGATTATGCAATCGGACAAGATTAGCGATTAAAAGAACAATTTGATCGAAGCAACAATTTTAAAGGGGAAGTTTAAAGGTGAAGATGTATTGATTCCACGAATTCCAATGATTCCATCAGATTTACCTTTTGAATTCACAAATCTACAGTTTCCAATACGTCTTGCATTTGCTATTACAATAAGTAAAGCGCAAGGGCAATCGTTTGAATTGTGTGGAATTGATTTAGAATATCCTTGCTTTTCACACGGCCAGTAATATGTTTCGTGCTCACGTGTTGGCAAGCCTTCAGTTCTCTTTATCTACACAACAACTTATGGCAAAACCAAAAATGTTGTCTGCGAAAGAGCTCTAAGATAGTTTAAGTGATACATGGTCTAAGATTGTAAGAAACTAGAATTAAAAATTATTCAACTTATTGGGAACAAAACCAACTTTATTAAAAACGAGTGTGTTTCTTTTCTTATTTTGTTTTGCCGTGCGAAGCAGGCACCGAGCCCGCTAGTATTTTATAATTTTTATAATTCAATATTTTATAATTCATTTAATATTTTTATTTTAGGTATAAATTTGTCGCTTGGCGCAACACTGGCCACCTTGACAGGATCAGATTCCTTCAATTTCCAATAGAAGCAAGGCCAGCTTGTGGATGGGACGCTTAATTGCCTTAGTCGACATGTCTGCGACTCGCACCTTGCCGTCTTGCCGATCGACGGTTGCGACGACGCGTCCGAGTACTCACTGCTGGCGGCACGTGGTCCTAGTGGACGAGGTCGTTGAGCTGCAGATTGCGAGTGGGGTGCAGCCACTTGTTGCGTTCCTGAAGTCCCGTCAGGTATACTTTGGACCACAGTCGCCAGAACTGTTACTTGAGACAGCAAACAAGTTGCCATCTCTCGCAACAACGAACTGGGTCCACTGGCACCTGCTCTGGAGGTAATGCTCGCAGGGAGCACCCTATCAGCAGATGCGCTGGGGTTAGTGCCTCGCCGTCCTTGGGGTCCTGGCTCAACGGTGTTAGAGGCCGAGAATTGAGGATGGCCTCCACTTCTGCCAGTACGGTTGACAGGTCAGTAGCGCGTTGCCGATTACGCGAACGACGTGATACTTGGCGGACTTCTCTTCGGCTTCCCATAACCCGCCGAAGTGCGGCGGCCGCGGTGGTATAAAGATGAAGCTGCACCCTTCGTCTGCTGCGAATCTCTGCAGTTCTGGACCCATTGCTAGAAACGCCTCCTTCAATTCACACAGCTTGTGATCGGCGCCGACGAAATTGGTGGCGTAATCGCTGAATATCTTCGTCGACATTCCTCGGCGTCCAATGAACCTTGTTAGGGCGAGAATAAATGAATCAGAAGATAGGTCCGAAACTAATTATAAATGTACTGCTTTGGAAGTAAAGCAAACGAAAATTGCGATATATGTTTTTGCGGGTGGTCGACCGCGTGTTTTTAACGTTGTGTATATCGGACCACAAAAATCTACGCCACATATTATAAGAAAGGGCCGTACTGCTCGAAGTCTTTCGACAGGCAAATTTCCCATTATTTGGTTTTGCAACTTCGGCTTGTAATTAAAACAATGTATACAGTTTCTTACGGTTCTACTGCAAGCTTCTCGGGCATTAATTAGCCATATGCGTTCTCGAAGAAGCGCAACCAACGCTTTAGTCCCAGCGTGGTGATTTCAAATGTGCAGGAACCGTAAATACGTTATAACGAAGTGCGAACTTTTATTTGATAAAAGCGGAAATTTGGCATCGTATTGGAGAGGTGAATTTAATAGGCAACCTTCTACTGGAATTAATTTAAATGACATCGACATATCCGAGTACTCATGCAAAAACGGGTTGAGTTTTTGCAAGTTTGCGGGTAGGGTGGTACCTTTATGCAATTTTTGAATAACATCCGAAAATTCTGAATGTTGAACCACCTGTGCAAGTTTTAGAAAACTCCAGTTTAGCTCTTCTGAAGTCAGATCTTGCCCCCTGGAGGATTTTGGTGGTCGCCTGATCCATGGTAATATATAATTGTAGAATTTTTCTCAGCAGTCGAAATTAATGTACATGTAGTTTTCTTCTTCTCTAATGCTTCGTCTTCTGGTGAGAGCTGGAAGTGGGCCACCATGCAAGGTCTTCTAGGAGGAACTGTGGACCGCCACACCATATTGAATTATTCAATTACAACCCCGAGACACTTGATCCGCAGGATTTTGTTTCGTTCGTAAATGTCGCCAATGTACCTTGTCAGTCAACTCTTGGATTTCGGACACTCTGTTTGCGGCGAAGGTTTGTAGTGAGGATGGATGTGTTTTAATCCAATTTAAAACGATTTCAGATTCTGCACAAAATCTAATATTTTCGAAATGTCGACTCAACATGGGCGCGACTCTTGACCATAATTTCGTAAAAAGATGTGCTGCCGAGAGCTCAAGGCGCGGAAGAGATTTGGTCTTCAACGGAGCCACTCTATACTTTACAGTAAACAGCATACATTTAGTACCACTGGCAGATTGGCTTCAAATGTATATGCAACATCCGTACGCCCTTTTTGAGGCGTCGGAGAAGCCATGTAGTTGGCAGATGGCATTCGACTCAACGTTTACGTAACGAGGAATGCTTATCGATGAGAGCTGCATTAGGTTGGCTTTAAAGTTCTGCCATCTAGTGTCAAGGCGCAATGGAATCAACTCATCCCAATCTAGTTTTTGGATCCAAAGCTCAAAGGCGAGCAGAAACTGACAATATGTTTCGTTTTATGGCTCGCAGATCATTAAAATTGTCATCTAAAACAAATCGATACAAATCCTCTTTCGGCAACCAATGGATTCCTAACGTTTTAGTGGAACTTTTGTCATTGAAGCTTAATGACTTTTCAGTGCAATCACTGTCGAAAAGTTTAGGGTGGTTCGAAAACTATTCCGTTAAAGTGAATCCGGCCGAGTTTAATATTTAAATTACTTCACTTCTTATAAGATCTAGAGACTCAAAGTTTTCGAACCCTGTTAATAAATCATCAACATAAAAATCTCTTTAGATAGCCAATGAACCGAGTGTATATTTCATTGAATTGGCATCACTGAGCACCGTGTTGCGAGAAGTCGAGCAGGCGCAGTGCCATATGTTACGGTGTTAAGGCGAAAAATTTGTATTTGCTGTGAAGGATGCTCTCTCTACACATTAAGCTGACAATTTCTGTCTTCTTCATGCATAATTATTTGACGGTACATGTTAATAAAAAATGCGAGAAATTTTTTGCAATTAACTGAAATATTATTTAATACTGAATTCAAATGTTAATTCAAACATTAATTCAAATGTTAAATAAAAACTTAAATCAAAATGTTAATTAAAAAATTTAGTCTCAACTGCACCCTCTGAACGTTATCGACGGTATGATCGTTTTTCCCATTGCCTACTTTGCTAAATAGTCTAATTGCTCCCGTTTTCCCAATTGGACCAATCAGAATGCGCACGTAGCACGTAAGCAATTAGGACTTAAAATAATTGCTCCCGCTTTGCTTATTAGACCAATCACAGCGCGCCACGTCAGTTCATACGTAAGCAAGTAGGACTTACGAGGATTACGTGAGTCATGCTGCCAGATCGTTCGTAACACTCCCCCTCGGTATATCCTGCAGATCAGGGTGTACCGAATTAATCACATCTAGAACGGCTATTTTGGCGGCAGGTTTCTCAAAGATGCCACAGGCTGTCTTCAAAGTGGCGCTTCTGACCTTTCCATCATCGCTCTTTCGTACTTGGATCACTTTGCCTTTAGGCCAGCAGTTCCGGGGGTTACTTGGATCAACTATGTACGCTATATCACCGACTTCGATTGCCTTTACATCTGTAAACCACTTGCTTCGCTTGGTTATGGTGGGCAAGTACTCCCCTATCCAACGTCTCCAGAAGGCGCTTGCTAGTTGCTGCGATGTTTGCCAGTTACGACGCAATAAAATGTTCTCAATAACTGGTTCTGCGATTGGCTTGACTCCACTGGAGCTACCTAACAAGAAGTGGTTAGGAGTGAGTGCTTCTTCCTCTTCGTGGTCGATGGGGATTTAAGTTAATGGCCGAGAGTTAACCGTCATTTCCGCTTTCATTAAGACTGCACGAAGGAGTTTATCACTGGGGCGGCTAGTTGTCAAAATTTGTTTAAGCACTTGCTTTACAGACCGAACTAATCGTTCCCACGCTCCGCCCATATGTGGCGAAGCGGGTGGTATAAAACGTCAGTTGGTTGCAGCAGAAGTAAAGGTTCTTGTGATACGATTTTTATCTATCTGATCAAACGCTAACTTCAACTCCTTCTCAGCACCTTTGAAGTTCGTACCATTATCACTCCAAAGGAATCTGTCGAGAGCGAGTATGCGATTTCGAGATGCACTGCTCTGGTTGTTAGGCAGGTAAATAATACTCTTCTTCTCAGTACTTCTTTTGACCGTAACCAGGAGGGGACCAAAGTAGTCAACGCCTACGTAGGAGAACGGTCGACTAAATGCTGAGGTCCGGAATTCGGGCAGAGAGGCCATCGTAGGTGGCCGAGGTTGAGATGTTCTGTTTTTACAATGCTGACAAATACGTCGAATCTTATTAGCCACTGTTCGTAGTTTTATAATCCAATAGAATTGCCTTATCTCATTCACCACTGTTTCCAAATTCCCATGATGATACTTTACATGGAAGTGGTTAATGATAAGGTACGTAACATGATGATTTGAGGGCAATAATACTTGATCTGGTCGCCCTGTTATCCTAACTCGACCATTTATTCTCAAAACGCCGTGACCATCCAGATAATGTGATAGTTTCAGGATATTGCTGGTTTTGTCAACTGGATTTCCGGCTTCTAGAGATCCGATAGAGTCTCCGAAGTTGTCGTGTTGAACCTTTCTCCAAAGATAACATTCCGCTTTACGAAAATCTTCAGTAGTTGGTCCATTACCAACAGGTTGATTATCTCGAATAATGCTTAGCCAGACCCGAACACAATAAATTGTCATAGCTGTTGCACGAAGTAGACGGTTCCAAGTTGAAAATCTCAGTGGTTCTGGTACTACCTGATGCTGTTTTGAGGTTGGGTGATGAAAGCCAGTAAACTGTGGACGCAGTTCTTCAGTTGCAATGCATCGCAATTCGTCAGACTTAAGCCAGGCGAGAGGTACAAGAATGATGGCCCTCTAAACCATCGACTGTCGTTAGAAAAGTCTAGATCACCGTTCCATTTGGTTGCTTCGTCGGAAACGTATTCCTCAGATGGAACCCAATGCCAGTCCTTGACGTCGGTCAGCTCTAAAATTTCACTGACCCGGAAGGCTACGAATTGTTTGTAACGCCGATGATCGGATCGTAGCCACGCTAATACCGTTCGGAAATCTGACCAGTAAACGCATTTATCAATGTGGATAGAGTACGATTCGCTAACATGTTTGGCGAGGCGAGCTCCGAGAAGTGCTGCTTTCAGTTCTAAACGAGGTATGGATATTAGCTTCAATGGCGCCACCCTTGTTTTGCTTGCGATCATTGTACAGCTAACCGTGTCGCCATACGAGTATCGAAGGTAACAAACTGCTGCGTAGCTAGTTTTACTTGCATCAACGAACGTGTGTAATTCGATTTTTGGAACTCCTCCAAACACAGTTCGCATATAGCATCTTGGAATTCTTAGACTCTCTACTTTCGGAATTAGTTTGAGCCATCTTAGCCACTTGGTAAATTGGACATCAGGGATTGGAACATCCCAGTCGCATCCAGCTCTCCATATCTCTTGTAGGATAACCTTTGCATATATGTGTGCACCCGTTAACGCCGCAAGGTTTGACCCAATTACATTTATTCATCCAATGCGTTTTCAAACATCGACGACATAATTTTAGTTTACGAACAACCTGCCACCTTTGATTTCGTGGCATTACCTTGAAAGAGGTACAATTAAAAACTTCACTACAACTTCCGTTGCAAACGATGCATCTTACCGAACTGAAATGATGATTAAGTGCCCCTCGTTTGCGCTCACGTATTGGATCCTTTGGAACGAGAACGCAGTTGGCACCTTCAGCCAACTGAAAGAGCCAATCACTGAAGTTTTGTAGATTGCATGCTGTTAGGCTCCGCTTATGCATTCCCCAATACGCTGGTAAAAGCCCAGGTAATTCCGAAACCAACCGCTGTTCAAATTCGGGATTGTTCAGATGACCAGTCAGACCTGATATTGACATCGTTGTACAGATATTTTGCACTTCTACGGCGAAATCGACTATAGATTCCAAATGGCTCTCCGATGGTGGCGGTAGTTCACATATTTGGTGTTGTAGAATACTGATGATCAATTCTGGTCTACCAAATCTCATTTGAAGAGTGGCCATAACTTGATTGACGCATGAAGAGTGCAATAGCAGATTTTTAACAGCCTTTAGCGCTGGACCTTCCAACGCCTGTCGCAGTCTTAGCAGATTCTCTTCGTCAAAGAATCCGCAAACCTCTGTAGTTTGATTGTAAGTGGCATAAAACATCGGCCACTCGCTGGGTTTACCATCATATTTGGGTAATTCTTTAGCAAGGCTGTTACGAGAAGCAACTTGATCCCGAGTCAATCGGCGACAAGTTGAAGAACCAAAAGACAAGCTGTTAACACGCCCAGCTGTCGGAAAAGTTGTATGATCTAGTTGCGGCAAAACAGTCTCTGGATTGAGTGTTGAATTCCGTCGCTACTGCTGTTCAAGTGACTGTATTCGGTTAAATAACGATTGAAGTACCGGTGTTTGAATATCGGTTTCACCTTGTTGACCCGTTAACATTCCGGTTGGAATACTGTTAGGTAGTGAAGACCCGCTATTCGTAATATCGTTTCGAACAGGAGCGGTTGCATTAAATGGCGCCACAAATTGTGGTGGCAGCTGCAGCATTTGGGGTGGAGGAAGAACCTCACCCCGCAACCTGGTTCAGATCCCAGGCATTGAATATTGCCTTTCGTCCAAGTCGTCATCAAAACCCATTGCATGTATGCGATCCAAAAAGCTATGCTGTTCTCTTAATAAAGCCTCCCTCTGTCGTAAGATTTCGCTTTGCTCTTGTAACAACTCGACGCGACGACGAAGGCCGAGTGAACCAAAAGAATTTGAGGAGTGAACGGGACTTATGAGTTCACTTTCTTGTAGATGTGCTTGTTGGGGTGATACCGTATACACCCGACTCCAATTTGGAGGAGCTGCATTCGATACGCCTGCGTTCGAACTCTCAGCGTGTGTCACAGGAATGCGCTGATTAGCAGCCCGATCAGTACCACTATTATCCTCCAGGTTGTTCACAATTGGAAAGCTGGTTGAAGTAGTGAGATTGCCGGCTGCAGCACAATTAGGACCAAGAACGAAATTGGCAGGTGCAGCAGACGATTCTGAATTATTCGCGCGCGACATTATAATTTACGTTAAATGTAGTGCGCGATGAGGGTGGAATAAATTTTTTAAGATGTTAATAAAAAATGCGAGAAATTTTTTGCAATTAACTGAAATATTATTTAATACTGAATTCAAATGTTAATTCAAACATTAATTCAATTGTTAAATAAAAACTTAAATCAAAAGGTTAATTAAAAAATTTCGTCTCAACTGCACCCTCTGAACGTTATCGACGGTATGATCGTATTTCCCATTGCCTACTTTGCTAAATAATCTAATTGCTCCCGTTTTCTCAATTGGACCCATCAGAATGCGCACGTAGGTTTATGCGTAAGCAATTAGGACTTAAAATAATTGCTCCCGCTTTGCTTATTAGACCAATCACAGCGCGCCACGTCAGTTCATACGTAAGCAAGTAGGACTTACGAGGATTACGTGAGTCATGCTGCCAGATCGTTCGTAACAGTACATTTAAGTGATGTCCGCTGTTAGTGCATACTTATGTAAGCGAAAACGAAGAAGAGTTGAATATAATTCTTCTTGGATGGTTGGATCTACCATCAAGAGTTCATTCAACGCTATTTGAGTTGAAGATCGACTCGAAGCATCGAAGACAACACGTAATTTGGTTGTTGTGCTCTCGGGCCTTAAAACGCATTGATGCGGGATAAAGCACTGGTTCACTCGGGATCTTATTGTTCGTTGGGCTTATGTGACCCAATGCTCTATATTCATTCATAAAGTCTAGATACATTTTACGAAGTTCTGGATCTTTTACTGTCCTTCTCTCCAGGGCCTGAAATCACCGAACTGTGGTTTCATAGGAGTGACCGAGTAACTTACGGTCAGCTTTAAAAGGCATTTTGACTTGAAGCCGTTCTGAAGGCAATACTTGAGTTGTATTTACGGAAAATTTTTCACACTCTTGTTGCTCTTGTGTGAATTCAATGCCATTAGAATCCGAAGGTAATTCTTCTAGAGCCCAAAATTTTTGGAATACTGAATCTATTGACGTAAAGTCTTCTTCAGCTTGGCTTAATATGTTATGTAATCTGGGAGTAGAACTTATATTACTGTCGTATTTGCCAGATACAATCCATCCTAAAAGGGTTTTCTGAAAAGTTGGCTGGTTAGGACCATTTTTAATTTGGCCAACAGCTAAAAGATCGATAAATGTTTCAGCACCCAAAAGGATATCCACTTTTTTAGATTTGTGGAATTCTGGGTCCGCCAATTCAATATTGTGCGGGATTTTCCAGCCACTAATATTGATGTTATGGTCTGGATGATTTGTCGAAATGCATCGCATTACCCAAAAATCCGCCGAATATTCATAATTATTTAACCGCGACTTGACAAACGCGCTTAGTTTTGACCCCACTGTTGTATTGGAATTGTCCATTCCTATTACACTGAATGTTTTGTTCTGACGTCGAGTCCGCAACTTCTGTGCCAAGTCCTCCGTCGTAAAGTTGACCTAGGAGCCTGAGCGCAGCAAAGCTCTCGCAGACAGGTAATCTCCGCAGCTGGTTCTCACTAAAATTACTGCTGTTGCCAACATTACCCGATCCGACTTACTTCCAGTATGCATGGCATGTGTGGTGGATGGGAGACTGGATATTGGTGCAACAGCGTGTGATGCGATCGATTGCACACACCAGGAATAAAGGGATGTTTAACTTATTCCAGTGTGAGAGCGCTTCAAAATTTGCGTTTTTTATAACATTTTCCATTATGGCCAAATTGAACAAAATAATAATTTTTGGGCATTTTTCAGCCCAATACCCAACATTTAGTACGAATAAAAATTACTATATAGTGGTTATTTCATATATGGAGAAAATATTTAAATCCTCATAAAGTATATTAGTACAACTAACTTTTGACCTTTCAATACCCAATAAAAGAATTTAAGCTTGTCAGCTCTCAATCATTAAATGTCTTTAATCATTTTCCATTGAAAATAATACTATGATGCTTCAAATTACAAAACGTTTCATCAAATAGCTTTAAGTTTCACAAATTTAATTTTCATTGTTTAACATTTTTTATAAGTGGTCTTGAACGATGCAACAAATCCTTCGGTTACATATTTTTTTGGTAAGATTTCAATCTGGCCATCGCTCGTTTCCAATTGCTAAACGTCAAACCCTCCTGAACTCGATCAACTGTCAAAGTTTATGTGGTTTTGACGTTTAGCAATTGCTCTCTCACTGGAAGTGATTTAAACATCTCTTTTTCTCTGGCACACACGACATCAATCCGTTTTGCACTTAGAGACCATGTGACCCTTACGCAAACAATTTATGCATAAGGGCACCGATTTCACCCTCAAAGGGTTTGGCGTTCGTATGTGTCAGTTTTTTTTATGACCTTTTAAATTTTTTCCTTATCTTGGCAATAGAAGTCAAATTTTAATAAATTTCCTTACATAACTTGAAATCTCTCTAACTCTAAGTTTTTTGTGGATTATTGTAATAGAATTAGGGAAGTTCAACATGAAAAAAGCAGTAATAATACGCATATATTGCTTTATAAACTTTCACATACTCACTCTAAAATAATTGAACGCCTAAAGGTATGCTATGAATATTATTGCCTTGCACTAAAAATTGGGGAAACTAAATTTATTTTAAAATTTTCTGAGGATTATTTGATCAACGGTCTGATTGATAAATTTTTACAATAATATCTTGGCGCAAAAACCTTAAGATAAGGAAAAAATTTAAAAGGTCATAAAAAAAAAACTGACACATATGATCGCCAAACCCTTTGAGGGTTTTACTATACTGACCTAGTACCATCACCCTGACTTGGATTTTCTCACCCTCAAGATTAGCTGTTGTACTGTGTTATTAGACGGCGGGGCCACGCCCACTTTTTCAAAAGGTTGTGCCCACAGGTGCCCTTAGCTACTGCCATTCCTTGTGCTTACAGCTTCATATCTTAATTGAGCGCTTAGTTATGGAACTTTATATATTTTCGGTTAGTTGCGATTTGTGTTCGGACAGACAGACATTCACCCGAAATTCAACTTTTCTCTTCGTCCAGATCGTTTATATATGAACATATATAGTATATAACCCTATATATATATCGCTTAGTTTTAGGTGATACGTACAACCGTTAGGTGAACAAATTGTTCATTGTATCGAAACAAATTTCGTGACGTTTCGAGTAGCCCGATCGCCGCACTCGATAAGAAGCGAATCTAAATTAGCTCACTGTAACAGGCCTGGCCTCTCTACAAATGGCATTTACGAAGTGTCAAATTGTGAAATCAAAACAAAAGAAATCAAAACAAAGAAAGTTGTTGAAGCCGTGCTATATTTTTTTATAAAGGTGAAATACTATTGTTTTTCTCAAAAGTGATGCATCTAATAATTTTTTTATATTCGTCTTCGGCAGCAAGTCATAAGGAAATGAATGCGAGACAAAAGCAATTCCTTGCAATTGCCGGAGGCAGCGTAAGGAATTAGAATTGTGTACAAATTAATTTCAATTGCCTACATGTTTATATTTACAGCTTCAGGAAACGGTTCAGACTCTCTAAAAGTGCATTTAACTACGTATTGGTTGAACTCAAATATGAAGGGCATTTGTCAACCGCAGTGTCACCAATGATTCAACTGGGAGCGACTTTGTCCCTTTTGGCCAGTGGTGGCTACCAGCACTTGGTGGGAAATGACTTTTTGATAGGAATATGTCAAAGCACTATTTGCAAAATAATAAAAAATGTAATCAGCGAAATGGAAACATAGTTGTGCCACCAATTTATTAAATTCGTGCCCGACAATCTTTCGGAATGCACGAAATCGTTTGTTGAAAAATACAAAATTCCTGGAGGTAAGATTAGCGCTTTTATTTTGAGTAAAATGTAGCGCTTTTAAAGCTGAAGCATACTTAACACATTTAAATATATGTTTATGCATACAGTTATTGGATGTATTGATGGCACGCACTTTGGGCTGCAAAAACCAACAGTAAATGAGCACATGTTCTTCAACAGAAAAGGATACCATAGCCTCAACTCAATGATAGTAGGTTGCATATAAAATGTATGCACATACACATACATACGTATACTTATAAACTTTAATTTAATTACAGATATGTGACCATGAATACCGCATTTTGGCCATTGACTCAAAGTATGGTGGAGCCGCACACGATTCCTTTGTGTGGAAGCATTCGGCACAACGAAAGTTTGTGGAGGAGCAATTTAACCAAAATAACTTCAAAAATGTTTGGCTTTTAGGTAATATAACTTTTTATTGTACTGTTATGCATATATGTACCTAAATTTAATATACATTTTTCGTAAATCAATAGGAGATTCGGGTTATCCCTTGGAGCCGTGGTGTTTAACACCATTCAGGAACCCTGAAGAAGGGTCTACTCAATATCGGTTCAATGAGGCTCATTCTAAAGCTCGCTGTGTGATTGAAAGAACCATTGGTATCCTAAAGGGCCGTTGGGAAATTCTCAGTAATGACAAGAGAAGCCGTTACCAACCTGAAAAAATGGCACAATTCGGGAATGTATGTGCAGCGTTGCATAACATTTGCATACATTTCAAAGATGCGTCGTATTGCAGACATTATGCAAGTGAAGCTATTAACACACAAGTGGATATGGGAAACGAAACTCATTTAACCAAAATTGGACACAAAATTCGAAACCATATAATGTTGGCGCTAGAAAATACAATTTGAATAAAACAAGTGTATGTATGTTTATTATTATTTGTATGTATATTTATTTATTTTCTTTTAAGGCTTCTAATTTTATTCGGTTAATTTGCAGCTCTATTGCTTGACTTCCATATGAGCTTTGTGAGCTTCCTCTTTCATTTCCATCGACCTCTCCTTCAAAGCTATAAGCTTGTCTAGTTTTGCGCCTATACGCTGCTGGTAGCTTTCAAACGCGATCATGTTTTCTTTAATGAGGGCCAGCTTTTCATCGGCAGCATCCTGTTTGCTCCTCTTCGTAGCGCTGCGACTAGTAGAGGGTTTCGGTGAAACGTCCTCTTCGTCACTGTATAAAAGCTCTGCCATAAGCTTTTCGACAGGCCTATTTTTCAGGGGTGGAGTTGCCAAAAGTACTTACTTCTCCCAGGCCTTCTACCGCAGCGTCCATGCCGGTAGCCTGAAGCTGTTGCTCCTCTGCTGTTGTAAGATACTTTTCTTCGTAAGGACCAGTTCGCTGCTTCGACGCTTTGTTGAAAGACAACTTCTTTTTGACGTTGTGCTTTTGATCAGCAAATACCTAAGTGTATATGTATATAGAAAATAACATTTGAGTTATTAATTTGTTAAGACACTTATCAAAAGAGGAAATGCATGGAGATCTACATACGTACTTTCCGCTAAGACCGGCCGCATTAAGCAGGACCGCAATTTATTGGCAGCAGCTTTGCCCTGACCACAATTCGGCAACATATTTTTGGCCAAGTCTTCATGCCGAAGCATGTATTCGGCCATTAAATTTTTTTGTCTCATGTTGATTTTATTAACATTTGTCCTAAAAAAATGATTCTATTTATAAAATAGTCAATAACATAAACGTTAACTTACGTTTTATTTGATTTTTTCTGAGTAGACTCACGACGTTTGAAAACTTTTGAATTAACGATTGCAAATTATCAATCGAATGACATTTCGTTAGGTTCGTTTGATTTACAACTCGTTATCGAATGACAGAATGTCAAATTTCGAACGAGTGTACTCGATAACGAGTGCCGCATTCCGAAAACTGGAAATTTCGAACAATTTTACTCGTTCACGAATGCCGCGATTCAGGCCCAGCTGATAATGTGGGGTCTCAAAAGATTGGGACGTGCCCATACAAATGATTTTAATCCTCTCAACAATCTGAAACTACCACATTTATAACTGTTCGGTGTTTTTTTTTTTTTAATAATAAAAACTTAAATTTTGGAATATGGTTAGTTGTGGACCTAGGCAAGTCTATAAAGAAGACTCTCTACCATCGTATAGGTGGTTTTATACAATTAATGAGCAACTTTTCTTACAAAGTACGTTAACCCATATTAGAGTAGAACGTCTTATTAAATCAATTAATTTTAAGGGGACCACTGTATTATCAAACGCATTCCAGATTATGAAGAGTATTGAACGCCTCTTGGAAGTCGATAAAGATGAGATAAAGAGGGAAGCGTCATCATTTCATTAATTTTTCTATACCGGAAACAAAACGCTTTCTAGAGTCTTTGTGACAGGGGCGTAAGATCCTGGGTCTCAAAAAAAGATACTTATAAATAGCTTTTTGAGCTCGAAGAGCTTACGGTCTTTTTCTTATGGTTTTACTATCACTTTTTTCAGTTAGGTCTCGCAGCAAAATCCTTATCTCCTCCAAGCCTGCCGTAAGAAACTTCGTTCTAATATGTATTGTTTTCAATTGATTATACGAGGTGTGTTCAAAAAGTATCGCGAATCGTAACTGACAGTTTTCTTCGATTACAGGGGTGCGGTGCATCATGAGTTCTTGCCACAGGGAAGAACGGTCAATAAGGAATATTACCTGCAAGTTATGCGCAATTTGCGCGAAGCAATCCGCAAGAAACGCCCGGATATGTGGAAGAACAAAAATTGGCTTTTGCACCACGATAACGCCCCTGCTCACACACATCGTTGCTTGTGCGCGATTTTTTGGCCAAAAACAACACACTAATGATGCCGCACCCACCGTATTCCCCAAATCTGACCCCCTGTGACTTTTTCTTGTTCCCTACACTGAAGAGACCCATGGAAGGACGACGTCACGCTTCTCTTGACGAGATAAAGACGGCATGGAAGGAGGAGCTGGAGAAGATAAAAAAAAAATTATTTTTTGAAGTGCTTCGAAGGCACAAGTGCATAATATCTCATAGGGATTACTTTGAAGGGGACAAAATAGATATTCATGAATAAATAAATAATTTTTGAAAAAACACAAAATTCGCGATACTTTTTGAACACACCTCGTACTTTTTAAGGAAAACGAATTGAAAGAATTTGACAACACAATGACACTTTCAAAGCTCTAAAGCTTATTCACAAAAGCGCAACGTAAACTTTTTCAATGGCGAACAAATGTGCAGAAGACTTAGTTAGAGCCCGCCTAAAACTATGCAATTAATCATTTTTTCTTACGGTTTTACTCTCACTTTTTTCATTTAAGTCCCGCCGCAAAATCCCTATCTCCTCCAAGTCTGCTGTAAGGAACTTCGTTCCAATAATTCATCGCTAAAATAGAAGTTAAATACTACATTTTGAGCATCATAACAAAAACTCAAACCATTAACCTGCGCCAAAAAATATGCAACAATTCAACTCCCCATAAACGTACTTAGTGCAAGCACAATTCTCACCCAAAACTAATTTGCATACACAATTATAATACAGATTTTCATGCCTAATTATTCGGTTTTTCGATTCTTACGGTTTTTTTCTTACGGTTTTACTATCACTTTTTTCAGTTAGGTCCCGCAGCATAATCCCTATCTGTTGACTTCGCCCCCGCCCAATTTCTTTTGCCACGTCTGTATCGACAGAGCAATCTTTTCTTTTCCTCTTGTTCGAAGTTTAATTCACGCGCAACTAAACTCTAACTAAAAAGTTGCGCGCTCTCTTATTTTGTGACGACGCTGCAATACAGACGTGATAAGTGTATTTCCAAATTTTTATAATTAAATATATTTATTATAAGAAACCTTTGTTTTTTATTGAATATTTGTGGAATCATTTGCGCCGACCGTTTCCCCACGGCCAACCATATCAACGGAACGAGCGAGCCCGCACTCCACCACCCGAATTATCATTGGTCCTTCGAGCCGGATAACAGGTAATAAGTTGATTTTGTATTTAAAGTGAAAGTGCATAATTTGCCCGCTATAGCAACTCGCAATTTACAGCCAAATATATTTTAGATTTGTGCTCTGCAAGCTATAAGGCAATAGATTTGTTAATTTGTGCATCATTTATGTACAAAACCCATTGTGCTATGTGAAGTGGAGACCAAAACTTATTTTGGGCACTCTACCCACAAAATCAACGCATAAGATTGCAGGTAGTATTGTACTTCATTTAAGTACAACAACAAATACACCTGGCAAATTCACTTATTTCACTTTGCAAAAAAACCACACACTCTGTTATTCGAGAAAAAATTATAAATTTCTTGGACGCACAAAATCGTCTGGAGCGTCAAAAATCTCTCTCGGTTTTTTGGTTTTTCTTATGGTTAATTTGAGTCTAGTCGCTCAACTCTGCCTTTCCAAATATTGCTCGAATAGCAATAAGCAATAACGCAGCTGCAGTTTCGCGAGTGCAAACAAAAAAAAAAAAAAAATACATAATTACAAGTGCAGTGAGTGACACAAAAAAATTAGAAGAGTGAAATGAGCGACGGCAAGAAAGCCAAACAGCGAAGTGAGAGCAGCAAAAGAAAGCAGCAAAGGCAGCAGAAAAGTGAGAGCGGCATGGGCAAGCAGCAAAGGCAAAGCAGCACAGGCCCAACAGCAAAGGGAGAGCAGCAAAGACAAAGCAGCGCAGCAGCCATCCCAGAGGGACACCAACAACCAAAAGAGTGTAGTGTTAAATTCAAAAATAACCCCGTGAACAAAGTGAAAGTCAAATAAGTGCTTGTGCATTTTTATTTGTATTTGTATTTGCATTTGAATAAAGCAACTAAGCACAAATCAAATTTTGTTTGTGTACATAATCGAAGACTAGGCGTGCAGGTGCATTGGGTCGATTACCCAGCAAGCACATTCAAATTAAATTCGAAAAATACTTTGAGAAAACAGTTTACTAATTTATTAATTTTTTTTGTGTCTTCGAAATTTCACGCTTCACTAAGAAACAACGCACTACTAATTTGTAGTTTGTCCGTGATTGGTTCTAAAACTTGTGAACTTTTGCAACATATTTGCAAATATCTTTTAAATATTAATTTCAAGTTTAGATCCGATTTTGTGCAACATTTTTGCAGTTCCAGTTCAATTTTCGAACACAGTGGAAGCCATCAGAGCATTTATCACAGCTTTAGACGCTCTACTGGAGTGTGAGGAGTCTTTTACTCCAACAGCAAACAATCAAAGTGCCTACTCTCTTGAAGTACAACAAGCTGAACTGAAATCTCTATGGGCAGAGGTAAAGTCAGAATACAAGTTGTGTTTGTCAAAAGTGGATCCTTCGGACACAAGCTCAATTGACGATATTAAGTTTAACAAGAAAAAACGTTAACTTCGGTTGCACCGAAGCTAAGTACCCTTCACAGGTGCATTTCTGTTAGTAACTATGTGTCCAGTTTGTATGGAAGCTATATGCTATAGTAACCCGTTCTGAACAAGTTTTTTAGAGATAACATTGTTACCTTAAAAAATAATCTATACCAAATTTCGTGAATATATCTTCTCAAATGTGGAAGTTGTCCATACAAGAACTTGATTCCGATCGCTCAGTTTGTATGGCAGCTATATGTTATAGTTAACCGATCTGAACAATTTCTTCGGAGATTACATTGTTGCCTTTGAAAATAATATATACCAAATTTCGTGAATATATCTTGTCAAATGTGAAAGTTGTCCATACAAGAACTTGATTCCGATCGCTCAGTTTGTATTCTAGCTATATGCTATAGTTAACCGATCTGAACAATTTTCTCGGATATTACATTTTTGCCCTAGAAAATAAACTATACCAAATTTGGTGAAGATACATTGTCAAATGCGAAAGTTTTCCATATGAGAACTTGATTCCGATCGTTCAGTTTGTATGGCAGCTATATCGACGCATTCCCGCGAAAGTATCGAATGTAAAAAAACGAAATTTTAAAGGAAGAGGTTTTTTTAAATTACTCAGCTTAGAATGGGAAAATCATATTCAAATTTTTTTAGGTTGTATTGTATTAGCTACAGGAACGAACGCCAACTTAATTTTTGTCTGTAAAAAATTTTATTTTACGAAATAAGCTAACAAAGGTAGTGCAATAATTTTATTATTACAGTATATACTTTATTATTACAAAATAATTAAACTAAGTTTAATCTTCTTCATCCGTTTCCTCCAAACAGTCCTTTATTAAATTTGAATGTCGAAGGTTTAAGTATTCCTTATGATTTTGTGGTATACTATTTTTATTACATAAATTACTTAAGTCTACGAATTTTTTTGTTGATATATTTAATTTACAACTATATAAAGATTCAATGTTTTGGTTAACGTTGAACAAATTAATAAGTTTTTTGTTTGAGTTTTCGAAATACTCGTAGCTTAAATCTATTGACAATTGTTCTTTTCTAATAATAGCGATACGTAATTTACTTAAGTTTAAAGTTTTATTTTTAAATAGTGAGTTCGCAAAAAGTTTCCAATTCTTAAAGTCAGTGTGATTTAATTCTATGCATTCATACCCTGACGGATTTGTTCTTGAATTTCTAATCAGTGTCGGCCATTCACTGGGTGCCCAAACATTACGGTTTCTGATAAAAGATTCTATGGTGCTGTGTACTGAGTCTACCGGCATCATAGTGTGTCCGGGAAGTAAATAGGTAATCTTTATTGTTTTCAGGAAAATAGAAGAATTTAAAAAATATGATGTCATTGCTAACACAGCCTGGCTCTTATTTTGGCCTGCGCAACTATCGCAATAAAGGCTCAGGTCATCGGTTTTTTCCGACTATCTAGAATAAGAAGATACCTCAAGAGAGCATATTTCATTACTGCCTCTCTTGCCATCGATTTCGCCCCACAAAAAACAGTATCCATTTCGGGTCCCACTTTCATACACACTTAGGTTGTAGTAAGCGTATTTGCGTGAATAAAAAAGGGTAACATTTTTGGAAAAAGGAGTATGCAAAACCTTTTGCATATCGAAACTAGCGCAAAGAAATTTTTGTCCCATTTTACTTTCCGCTTGTTCTTTGAGAAAAGTAGCTGTACTTTGCTTTTTAATATTTATATGAATTTGAAATTCTTTTGAATTCTGAACTTTTTCTCTATCATCTTTGTTAATATACTTTATATTTTCGCAAATCGTGCATTTGTCCTTTTTTGGCAAATGGAAGCCAATTGAAAACTCTGTATTAAAAACATTTTGAAATATTCGGCAAGATACTGTGAACTCATTTAAGTCTTGATCTTCGAAATAATTAAGATACAATTTATATAAATTGGATACATTTCTGAATTCCCTTGGTAAATAGACTTTTTGATTATTTTTACGGCAATAGTGTGATGGTACTGCTGGCAACTTTTTTATGTAATCTTTGATAAATTCTATTTTACGATGGTCTGTTTTATTATGTGGTGTTTTTTTTTTCGACTTTCAAAACTAATAGTTTTCTTTAATGCATGTCTCAAAACCATTTGAGAAATATTTAAAGTTTTCAAAAAAAAATTCTGGCAAACTTTATATATTTTCCATCCCAGAATAGGGAATATTCAAAGTCCAGTTTCGCCTTTGCGCACGCTTTGCTTCCTGCCCAGCTCGCCTTTTTTTAATTTGCTTTCGTTTGATATTTGCATGAAGCCATGTTAGCCGTCTTGTGTTTGACATACTCCAGTAATGTTCGTTAATATTTTGCCGGGAAATGTCTAGCACACTCCGACAATCCTTCTTGCATTTGGTATTTATACACGGTTAGGAAGTACTCTATTGTCATTTTTCTTCTTTTCCTTTCTCACTGGTTTGCGCTTAAGTCCACGTTTTCCAACGCAGCATTCTTCATCATCGTTATCGCTATCACTATATGGGACTAGCGATTTCACAAGCTATGGTGTTTAAAATTTTGTTAGTTTAACTTAATTTTATAGACTGCAATTGATACATTTATACTGTTACATTTACTTACACTTCACATCTATCTAAAAACACTTCATGAGCTAGCTAAACGAAACAATTATAGGCATACATACAAATACACACAGAATCCACATCACTTTTGAATAACTCGACAATAATTAAGTGAAACATAAGTAACTACTTACTTTTCCATGGGTAAATTCCATAACAAATAAATTATTTGTTGATCACAACTGTTTATATTTTGTTCACTATTGATGCGTTTGAAACTAAATGAAGACTAATTTGGTCTTTCACAGCTTCACTCAACGGCGTGAATAGGAATTAACGGCAAAATCGAAAGAGCACATAATGAAGATATGAAAATGTTGTTATCTCTCTATATTTTTGTGCGTTTGCAGTAATTCGTTCCACATGCAAAAAAAAATTGTATGGACATACGATAATTTTGCGCGAACAGAAAAATTCACAGTTACATACGATAAAATTGAAACTTAGTTTTTATTGGAACTATAGCGTTTTCAGTTATATTATTTTGCAGGATAGTGAGACATAAGTTTTCTAACAATTCGGCATTAAAATCTCAATTTCGATAAAAAGTCACATACGATACTTTCGCGGAAATGCGACGATATGTTGTAGTGGTACGATATCGGCCGCTTCTTGAAGAGAAAATGACGTTTGCAAAATTTACAAAGACAGACGGACATGGCTAAATCGACTCAGCTCAACATACTGATCATTTATATATATATACTTTATAGGGTCTCCGACGCTTCCTTCTGGGTGTTACAAACATCGTGACAAACTTAATATACCCAGTTCAGGGTATAAATATACAAGCTGTTACCACGCGTATGTGTGTTGCGCGGCCTTGGCACATGCACAACCTCACGGCGTTCAACCAAAGCCCTACTTAAAATTCTACAGTGATTCAACCTGAACGGTTACAACAAACTGCAGAACCCGTGAGGTATTCTATCAATTTAACGCCATGATACCGAAATATTTCATGGCGATGTTTTACAATGGCCCTCTTTTAGGGATTTATTTGCCGCTATATATGCGAATAACCCAAGGCTATCTCCGGTAGAAAAGTTATTCCATCTGAACCAAAAAACGCGAGGTGAAGCAAAAGCTATTGTTTCGAAAGCTCCACTGACGAATGACGGATTCGCATTGGCTTAGAATAATTTGTTGTGTAGGTATGAAAGCAAGCGAGTGCTTGTCAACACGCAATTAAATTTATTATTCAAGCTTCCGCACATTTCTACAGAATCTGAGACCGAACTCAGAAATTTACAGCGGGAGATAAATAGCTGCATTTAAGCTTTCCAAATACATGGCATCAATAGATAGCTGAGATGCCATATTTACGTATTTGTGTTCTATCCGACTGCCGGACTATACACTGTCGCTTTGGAAACAATCTCTAAATTCGGATTCAGAGATCCCGAAATGGGTTGAGTTAGACAAGTTTTTAACCAAACGGGTTAAAACGCTTGCGAGAGTATCAAACCTCAAAGGCGAGTTGAGTACTCAACCCAAGATTAAGTCGGCTGATGGTGAAGATCGGATACCTACTTTGCAGTCAAGGATTGGATCCAAACCCTTCAATTCCTATCACGCCAAGGCAAACAATATCAAATGTAAACTGTGCTCATCTCAATCGCACATTTTGAAAACTTGTCAAAGATTCATTGAGATGCAGCCTAATGCACGATTAAATGCTGTCAGAAAACTCCACGTCTCATATGAAGTCAAAAATTGTAAAAGTATGTTTAATTGTAATAAATGTAACCAGAGACATCACTCTTTGATTCACCGGGATCAGAGTGAGGATATAGCTGAGATATCTGACAGCACAGACACTACTGAGATTTCTACTAAATCTCATGTGGCCTCTATTAAGGCCAATATTTCAAATGTGCCTACCAGTCGAAGCATGCTCTTAGGTACAGCCAAGGTAACCATATGTCACAACGAGAGCACCTTCACTGTCAGAGCCCTCATTGATTCGGGATCTGAAGCCATTTTCCTAAGCAATAGTCTGCAAAAACGTTTACATCTGGCAAGCAAAAAGGTTAACGGGCGAGTTTCAGGATTGAATAATACTGTATCAAGACGAGTTCAATCGGTATGCTCGATTACAACTGGCTCGCTGTTTTACAAAAGTTTAAGACTAGAAGCAGAAGCGTTGGTACTGCCAAAATTGACTGGACTGCTTCCATCCAGGTCAATTAACTCTTCAATTTTAAAAAGGTTAACCAATATCCCCTTAGCGGATAATAATTTCTATACGTGTCAAAAGGTTGACTTGTTGAATGGAGCGGATCTTTACCCGAAAAACATTCTAAATGGGGTAAAATCGAAAATCTTCGGATCCCTCGTAGCACAACGTACAGTGTTCGGTTGGATTTTAACAGGTTCTGTTCCCTTCGAAAAAAAGAAAATAAATGGCAAAGGCGACGGACAAAATTCAGTAATAACTAAACAACAAACACAAAACAATTTTTGTAGTAAAATAGATACTAATTATATATTTATACAACAGAAACAACATCAGCAGCATCAACAGCAGCACCAGCTACAACAGGATCAAACTAACGATGATGGCGAAACCTATGATGCGCCCGGCTCATCGAATCACACCGATACGCATTGTGGCGTCGGTGGGCCGACACTGCATGCAGCAGCGCTATCTCTGTCAGCAACATCCGTAGGCAGCACACCGCCGAGCAGCGCTGAAGCGACAAATACCAACAATTTCGATTATTGCACGGGCGCCGCTGAAACGGTGGCAGTGACTGCTGCCACAGCTGCAACGCAGCGCCATGCTGCGGCGGCCACAACAACAAAAGTAAATAAACATGGCGCAGCAACAGACAAGCAACGCAGTCGACAGGCACACACCACACAACGAACACATCACATCCCGGTGGGACTTTAAAATTTCCAGTGGGAATAGTCACCGTCGCTGAGCCTTAAGCGACCGGGGGGGTCGGCAGGTCGTGGATAACCGGACGGCCTGTAGTAGCAGGTTAGTTGCGAAATAAGTTTAAACGAATAAGCAATCCCCTACGAGAAGCGGTGGGAGTGGAGGTTGCGGTATAAAAGCCAGTAAGACCGTTGAAATTCCTGCGACAGTGGGGGAACCGACACCGCCACTTTGTAGTATGTGTCCCCCGCAACATGCAAGGGCATCCATTCCGTGTTTTCCGGGACCAGTAAAGCGAAGAACAGGCCTCAGGGAACTGGGGTAGGTGCAAAGCCACCGAGGGTACACCCGCTCCTGTTTATTTCGGCCCGCCCCTACAGAGACGATGCGCTGGTACAAAAAGAAAGGTATGGAATTTTACATGAGAAAAAACAACACAAACTATGCAAACGAAGAAAAAACTAACAGAAGTGGCAGCAACAGTGGCAATAATATCTATGCTATCATACTGGGAAATGACGCGGGAAACGCAGGAGATGTGAATAACCCAAAAGTTCCAGGAACTGACTCCCAAAGGACACCAGTAATGGAAATAGATCCATTTAAGCGGTCTTCGCGACTTAACAGATCTCCTCTAAAGATGCTTAGCGTAGAAAAACCAACGCGAACAAGATCATCGCCACCAACGCTGCAAGACAACACGCCGCAAACGAAGGCGGTAAAACCTCGCGGCGACCACATGAGTGAGCTTGGTGAAGAAATAAAGAAGTTGATAGAAATGATGCGCCCACCGCATCGAATAATCAACAATAATATTAGGGACCTCGTTGGCAACATAACGAAGACATATGAAAAAGCCTTAGAGGAGTACCAAAAGAGCAAGGAAGTGAGACGGAGTATCTTAAATATACCCGCAACAATGGAAATAACGCCGAAAAGACCTCGAGAAGAAAAACAGGCGAAAAGGCAGAGTCCTCCAAAAAAGAATAAAACCACCCATGGAGAGGAACCAAAGAAGGTTAAAAATAATGAGGAAATATGAGATAAGTCAACCTCAATCAACAAAGGACAGATACCAGAAAAACAAGATGGCTGGATGGAAATCAGAAGGAAAAAGAAGGCAGCATATAATGACCGGCCTAGGCCTGACGCGATAGTGATTGCGCGAACCAGCAACATGACATACAGCGATATTCTAAGGGCTGTTAAAAAACAAGATGCTCTGCAGAAACTGGGAGAAAGTGTAATCCGGATTAGAAAGACGGCCAAAGGTGAAATTTTAATAGAACTGAAGAGCGCGCAGATGGAAAACACTGCTGACTACACCAGCGAAATAGGCAAAGTGCTTGGAGATCAAGCCAAAATTAAAGCCCTTACGAGTGAGACCACTGTGGAAATCCGAGATCTGGATGAAATAACTGAAGAGGAAGACATTGCCAATGCTATTCGCACGCAAGTAGAAAAACTAGGGGATTTTGATAAAGGCTCAATCAAACACATTAGGGCGTCACACGCAGGCACCCAAACAGCTGTGATAAGCCTCCCCGCCTTACAGGCTAGGCTACTTATTGAAGCCAAAAGAAATTAAAATAGGATGGGCAGTGTGTAGGATTAGGGAAAAGCCGAACCTTAAAAAATTCTTCCGGTGCTTGGAATATGGCCATCTGGCGTGAGCCTGAAAAACCCAGACGATAGGAGTCAGTGTTGCCTGAAATGTGAGGAAAAAGGTCACTTTGCAAAGACATGCAACAAGGAGCCGTCTTGCATTGCATGTAAAAAACAAGGAAAGGAGAACTCTGACCATCAGATAGGTAGCAAGAAATGTCCTATCTACCAAGAAGCGTACGCATACAGTGATGGGGCAGAAAATAGACGTGGCAATAGTCTGCGAACAATTCGAAAACGTCAGCGCAGCAACTTGGACCTCCGACCTAACGGGCAAAGTGGCCATTTGTGCCTGTGGAGAAAACATGTTCCAAGAAAAGCCATTAAGAGAACAGGCCTATTACACACGGGCAAAGATCAGCGAAATAAACTTCTGTAGCTGTTACATTCCGCCAAGCATCGCACAAGGTGAATATGAAATAATAATTGATAACCTTGTACGAGAAGTGTCCAACACCACAATGAACGTAGTGGCAGGTGACTTCAATGCGTGGGCAGTGGAGTGGGGTAGCATAAGCACAAATAGACGAGGAGAGACTCTTCTGAAGGCTTTTTCGGTACTGGATACCGTCTTGCTGAATACCGGCAACGGAAATACCTTTGAAAAAAACGGCCGCGATTCGGTAATCGATATTACGTTTGCTAGTAGCTCCGTTGTGCGGTCGTGTACATGGCAAGTGAGCGATTTGTATACACACAGTGACCACTTGGCCATTCTGCTTGAAATTGACAAAACGCACAAAAGCAAATATCTCAAAAAGGTTGAAAACAGAGGCTGAGAAACTGAAACCCTTGATGAAGATATATACAAATTAATGCTGGATGACAATCCGAACAACGCCTTAGACATAGAAAAGAAGGCGGAATGCCTTGTTAAATATGTGAGCAAAGCTTGTGACGCCGCTATGTGCAGGAAAAAACAAGGCACATACAGGAAACCCGCATACTGGTGGAATGAGGGTATTGAAGCTCTAAGAAGTGAATGCCACAAAGCGAGGCGCCAGTGTCAAAGGGGACGACAAACGGCGGATTTCACAATGCTAAACGAGCGCTTTAAACGAAAGCGAAATGAACTCAAGAAAGCAATAAAGAAGAGCAAAGCCTGTTGTTTTAAAGAGCTCTGCAACAAGGTCGAAGAAAACACGTGGGGAGATGCATATAAAATCGTCATGTCAAAGTTTAAAGACTATAAAGGACAAGCGCCCACATGCCCTAGTTTATTAAAGACGGTTGTCCAAACTCTTTTCCCGACGCAACTGCTACAAAGGCAGCAAATAAAAGAATCGGGAACTACAGTAAAGCATCAGGCCTAGATGGCATCCCGAAGAAGGCCCTAAAACAGGCTATTAAATATAAACCCACCCCGTTTACGGAAGTTTATACGCGATGTTTACGAGAGGGAGTATTCCCTAAGATCTGGAAAAAACAGCGGCTAGTGCTTATACAAAAGCCAAATAAACCAGCAGGGGAGCCAGGCTCCTACGGACCACTATGTATGCTGAACACGATGGGGAAAATACTGGAGCGTATAATCTGTGTGCGGCTAGAGCAACACCTAGAAAGAGATCCGCCGGGCTTAGCCGAAAACCAATATGGTTTTCGAAGACACAGGTCAACAATAGACGCCTTAAAAAAGGTAACAGAGGTCGCAAGCAAGGCTATTGAAGGAACCAGGTGGTTATATGGCTCCAAGGAATACTGCGCGGTAGTGACGTTCGACGTAAAAAATGCCTTCAACTCGGCCTATTGGCCGCACATCATGGAAGCCCTGAAACAAAGGAAGACACCACTCTACCTGCTGAGGATCATATCCAGCTACCTCTCCGATAGATTACTGCTATATGACACAGAAGAAGGCCCTAGAAACTACATTATAACAGGCGGTGTACCACAAGGCTCTGTACTAGGGCCGCTACTGTGGAATGTTTTGTATGACGGGGTGCTACGTCTTCCATTGCCCAAAGAAATACAGATAATCGGGTACGCTGATTATATAGCAGTAACGGTAGTGGCAAAAGAAATAAGCCAGATAGAGTACCTGCGCAACCACGTGGCGATTAAAATAAAAGAATGGCTAACAAAAGCAAAGCTCCAGTTAGCAAGCCAAAAAACTGAAGCGGTGCTGATAACGAGCAGGAAAAAACTAGAGGAGACTACGCTCAACATTGATGGATACAATATCCTAACGCAACAGTCGTTGAAATACCTGGGTGTAATTATTGACGCGAGGCTGAATTATCGGACCAGCATCACGAAAGCCTGTGAGAAAGCAGCAAAGGTGACGGCTGCATTAAGTAGCATCATGACCAATATAGGTGGACCTAGTTAGAATAGACGCGCTCTTCTGGTAAAAGTTAGCCAACCAGCATTGCTGCACAAAACGTATGCGAATGCGGCAAAAGCAGTAGTTCGATTAAGTGCAATTAGGGTAGCGTGCGCTTTCCGGACGGTGTCACACGAAGCGGTTGGAATTATTTCAGGTATCATGCCTCCAGATATTATGGCAATGGAGCTAAAAAGAATGTATGACAAAGCGAAAAACGCGGGGAGACGACTAAATATTCAAGAAAAACAGCAAGAAAGACGAACCAGCCTTAATGAGTGGCAAAAACGATGGGACAAAGCAATAAATGGTAGACGGACACACACGTTGATCAGAAACGTGTAAATGTGGGTAGAGAGAGCTCCAGGCTGGACACGGTTGCTTCAGAGAGTATTTACACAATTATGGACATGACGATGGATTTGAGTGCTCTTTTTGTGGAAACGGGACTGAGAACGCGTGGCACATTTTCTCTCTGTGCCCCCGTTATACAGATGAAAGAGAGGAGTTAGCTGCGCGGCAGCCCTAATAGAACTTAGACGGAAGGAATGGCAAAGAAATATCGATAGACAGGTGACCCACATGGAGTTGGTAAATTTATAGATCGAGAGCCAAACGGCTAAAGCTTATCCTTGTGAAGAAATGCCTAGCGGCGGTCCCGCAAGGAAGATAAATAGCTAGAGGAGACGAAGTTAGGGTTTAGTACGTAGGCGTCCTACCCCGCAGGTTCCGCACTTGGTAACAATGGACGGTATCTTTCGAAGATTCCCCCTCCGGTAACAAAAAAAAAAAATCACAAGCAGCAACAACAACACAGCAGCAGCAACCTGCAGTATTGGCGCACTTGACATACGCCACACAGCAACAACAACAACCGTGTCAACAGACGTCATCAGTCACGCCAAGCTCTGACCAATGAGGCCTCTCCCGCTTACCACATGTCTAAGATCGAGCCAGACTCGAGTCGTCTCGCCGACTTCGGCATGCTGGTAACTTCCTTTCAGATTGGCGGGATGGCAACGATCGACTGAGGCTCGATTCGTCTCGACGGCCACAACATCCGAAGCGAAGGCGTGGACGAGACGCTCGACGTCAAGCAGATGCAAGGAAAGGCACGCAACACTACCTTGGCAGCAAAGACTTGCGGCGTAGTATAATATTAGCACAATAAAGTACACTGGCTGCCAACGCCTCTCACATTTACCACCTACCCAGGATCGAGTTAGACTCGAGTCGTCTCGCCGACCTCGGAAGGTGGTGACTTCTATGCAAATTGGCGGCATGGCAATGACCGACTGAGACTCGATTCATCTCAGCGGCGTTTCCCGGACCGAACCAGACTCAATACGTCTCGTCGGCCACCCCATCTGCAAAGAAGACGTGGAATAGGAAGTGCAGGAGCCAGTTAGCTAAGTTCGTTTTAAGTAATTTATTGTAAACTGAATTTGCAATAATACTCCAAGGCGGGGAAAATGTTGACTTCGCCCCCGCCCAATTTCTTTTACCACGTCTGTATCGACAGAGCAATCTTTTCTTTTCATCTTTTTCGAAGTTTAATTGCGCGCAACTAAACTCTAACTAAAAAGTTGCGCGCTCTCTTCTTTTGCGACGACGCTGCGATACAGACGTGGTAAGTGTATTTTCAAAATTTTATAATTAAATATATTTATTTGAGAAACCTTTGTTTTTTATTTAATATTTGTGGAATCATTTGCGCCGACCGTTTCCACACGGCCAACCACATCAACGGAACGAGCGAGCACCGTGCTCCACCACCCTAATTATCACTAACTTCTCCAAGCCTTTCGTAAGGAACTTCGTTCCAAAAAAACTCAAACCAGAGAACGTATATTTATAGAGAAGATCCAACAACGGACAAGCTTGTAAACTGTCAAAAGTCAACAAAATGCGATTGGAGCATTTCACCACAGCTAGCTAAGAAGGAGAAACTTTAACAGTGGCGCATGAACAGAGCAGAGCATTCAATGAAAATTATGCTCAGAAACATGCATTGCTATTACAGACGTATGTTGGCCTTTTGCTTATATTTTTATGTGCTCACATGCCATCATGTTAATTGATGTGATTATCATTTTGCGTATTTCTATGAATATATGCATAATTTATATCATTCTAATTAAATTATGCTATTTTCAAAACAATATTTGTAGTTAATGTGCAATTAAGAGTTATTTATTAAAATATTTCTTATGTTTGAGAATATATTATAATTTCACATGCATATGAATATATTTGTAAATATAATATACATATGTATGTATATGTATATGAGATACTATCATAATATCACAAAAACGTAATATACATACATATTACAATAATATGTCATTTAATTTTCATACGCATCTACTACATATCAACGCATAATTGCATATGCACATATGAATGTAAGTACAATTCAAATTCAAATCGTAATATCATTTATCAGTAAAAAGTGTGCGCGCACTGCTCTATATGTACATGCATATGTGTACGACATTGCCGAACAAATAATGTATACCAACCAACATACAAATATGAGTACACATGTAAATATGTGCGCATGATATTCCCACACAAATAATGCATACACGACATACATAATTATACATACGTTCACATGTAGATATGTCACCCGCAAAAATTACGGATATTGTTCTACAAAAACAACAATGGTTTCAAATAGCGTCAGCTGCGGCACAAATCAATATGGCAGCCAAATAGTCGATGCCCAAATTTGTAGAAAAACACCTAACAACAATATTTTCATTCATGAACGCAAGCGCACTTTCAACAGGCAGACTTGCTTCATTCATAAAAACAAATACCATTACATCTCGCCGAGCATGCCTTTGCCTACAAGCATCTTTTCGCGATGATGGCAAAGGCTAAAAATCATAAATTCAACAATTTCTGATATTTGTATGAGAAGGAAAAAGCGACAACCCCGCAAATATAAGTATAGAATAAAATTGACAACATAGTTAATTTGTCGATTTTCAAGTCAAGAAATGTGTCAAAGAAAATATTCAAAATTCCTCCGTTTTATGTGTACAGTGAATCCTGGTTAAGTAGTATTTCGCTTAAATGAAAATCATCCCTCTTAATTGCCTATATCTTGCTGCATCCCACGGTTTGTTTTTTTTTTGAAATACATTCAAACTATCGTTTTAAGTACACTCGATTAAGTATCCGCACTCGCTTATGTGCCATATTATACTTTTATTTTTAACAAACCACATAAATCTGTATCTTTTCACATAACCGGGATTGACTGTATTTGTCAAGGAATGTAAAAAATATTGTTACGCGGTTTGCAAAAATCTGCGTCGATATGTATGCAAGCTCACACACAAACATACATATCCACACTGGTTTGTAGGCGAAGCTGGTACAGCGGCAAGGGAGCAGTGGCAATTGGCGATCGTTCGTTTGTGTTTTTGGCACAGCTCGGATACTCTACCAACAAAACAATTTGTGACGCGTCAGTCTGAAAGCAAAAAATATGAGGTTCGCCATTGGTTGTCCGCGTCAACGGAAATTTCGCATGAAGCATTGAATGTACATATTTACTTACATTTGTTGCATGTAGACAAATTTATAAACATTATATGCTGAATACAATGCTTGCGACACAACATTGCATCACGACAGTGAACAGAAAACGGCGTTGTGCATCCTACTACATGAACGCATGTACACAAGGCAACACAGCTCTCTATTTTGCATGTACACAATTCCGTTGTGGCCATACTAATACCTTGCACTTCAAAGAAATTTTAATATTTTGTTCAAAGTGAAATTTTTTATTCAAAAAATAAGTAAATAGGTATATATTTTTGTTTTAAATTATCAAATGTTATTACAAATGTTATACTAGAGCTATTTTATGCTTTTATTTGTAAAATCACTTCAATTTTGTAAGAGCTGTGAATAATTTTGCATTTTACATATTAGTGGCACCACCACTCTTCCTCATCTCTCTATCTTCCATTCTACTGTCAACTCTATTGTCGTCCTACTGTCGTTGGCAAATATAGGAGAATATTGAAGTTAGCGAGAACGACAACTGTCGGCCTACCGTCGTGTAGTCGTGCAGCTGACAAAATAACAGTGTCGATAAGAACGTGTGTATTTTAATATTTGACAGATGTCGTTGATCGTCTGTCGCAACCATTGTGTTCAGCGTATTATGTGTATAGTTCTTTTATATTTGTTTACATGCAAACATAATTATATATGGACAAATGTGCGACCGCTTGGTCCTTTAACATGATGTCGAAAAGTTTATTGACCAAAGCAAATATTTATTTATGTACATAAATATATGTACGTATGCACATATGTCGTACCAAATCTATTTAAAATGTGTATTTAGGTAGTAATACAAATTTTATTGAATTATACATACATTTGCATAGCTCAATTTTAAAATATATATGTACATACCTATGTGCTTTCATAATAAATACATACATACGTATATGTATACCGATCTATAAATTATATGCAGCATCGTTTGCACATAATAAAAAAAGGAATCTGTAAGCGTACATTCCTTAACATTGGAATTATCATTATTTTTCTCATTTCACACTGAAAATGCTCAATTCTGCTATTTTCATGTCCCCTGATGTTAAGTGGTGAAATGCACTCATCCAAAACAGTAAATATCCCAAAATTGAAATATCCCTAAATTTTTGACATCGTGAACCTTCTCTATATATATACGTTCTATTTTTACTATCACTTTTTTCAGTTAGGTCCCGCAGCAAAATCCCTATCTTCTCCAAGCCTGCCGTAAGGAACTTCGTTCCAAAAGTTTAGATATTCTATTGAAAAATATTAAACATTTATTATCATAAACTTTTTTAAGACTTACCAACGCTTTCGGTTAATTTTCATCCGACATCTGAAACGCTTAAACTGTTCCCAGAGCCTCTCCAGATAGACAATGTACCAAATGGTTAAATTTTTCTAAATCTGGAATATTTAGATCGTTATGAACTAAGCTCTCTAACAAACTCATAAAGTTTTTGAATTCAGAATATTCTTCCTTGAATTTTGGCAAATTCATTTTAGGGAGCCTTGAGCTGTGAGAAGCTACAAAAGATGTTTTGGCAAGTGAAGTTTTATTTTTCGCTAAAATTTACTTAATTATGGACTTCGTTTATATCCTCTAACTTCCCTCGGGCCATGTGGTCTTCATCAATTTCTTCAATCTTTGATTGGCATTTCATTAATTTTTCACTATGTGAATTTAATATATCTGACGACATTCCAATTCTATTGGATCTAAGGACATTAATGCGCAAAATACTACTTTTCGCAACCGTTCTTTGACGTCTTAACGAATTTAAGTCCGTCAACTCCTTACTTGGGGACAGGTTTGCTAGAGTTGGCTTTGGCTTGCTCATTTTTGCTTCCGAAAAAAGACTATAACGGTTAGCAACAGATAAGTTAAAGAAACTTTAACTAAATTTCTTTAAAAAAAAAATTTATTTGGTCCTTCGTTGATTACAGAGCTAAGACTAAAACTTAAAAATTAATTTACTTAAAAGCTAAGCTACGTTGCACTGGCTAACTGCTGACTTGACTTATTTGGGTTGCGCGTGTTGGATTTCCGCTTCACACCGAAATATGAGCTTTTATGCTAATGAAAGCGTCTGGCTTTTGCTGTGGGAAATATTGTGCAACTAGAGATGCATTCCCGCTATGCTTTCATTATTGCTGATTACGCATTATTGCTGATTACGCATTATTGCTTTAGCAATTGTTAATATTTGCCATGTTAACATTTCCCCTGTTAAAAGCGATCGTCCCGAGAGCCCATCAAAAATAGGGGAGGTTGTTAAAATTGATGTAAGTATTTTGATCATTGGAAAGATTTTTGATAAACTTAAGATCAATATTCACTGGGGCATCTGGTTAAGGTCCAGGCTTGAAGATATGATTATTCTGTTTTGGTGTTTTCTCCAGAATTTTCGAAAAAATATTATACCGAGAATGATAGTTGCAACGGCTCCAAGTGAAAGGGAGCTATTTGATATCGTTGCTGTGTTCAGAAGATTTATTCTTCATATGTTATCAATATGAAACTCCTTTAAGGCCTGGAGAGAAAGTAATTCAATTCGACTTCTTTCGATTGGTGCTGGTTGCAGGACTGCTGGGATTGTCGGCAATGGAACCAAATCGTAATTAATGTAAAATTGATGATTTATTTTTAACGTTGAGTTATGAAAATTAATAAGGTGTGTCCCTGATAAATTTTTCTGCATTCCGTCAGCATCTATTACCCCTTGAAAGCCATTAAGTAATATGGTGCCGGTTTTTACATCTTCGATTTGTTGGATATGTTGGCCATTTGTTAAATTGCAAGATGAATTTTGGCTATTTACTACTCTAATTGTTTACCTACTACTATTACTTATATTTACTAGTTGAGTTTGCTTACAAATCTCAATTTTTTTTATAATTATTACATACTTCTTTAATTCCATAGGTATCTTTTGTACCCTTTAATATTTTATCAAATTCGACATTAATTATAATTTTGTTTTGCTTAACAACTGGTCTTATAATCATTTTTTGAAAGTTTTCCTTAATAGTTAATGGTATTTTTACCAAGTAAAATATTGTCATATTTTGACTTATTACATTTATATTTGATATTTCTAGTGCTTCTTCAGCATTTTTGAAAGGTATTTCGTCATTTTCTAAATTTTCTAACGCAATGTCGATTTCATTTTTATTTAACAATAGTGTATATAAAATGTCTTTCTTTGCCCATTGTATGGCGTATTTAATATTAATCAACTCTTCTTTTATTCATCTTATTCTATTTCGCAAATTTATAATAGTCTCGTTTTCTATATAAGTATCTTTCCTTATGTTATTAAGAAGATTATTTACTATCATGCTAATGTTATTAATTTTTTCGTTAAAAATATTGTTAATTAATACTTGTTTATTATTATTATTATCAATATCATTAAGATTTTTGGTTATTACATCCAGATCCTCGTGATTGGGGCTTCCGGCTATGAATTTCCAAGCCGTTACTAAACTATTTATGGATCTTTTCTGTCTTCTTTCGACAGGTTTTATTGTATCTAACATTTGAAGAGATTGGGTTAATTCGTGTTTAAGATGGGATAAAGGATTGTGTCCTTGGGTATGTCCGAAGAGGTGAATCTGTACATATCCGTCAGAAATTGTTCGTACTTGTTGAGGTCGATTATGTGTATTAGCCTGAAGTCTCAATTCTGGATTTTTACTACTCCGTCATTTATCGTAACTATTTGTGCCGTGGAGTAGTCATAAATGTCCATTGATGCGAATATTGGGTAAATAAGGAGAAGTCTGGAAACAAAAATTTTAATTTTGATTTTTTATATTATTAAAAATTTACTAGTCCGTCATTTATCGTAACTATTTGAGCCGTGGAGTAGTCATAAATGTCTATTGATGCGAATATTGGGTAAATAAGGAGAAGTCTGGAAACAAAAATTTTAATTTTGATTTTTTATATTGTGTTTATGAACTACTTTTCCTGATTCTGTCAAAACGGTGGAATTTTTGTCTTCCTTTACTATTTCTTTTCTAAATTTTGGAGATATTTTGGTTCCTAGTCGTTTGTTTATCCTAACGTAAATTGTTTCTCCAGGGTTATATGTTTTAATTGGATGACGGGCTTTATTATGGTAGGAAAGATCTTTTGGTTGTCTATTTTTTAGTTCTGAGATAATTGCTTCCCTAGCTCTTTCAAATTGGCTTGGGTCTGTGGAGATTCTTCTCCCGAAAAATACCTCTATTGGTATTTTCTTTGTGGAGGAGTGGACTGAAAAATTGTACTCGCAGACGGAGTTATCGAGGAGTTCGGCGAATGAGGTGAAACTTCGCTCTGCTTTTAAACAGCGCATTATTTCTGTGAGGGTCGAGTGAAATCGCTCTACTTGACCATTTACGGAACTTGCATAAGGTGGTGTTCTAAAAATTTCTATATTTAGGGTATCGTCCAATAAAAATCGAATGGAAGCTGAACGTCCTTGAAGTTTCATTGTCTATAACTACCGTTTCTGGCACGCCAAATTGAAACAGTAGTTCGCGGAGAGGTTCCTTAACGTATCCTAGGGCTCTGGAGCGAAGAATTTTGGTTTGAGCATACTTTGAAAATTTGTCCATGGCTGTAAGGACGAAATTTCGTTCAGTTATATAAATATCAATATGTAAGATTTGTCCTGGAAACTGTGGAACAGGAGTTTCTCCTAGTTTTGGTTTGGTACTTATTTTCTTTGCAAACTGAGCATTGCTGAATAATTCTTTTTATTGTTTTGGTCATGGAGGGAAAATTGTAATTTTCTAAAATTTGAAGTTTGTTTTCACGAGAATTCCTATGTGCTCTTTTATGGATATTTATGATTATTTCTTCTTGTTGCTGTTCGTCTGTCACATCCTGGACTTGGAGTTGAGAAAACCTGGTTTTATAGTTACTAAAGTGGATCGGGTATATTTCTTGAATTTTACCCATAGTTCTGTCGTCGGTTTGGATGCAATTTATTACGGAGGGGTTTAGGTACCTTTTTAGGAGATTTATTAATGTTTCTGAGTTATATTCCGGTTCTTCAATGACGTGTCTATGGTATGTGGAGAATACTATCTTGAATTGATAGGTAGAAATTGGGCCTGAATTTAGGAAAATTTGGTTTTTGTAAACGTTAATTGGGGATTCTACATGCCAAATTAAGTTATCCGATGAGCTCTCGTCACTATGCTGGGTTACTAACAAGGCGTTAATTGGTTCGGGAGGCGTTCTTGATAGTGCGTCGGCTACCACGTTAGTTGGCCCGTGTTTGTAATGGAGTTCATGATTGTATTCTTCCAGTGTGGCTTTCCAACGTTTCATTTTGGAATTGTTACTTTTATTGCTGAGGGCCTGTGTAAGGGGTTGGTGGTCTGTATAAATTTTTACTTTGGCTGAACCGTATAGATAATTCCTGAAATTGCTTAGAGCCCAGATGATTGCTAAAAACTCTTTTTCATTCGCAGCATAGGCTTCTTCTGTTTTGGTTAGTGTTCGGGAGATGAAGGCGATGGGGTGTTTGTCCTGCGAAAGGACTGCACGAATTGCAAAGTTTGACGCATCGGTCGTTAGATGGAATTCTTTATTGAAGTCAGGATAGGAAAGTATGACGTCGTCAGACATGAGTGAATTTTTAATTTTGTTGAAGGCATCCTTTGCGTTTTCATCCAATTCGATATTGATTTTGCTGGACTTGTTTTTAGATATACATCCTTCTTCCCCTCTTAAGAGTATGGTTAGAGGTTTAGCCAGCATGGCGTAATCTTTAATAAAGTGACGATAGTAGTCGGAAAGGCCTAAAAATGAGCGAAGTTGCTTAATGTTTTTGAGGTAAGGTATTTTAGCTATTGCTTCTACCTTTGAGGGATTCTTTGTTATTCCTTTTGAGGAAATAATAAATCTTAGAAACTCTACTGAGTCCCTGAAAAAATGGCATTTGTCTAATTGTATTTTCATGTTTGCGTCATCAAGGGTTTTGAAAATTTGGTTTAAGTGGAGGGTGTGCTCTTCTTCAGAGTTGCTGAAAACGACTATATCATCGATATAGACATAGCAAATTTCCCCAATGTGATGACAAAGAATGTCATCTAAGGCTCGCTGGAAAATTGAAGGGGCATTCTTAAGTCCGAATGGTAGTCTTATGAATTCGTATTTGCCATTGTTTATTGAGAAAGCTTTTTTCTCAATATCGGATTCTTTGAGAGGGATTTGATGGAATCCACTTTTTAAATCCAAAACAGAAAAGTATTTGTTTTTTCCAAGCTGGGATAGTACCTCATTAATTTGGGGTATTGGGTAACGGTCTGCTACAGTAATCGAGTTAAGCTTTCTATAGTCAACAACGATTCGGTATTGCTTATTGCCTTGGGAATTGGGTTTTTTTTTTCTACAACACAAACGGGTGAATTATAAGGTGATCTTGATGGTCGAATGATGCCCTCGTCTAACATTTTGTTGATTTGGGTTTCGTCTTCACCTTTTAATAACATTGGGTAAGGTAATACCTTGCATAAACGGGAGTCTCCTTGTGCGTTCTGATTTCTCCTATGACTTTAGTGGTATAGGTAAGTTTATCGTTTGGTTCCATAAAGAGATTAGAAAAATTTTCGACTAAATTATTAATTTCCTTCTGATATTTTTGTGACAAGTTATCTTCCTTAATATCTATTTTGTTAACATATCTTGAAGTTAGCTGCTTGATTTTAATTTTGCTATTGCCTTCTAACTCCATGAAGTTATTCTTTACGTGGATGACTGCGTCAAGCTCTTTAAGGCTATCATTCCCAATAATACGAAGAAATGATGTCAGAGTTGGGAGGAGGTAGAATTTAAGTTTTTTGTCTAAGTTAAATAGGTTTAGAAAGGTATGCTGTTTGATTTCGATGTCTCCTGCTATGGAATTCGCAAAAAAAAAAATGCTTTCCATATTTATTGGATTGGGCACGATAGAGGATCGTATATAGTTTTTCGTAGATCCTGTATCTATTAAAATTTTCACAATATCTCCACTCTTCAGCCTAAATTCAACATAGGGCAGCGAAGAGTGACTCATTCTAAAAAATTTAAATCAGTCGTGTCTATATAGCTATCGGCCTGACCTCCATCATTTCTGTCGCTGTAACATTCGTCATCGTAATGGCTAGAGTTGTCGTTCGTCTGTTCGTCAATTGTCGTGGTAGGATACTAAGCTTGGGGTTGTTCGGAATCTATATGGAAATTCCTTTAGATTTTATTAGGGTCACAGGAGCTGAAGGGTTGCCAGGAGGAGGTATTTTGTTAATAGGGTCAGTATTACGTGGCCTATTCATATAATTAATATTCCTAGTTCGCAGTGATGGGTCAATGTCCATTGGTTCTGGACGTGGCTGTGGCTTATGCAAAAGACGTGGTGGTGGATTGTAATGCTGTTGTGCATATTGGGACGCCTGTTGCTGGCGTTGAACTTGATAGTTCATTTGCGGTGGTCTATGTGGAGTGGCTGCGTACAACCTTGGTTGGGGCATGTATGCCAATTCGGGGTAAAACTCATTGTTCATCCTTCTGGGAGGTAGTGGTGGACGAAACTCTTGTGGGTTCCTGCTGATATTGTTATTATTGCTCAAGGCATAATGTGACCTGAAGGTTTGATTCTCTAGTTTGAGACACAAGTGGAGTGCCTGAGGGAGATCTGCTGGTTCCCTCATTCCAAGGAGTCTCGGTAGATCTCCTTTGTGTCCGCGAACGAACGTGTCTAGGGCTTTATCCCTATACGTACGAGTTAGAAGGTGCATGGCTTCTGCGCCGACTTCCATGCATCCCAGTTTTTCAGAATTAGTGAGAGATGAGAATATACCTTTTGGTAAAATTCCTGAATTTTATTGTTACCCTGTACGAGAGAGGTCATTTGGTACCAAGGTCGCGTTTATCGGCGTAATATAATGTTAGGCAACTGGAGATCGCCTTCCAATCCAGTGGAGTGTTATAGCACTCCAAGGCAATGTCGGCATTGCCCACGATTTTGTTTCTAACGACATTGAGGATGCCATAATATTTTGGGGTACCTCTTTGAGGCTCGTATATCTGGAAGATCCTGTCCACGCTTTTCCTCCAAGATGTGAATTCTCCCGGATTTCCGGAGAACACCCGAAGACATCGTACCACATCTGGTATTTTGTCTAATTCAGAGACATTCCCGGGTAGTCTTGAGTCTATGGTAATGTTCGTGAAATTTGAAAAGTTGGAATTTGGATTAAGGGCGGCTTGAACCATGTTTCGCCCTTCAGTCCTTAAGACATTGTTCACAATTCCTGTGATTACGGTAGTTAACTCATCCATAGAGAATAAATGACAAGAGGCAAGAGGCTGAAGGTGCTGGTAATTAACTGGCATGATTGATATGTTTCTATTATTCATTTTTTCATTTTAAAAATTTAATTTATCCCTAGCTTATTTTGTTTGAGTTAAAACTTTCCTTTCTAAATTTTTCACTTTTAGTTAGCTTATTTTCGATATAATATTATCTCGTCTAGTTCAATTATTTTTTCCTGAATTACGCTCTCTTTCTTAAATTATGTCGCTATTCTTAGATTGTGTTCACCTTTGCATTAAAGATTTCTTAAACATAATTTGTTTCACATTAAACAGTTTCACGTTTTATATTTTAAAAATTCTTTTACATATGTGAATATATTAATATTGATTCTTAAAATTAATTCTTGCTCTAGTAGCAGGAAGATTCTCCTGGGCAGGCGGCTAACGTCTTGCGTTTCCCGTTTGCTGTTGGCGACTAGGGGGCCTCTTTTCCTGCACTTCTGTTGAGTCCCAGAAACGTTGGGCGCAAGTTAAAGAAACTTTAACTAAATTTCTTTAAAAAAAATTTTATTTAGTTCTTCGTTGATTACAGAGCTAAGACTAAAACTTAAAAATTAATTTACTTAAAAGCTAAGCTACGTTGCACTGGCCAACTGCTGACTTGACTTATTTGGGTTGCGCGTGTTGGATTTCCGCTTCTCACCGAAATATGAGCTTTTATGCTAATGAAAGCGTCTGGCTTTTGCTGTGGGAAATATTGTGCAACTAAAGATGCATTTCCGCTATGCTTTCATTATTGCTGATTACGCATTATTACTTCAGCAATTGTTAACATTTGCCATGTTAACAGATATATTAAGAATCGATAATGAAAACGAAAAAATAAATGTCGATTCCCAAATATACGAAAGCCAAACCAAAAGCAATAAAAGATGGCAACAAATATATTTGGAATCGGTCACGAAAACGAGAAAAAAAATAATATGGATTCCCAAACATACGAAAGCAAAGTATTGCGCATTTACTGGTATATAAATATGTATAGTTTAAAAAAACTAAAAAACACGCTTTTAAAGCATATCAAACTAAAAATCGAATAATAATGAAGAAAAAATTCCTGCATTATTGTGAGAAAAGTGAGAAAAGCGTGTTATGCTTGATATACGAAAAATATGTCACAAAGCACCTCACGCTTTTCTCACAATAATGCAGGTTTTTTCTTCATTATTATTGAAGAGAAAGAAAGAATTATTTTTCGCTTTTTAGTTTGATATGCTTTAAAAGCGTGTTTCTTAGTTTTTTTAAACTATATTTATTTTTGATTTTTTAGTTTGATGTGAGAAATCCCAAATTTGTTAAAATATGAACTATGACATGTAGTATTGGTTAAGTTAATCGATAATTAGGCAGCATTTAATATCTACTCGTAATATTTCATGATTAATTGTTACATTATTTGCGACCAAGTTCTATTAACGACTTTACGAATTATTACTTCTTAATCGAATCATTTCTTCTAAAGCTTCACTATTACATGGGGTTTTACCTGTCAACTTTGAACAGTCTAGTTCTTCAATTCGGATACCGTCCAAAGATCTACAACGACTAAGTGCTACATAAGCTTGTCCAGCAGCAAACAGTCGAGAGCCCAGATAAATTACTGCATGTTCTACTGTACAACCTTGCATCTTATGAACGGTCGACGCCCAACTCAGTATGCTATTTAAATGTCACCAAAACTAGTTTTATATAGATGTTGCATACTTTTAAGCGCATCTTTTTGGTGAGCTGCTTAAACTTACTATCGCCTTCCTACAGTGTCACTCAAGTATTCTAGGTTGCAGTACCACTTAAAGAAGTTACAAACATACATACATACATACATACAAGTGAAGCTAATAAAAGCGTATTAAAAAAGTAATTTAATCGGAAAATGTCCGAACGAAAATCGACAAAAATTGCGAAAAAACGACCGATAATTGCAAACGCGGATCGAAAAAAATTGCGAAAAACGAGATAATTTAATTTTGCAATTAATAATTTTTTTTTCACCGTTATTTCAAAATAAAGGGCTACCGCAATATCCCAGAATCCCTTGTTCACTTTGAATTTGTATATATAAATCACAATATACATAATAATAAGTATATTTATGTATATACTCGTATAGTATATAAACCCTTGTAATAAAATGAAATTTGTATAAAGTGAAAAAGGGAGAGCCAAAATCTGGAAGTGCACTTATTTTGATGTTTGCTGTTTTTTTTTTTTTTTCGTTTGCACTGCGTTCAGTAAATCGCACTCGTTACCTGGTGCGTCGGCTGTTTGCCGGCGCGTACGTCCCTTTTGCAGAGACTGTAGCGGCAGACGGGTTGATGGCAGCAGCGTACGATAACAGCGAAGTGTTGGCAACGAAGTAATTACCGCAGCAACGGATAGGCAGCAACTGATGATAGCAACGGTTTTTGGGCTTACCGGTTTTTTTTAATTTTGCGGCACTTTAAACAGTTTGGAAAACTATTTTTTAAACTGTAACTTATTTTACTTAAAAAACGAAGGCAATAAAAGAATACATACTCGGAGTCTTCTAAGCACTCTGAACACGTCGGACAATTCGGACTAATGTCGTGCTGGAATCTGTACAGGTAGCTTCTAAAGCACTCACGCTCACTTAGTATTTGGGTTAGGTGGAAATCCAGGTCCATATGTCGTGCATCGATCTAGCAATGGATGTCCGGTATTAGTCTGTAGGTCCACCGCCCGTTAAGAGAGGTTTGCCACCGCTGCTGTCATATCGTTAAGCTTTTCACTCTCTCTTCTCTTTTGGCTCCTATAGATGGCTCTGGTAATTTGTAAACTCGTTCGTATTCGTCACCCTGGCTATTACTTCAGCAGCATCAATTGAAATTGTTCGAAAAGCACTGATAACTCTTAGTACCGACAGCCTGTGCACTATGTTTATTTGTCTGGCATGTGCTTTGATGCCTAGCGCCTGGATCCATGTTGGAGCCGCATATAACATAACCGATCACATTACCTTTGCGAGTAAAAAACGCAGGTTGGAACGCTGCTACCACAATAAGGTCATCTGCGTATGCAACTAATTTAATAGCTTTCGGTTGGTGTCTCTTTAGCATCCCATCATACATTATGTTCCACAGAAGGCAGCCTTGTACCGAGCCTTGCGGTACTCCACTCGAAATTGAGTAGCTCTTCCCGCCTTCATCTGTATCGTATAATAGTCACCTATTTTCAAAATAACTTGTGACAATTTCCATAAGATATTGAGGAGCACGTCTTTCATGTAGAGCTTTGATTATGTTTGCCCACTTTGCTGAGTTAAAGGCATTCTTCACATCCAAAGTGATCAGCGCACAATATTGTTTTGTTCCGCCTTTCCATCACTTTCCACCTACTTCGCATTTCGTAGTGTCAACAACATCGTATAGTGCGTCAGTGGTAGACCTCTTTTCCATAAAGCCGTGTTGTCTTTCCGATAATCCGCCGGCTTTCTGGATTGCTATCTCCAAGCGGTTTCTAACTATGCTTTCATATACTTTGCCAATAGTGGCAGGCATGCACAGAGGTCGATATGACGATGGTTCATCCGGGGGCTTTTTTGGTTTAGAAAGTAGAACCAATCGCTGGACTTTCCATGGGTCGGGAAATTTTCCTTCTTTTAAGCACGCATTGTACCTTTTCAAGAATAATTTAAGTTTCAGAGTCGTGGCTTCTTTTAGGGCTCTGTTTGGAATACCGTCTAATCCATGCGCTTTGCTGCTTTTAATTTTTCCGGCTATGGCCAATATTTCTTTTTCTCTTCGACTTCGGTTAGAGGCTTTGCATAAGAAATACTGTCGTATTTTGACTGACTTCAGAAGCTTCTTTTTAATTTTAAATATATTCCTAATACTGCTTTCATTTTCTTCACTTTGGTTACGTTGTAGGCGGCGTCTAGCTGAGTTGCATTCCACCAATACACTGGGCTTCGGTTGTTGTGGTGTGCTGTCCTACGCATGGTTGCGTCGCAAGCTGTGGACAATTTTTTTTGTACAGCGGATAACAGGTGTATGGCGTCTTCGCCTTGTATATTTTCTGAACTCCAGACCATCTCAAAAAGTTCGGCATCAAAGTCTTTTTGTTTCCATGTGTTTAGGCCAGCGCCTAATTTCTTTTTACCACCCCTAGTGAGTATATAACAAACCGTTGCCGGTTAGCTGTTAATAGTTTTCACTCAACTGTTAATAGCTTTCACTCAACTGTCAATGGTTTCGTTGAAAGCTCCCGCTTAGCAAACGATGCTGCAAGTCACTTTTGGTCACTTTTACTAGAGAACGTTCGAGGCAAGACGTCGTCCACCGGCCACCACAACCAGCATCACCACAAGCACAAACCATATGTAAGTAATTTTTGGTAATCAATTTAATAAAGAACCAAGATTTTAATTTGCTATATTAAACACAAACTTTGTGGTTTTATTTACTAATACACTTCCTTTTTCCTGTTTCATATTCTCAACGATCGACGCATCGTCCGCGAGTGACTCGTCGACCGTTCGAGAATTATTCATGGTCCTTCGAGCCGGATATTAATCAAGTATTATTTCACAAATCAGCAAGCAAGTTTTCTCATCACCATAACAATTGGAATTCACAAGGCGCTGCACACCAGCAACTCTTATTTAAGACAAAGTGGCTGGTCCTTCGAGCCGGATCTTACCCTGCAGACTTAGCCAGTCGGGGACTTATGGCAAAGGATTTGGTGGAAAACACCTTGTGGTGGCAGGGACCTTCTTGGCTGCAAGAAGATCAATCCAAACGGCCATTACAACAAAACGACTTCGAGACGACAATAGAGGAAAAACAGGTACGGGTACATGCTTGTACAACAATACAGGGGAATTCTAGCGACATTCGTGACCGTTTTTCTAGTTTGCCGAGAGCTTTGAGAGTGTTATCATACATTATGAGATTTTCTCGAAAAACTCATCCAAAGAAATTAAAGCAACGACAAGACGTTTGATCATAAATACGCAGAAGCAGAAATATGGTCAAGAGTATGGTTGTTTGAAATCCGGTAAGCCCATCGACACAAAAAGTGAAATCCTCTCCCTTAATCCATTCCTCGATAAAGATGAAGTGATGAGAACTGGTGGCTGTCTCGGTGCGTCTCTCGATTTGTCATACAATGAGCGCCATCCAATTATCCTTCCATACAACTGCGTATTGTCTCGTCTAATAATCTAGTTTATCCATCAAGTCTCTTTGCATGGAGAAAATCAGCTGATGTTACGGCTATCGCGAGCTCAGTATTGGATTCCAAGGGCGAAAAACTTGATTCGATCCTTATTCACAACTGTAAGACGTGCACGATCTTCAAAAAACGTGCTCACGTCCGTCCGAACGATCCACATTTTCACGCGCTTTTACCAATACGGGGGTAGATTTCGCGGGTCCGTTTGAAATAAAAAGCTACCGTGGAAGAGGATACCGTGTATCCAAAGGGTATGTCTGCCTGTTTGTCTGTTTTACAACAAGGGCCATCCACCTGGAGGCCACTATCGACTTATCAACACAACCGTTTTTAGCAGACCTCTCTAGATTCGTTTCAAGAAGAGGTTGCCCCAAAAATATTTATTCGGACAATGGAACAAACTTCGTTGGAGCATCGAGATCCCTAAGGTCCGAACTTAAAGCCTTCATAGCCGATGCTCGCAACAATGCTATCTCAAGGTATAGCCACCAAGCTCTTACATGGCATTTCATACCTGCTGCAGCTCCTCATATGGGCGGACTTTGGGAAGCAGGTATGAAAAGCTTTAAGAGTCACTTTCGGAAGGTTGCGTCTGGGCATAAATACACTCTTGAAGAGTTTAACACACTCTTATGCCGAATTGAGTCTTGCCTTAATTCGCGACCATTAAGCCCAGCCTCAAACGAACCTACCGATTTGGAGCCACTTACTCCAGGACATTTTTTGGTCGGCGGACATCTGATGGCCCCACCAGAACCGGATATAAATGAAAGCAGTGCCTCTATCGTAAATAGATGGCAAAAACTTAAGGCCTTACATCAATCCTTCTGCAAAAGGTGGAAACCCGAATACCTGAATGAAATGCAGAAGCGCATTAAGTGGAAACATTCCAAAACAAATTTAAAGACAGGTGACCTTGTCGTCATCAAGGAAGACAATTTGTCACCGAACGAGTGGAGATTGGGTAGGATTGTCAATATACACCCAGGTGCTGATACCCGAGTGCGAGTAGTTGACATTATCACTGAAAAAGGCCAAGTTACAAGACCGCTTGCCAAATTGGTCTTACTACCACCTACGAGGAGGAAAACGTGGATGCACACCCTACTCAACACAACCGTTCCCCAGCCACATCGGAAGCCTAGCTTTCCGACACACTTACTACGATCTGACAGAAAATCTTCGAAAAAAAAAAAGAAGAAGCGAATTTACGTTGTTCTAATTAGTTGTGCACGTACTTATGTATTAAAATAAACAGATTTATTTTGAGAAAAATTTTTTTAAAGTTTTACATATTTTTTTATTGCCTTTAATTGTAATTTTGAAGTGTTTCGTCTGCATTCCCTTCATCGCATTTTCTTTTATTTAATAATATTATTGCGAAATCTTTTAATTCGTCGAATGAACGATTCATACGACTCTATTTTACTTTAAATAACTTAATTTTAGTTTTTCGTTTCGTTACTTTTTTTTCTTTTGTAATTACTATATTGTAATTAAATATACTTTCTTAACAAACGAGAATTTCAGCTCTGAGAAATACAACTACTTTATATCGCAATTTACGTTCAAATAATTATATGCTTAGATATCCGCGATTTTTGAAGAAAATTTCAGATTTTTTCTCAGTAATGGAAATACATAGTTAAATTTGTATCCATAACATTTAATTATATTCAGCAATTTTAAGCATAAACACTCTATCTACCATTTTGTTTGAATAAAAAGTTACCATAGCATTTTTTTATGCATGTCAAACACGGAACAGATTTTTCATTTTATAGTTGTGTTATTAAATCAACTTACCCCCAGCGTTGCCTTCCTTACGTGCAACCTTCAATCCTTTGTATCATTGGTGGATGCTTCCAACACGTTATCACCATGCCAAGCCAGCGATTGGCACGAATGCAACAGCAGCTGGATTGTAACCGAGCTTCTTGATGGATGAGGATACTTCCTTCTGGATTTCCCCATAACAAGTCTTACTGTATGGTGGTTTAGACGAATGCATCTTGTTGACACCAACGATCAGTTGTTTCACTGCAAGAAGAGCATGCTCACGAGTCTGAAAGTAAAAGAAAATACTTTAATAAATATGCAAATTTCATTATGTTCACTTACTTACCTTTTCTGCTGCCAAAATTTGTCCTCTGCCGATCCACATTTTCCCAGGCTTGCGATACTTAACTACCGCCAATGCTATTGTATAACTTGTTTGCCGTTAATTGTAGTCATGCGTGCCCCAAATTCCACGCAAATCGTGCACAGGTTGGAAACGCTTGCCGGCTTCTTCATCCAACACACCGTAGTCACTTCATGTATTTATCGGCCAACAATGGAATAGACAAATCGCCGAGACCACCCTGCTTGCGTGCAAAAAGCAGTTTTATTCGTTAAAGCTGTAAGAAAAAGAAAATATTTGAATAAATATGTAAATTTAATTAAGACTTACCCTTTTCTGCTACCGGATCCGTGCACGTGTTGCAAATTACCAATAATTAAAAATGTCATTCATGACATACGGCGGTGCCATGACGTCAGTTTTTTAATTCGCCTTAAAAATTTCATACATGACATAAGGTGATACCATGCCGTCAGTTTTTTAATTCGCCTTAAAAGTTTACAAGAGTGAATCTAGAACTTTTTTTTCAAACTATGAGGCATAACTCATGCTTATGAATTTTAAATTCAATTTTTATTGCAAATACCATATTTGAAAAATATGTTTTGCTAGCAAATAACGCAATTGCAAACCGAAAGTCTCCTTCTACAGCAGTACATGTATGCATTGCCCTTGAACTTACTGAGCAAGAAGTACTTTATTGACAAATAGGAATTGAAAATAATTATTAAACCAAATTGTATTTAACATTTTCTTTGGTGGCAGGCCACTTTGTCGAAAACATACGACAAATAAAACAATAACGATAACATAAATTTGATGCTAAAAGCAAAAATGTTTTTTATTTAATTATTATTTGCAACACCATGGTAAGGTAAGGCAGTTCACACCACATAAGGCCGCCTCCACACTATGCAATATATAATATAATTTATGCACTTTTTCTCGCCACCCAATCAGTTTTAGATGATATTCGAAACCAAACAACACAAAATCGTCAACAGATTAATTTAAGGAAGATGACTCGCTACAGTACCTTGAAGAAAACCGCGGCGCTACACCCAAACCGGTACCCGCTTTCTTGCACGCTGTGCAAGGGAAAGCATCCATTGCGGCTCTGCTCGTCCTTCTGGGCCAAGACACCGGAGGAGCGCCTACGGGAGGCACCCATAGGTAAATACTGTATAAATTGCCTTGCGGTCAACCACCGGTCAGCGAACTGCTCCAGTGACGCACGGTGCCGGCGCTGCAACGAGAAGCACCACACAATGCTCCACATCGGGGAAAATACCCGTCGCCGCCACGCAGTGCCTCAAAACCAATCATAGAGCGAACAAATAAGTTCCGATGACGCTCTCTCCATCGATGCATCAGACGCTGGAACGGAGACTAGGCCTCTCCAACCAGAACCGGAGGGAGAATTATTGGAAACCGGAGCGGAAACACGGCCTTTCCGCCCATCACAGCGAGGGGAAACGCTCGCTCCCACCAACGCCGTCTGCACCGTCGCCAAGCGCACAACCCGGCCAGACTGGAGACCAGGTCTCTCCAGCTTCACCGGGCTAGCTCCTTTAGAGCCGGGCTAGCGGATCGAGCCAGCATGGCGACTCCTTCCTTGCTGCCAACGACAGCCATTTTACCCACGGCGGTGGTAAAGATTGAGGCAAGGGGACGTCTACATTTGGTCAGGGCTCTGATAGACGCATGCGCCCCTACGTCGCTAATTGCACACGACCTTTTAAGGGAACTACAGCTTGTGCAGACCCACATTATGACCCAACAGGTCATGCCACAAACGTTTGGGCAGCTCCTCGCTCAGGGCTCCATATTCGGCTGGGTGCTTGCGGATACGGTCCGGTACTAAATTAAGCTATTTTAGTATTGTTTTTTTTTAACTTATTCTATTGTTTTTTTTTTTGCATTCCTATTTAGAATAAGTATTGTTTTTTGGATTGTTATTTAAAAAAAAAAATATAATTATAATAACAAATAAATGAACTTAAACTATGGAGGATGGAGTCATGTGTAGAAGTTCACGCAAGTGAGGAAAGTTCTCTGATCGCCATTCACTTGGGAGTGGCCAGAAACGATTCTTTTACATATGACTCAAGCAGCTCACGACTTCCGGTCTCTGACCAAGTATCCTCTGGGTAGCCTAAGAACATCCGTTTGAAGACGTTGCTAAAGTGAGAAGGCGAAAAATCCCCTACTTAGGGTTGTGCGCTGGGTTTGGGACCCGCCACGTAAAAAACCGCACCAATGAAAACCAACAATCAGCCTCGGATGAGAGACCCCCCTTTTGATGACGACCATGGCAAGCGAAATAAGGACTACGAATTGAGGGCATGCACCTGGAATGTCCGGTCCCTTAATTGGGAAGGTGCCGCTGCCCAGCTGGTTGACGTCCTCGTGAAAATAAAGGCTGACATCACCGCCGTCCAAGAAATGCGACGGACGGGACAAGGACAGAGACAAGCAGGTCCTTGTGGCATTTACTACAGTGGCCATATAAAGGAGCGCAAGTTTGGTGTTGGATTCGTGGTGGTCCTATGAATGAACGTCTAGCCACAATCCGCATCAAAGCGAGGTTCTTCAACATATCGCTGATTTGCGCCCACGCCCCGACGGAAGAGAAGGACGATGTGACCAAAGATGCCTTTTACGAGTGCTTGGAGCGCACTTATGAGAGATGCCCCCGCCACGATGTCAAAATCGTGCTTGGCGACTTCAACGCCAGGGTGGGCAAAGAAGGTATCTTTGGCACTACGGTCGGTAAATTTAGCCTCCACGAGGAAACATCCCCAAATGGGTTGAGGCTGATCGACTTCGCCGGGGCCCGAAATATGGTTATCTGTAGTACTAGATTCCAGCATAAGATGATACATCAAGCTACCTGGCTGTCTCCGGATCGAAAAACCACCAACCAGATCGATCATGTTGTGATAGACGGAAGACACGTCTCCAGTGTTTTAGATGTGCGTGCGCTCCGAGGTCCTAACATCGACTCGGATCACTATATTGTTGCAGCCAAAATTCGCACCCGCCTCTGTGCAGCAAAAACGCACGCCAACAAACACAAGGAAGGTTCGACGTCGAGAAGCTGCAATCACAACGGACAGCCGAACGGTTTTCTACTCGGCTTGCACTCCTGCTCTCTGAGAGCACTCGTCAACAACTCGGTATAAGGGAACTGTGGGACGGCATCTCAAACTCCTTACGTACAGCTGCAACCGAAACCATTGGTTTTCGGAAAGTGCAAAAGAACAGCTGGTACGACGAGGAGTGCCGTGTCGCAGCGGAGAGAAAACAGGCTGCCTACCTCGCAACGTTACGATCGACCACAACACGTGCGGGATGGGATAGATACCGAGAGTTGAAGAGGGAAGCAAGACGCATTTGTAGACAGAAAAAGAAAGAGGCCGAAATTCGTGAGTACGAAGAGCTTGATAAGCTGGCCAACAGGGGTAATGCTCGAAAATTCTACGAAAAGATGCGGCGGCTTACAGAAGGTTTCAAGACCGGAGCATACTCTTGTAGAACCCCCAAAGGTGATCTAGTCACCGATGCCCAAAGCATACTTAAATTATGGAGGGAACACTTCTCCAGCCTGCTGAATGGCAGTGAACGTACAACGCCAGGAGAAGGCGAACCCGATTCCCCAATCGATGACGATGGAGCAGACGTTCCATTGCCCGACCATGAAGAAGTTCGAATAGCAATTGCCCGCCTGAAGAACAACAAAGCGGCAGGGGCCGACGGATTGCCGGCCGAGCTATTCAAACACGGCGGCGAAGAACTGGTAAGGAGCATGCATCAGCTTCTTTGTAAAATATGGTCGGACGAAAGCATGCCCAACGATTGGAATTTAAGTGTGCTATGCCCAATCCATAAAAAAGGAGACCCCACAATCTGCGCCAACTACCGTGGGATTAGCCTCCTCAACATCGCATATAAGGTTCTGTCGAGCGTATTGTGTGAAAGATTAGAGCCCACCGTCAACAAACTGATTGGGCCTTATCAGTGTGGCTTTAGACCTGGTAAATCAACCACCGACCAGATATTCACCATGCGCCAAATCTTGGAAAAGACCCGTGAAAGGAGAATCGACACACACCACCTCTTCGTCGATTTCAAAGCTGCTTTCGACAGCACGAAAAGGAGCTGCCTTTATGCCGCGATGTCTGAATTTGGTATCCCCGCAAAACTAATACGGCTGTGTAAACTGACGCTGAGCAACACACAAAGCTCCGTCAGAATCGGGAAGGACCTCTCCGAGCCGTTCGATACCAAACGAGGTTTCAGACAAGGCGACTCCCTATCGTGCGACTTTTTCAACCTGCTTCTGGAGAAAATAGTTCGAGCTGCAGAACTCAACAGAGAAGGTACCATCTTCTATAAGAGTGTACAACTGCTGGCGTATGCCGATGATATTGATATCATCGGCCTCAACACCCGCGCCGTTAGTTCTGCTTTCTCCAGACTGGATAAGGAAGCAAAAGAAATGGGTCTGGCAGTGAACGACGGCAAGACGAAATATCTCCTGTCATCAAACAAACAGTCGTCGCACTCGCGACTTGGCACTCACGCCACTGTTGACAGTCATAACTTTGAAGTTGTAGATAATTTCGTCTATCTTGGAACCAGCGTAAACACCACCAACAATGTCAGCCTGGAAATCCAACGCAGGATTACTCTTGCCAACAGGTGCTACTTTGGACTGAGTAGGCAATTGAAAAGTAAAGTCCTCTCTCGACGAACAAAAGCCAAACTCTATAAGTCGCTCATAATTCCCGTCCTGCTGTACGGTGCAGAGGCCTGGACGATGACAACAACCGATGAGTCGACCTTAAGAGTTTTCGAGAGAAAAGTTCTGCGAAAGATTAATGGTCCTTTGCGCGTTGGCCACGGCGAATATCGCATTCGATGGAACGATGAGCTGTACGAGATATACGACGACATTGACATAGTTCAGCGAATTAAAAGACAGCGGCTACGCTGGCTAGGTCATGTTGTCCGGATGGATGAAAACACTACAGCTCTGAAAGTATTCGACGCAGTACCCGCCGCAGGAAGCAGAGGAAGAGGAAGACCTCCACTCCGTTGGAAGGACCAAGTGAAGAAGGACCTGGCTTCGCTTGGAATATCCAATTGGCGCCACATAGCGAAGAGAAAAAACGACTGGCGCGCTGTTGTTGACTCGGCTATAATCGCGTAAGCGGTGCCTACGCCAGTAAAGAAGAAGAAGAACTTAAACTATTTTCTATTTAGCTGTACTCATATTGTGCCATAAATTTGTACATCGTTATGGTGGTCGATGGACATGTAATTTTTTTTTTTTTTGTTGCTCACCACAAGGGGGCCGGTATGTTTAGGCCAGCGCCTAACTTCTTTTTACCACCCCTAGTGAGTATATAACAAACCATTGCCGGTTAGCTGTTAATAGTTTTCACTCAACTGTTAATAGCTTTCACTCAACTGGCAATGGTTTCGTTGAAAGCTCCCGCTTAGCAAACGATGCTGCAAGTCACTTTTGGTCACTTTTACTAGAGAACGTTCGAGGCAAGACGTCGTCCACCGGCCACCACAACCAGCATCACCACAAGCACAAACCATATGTAAGTAATTTTTGGTAATCAATTTAATAAAGAACCAAGATTTTAATTTGCTATATTAAACACAAACTTTGTGGTTTTATTTACTAATACACTTCCTTTTTCCTGTTTCATATTCTCAACGATCGACGCATCGTCCGCGAGTGACTCGTCGAGCGTTCGAGAATTATTCACCATGTTCGTTTTTGGCATGTGCTCCTGCTGCGGCGTTCCATCTCTCCAGCAGATGAGACTTCGGCAATAATAGTCATGTGGTCACTATTTGTAAATATGTCCAACACCGCAAATTTAATGAGCCTACTAAGGGCGTCGTTGGCTAACATGAGGTCGTTTATGGAGCCTTTGTTTCCTTTTTGAAATGTATTTTGCGTTTCGCTATTCAAGATCGTAAGATTCCTTTGCTTGATTATTGTTACATCGACTAAATTCGGTGACAATTTTTTAATTGTTAATGTTATTCCGTTGCATAACTTAGGTGCGTTTATATTGTAAATGAGAATTATGGGTGATCCAATTTTCAATTCTAGTGTGTGTGGTAGCATTCCAGATGAGAGTGTCGATTGACTTATAATTGATTTCTTCGTCGGGAAGTTTCAATTGAATTTGATCATTGAGTTTGTTAACGTCATCTTTCTTTCAATTAATTCGATTTTATGTAATTAATTAATAAATTTGGTTGGTCATTTCCTGTAAAATCGCACATGGTCTTATCAAACGCTTCAAAAGATTTTTTATGGGCCATTGTACATTCATCCTAAATTATAATTTTAAACGTTTTGAGGACTTTACCCATACCAGAATGTTTGCCAATATTGCAAGTTGGTGTTTAGATATGTTTCATATTGACATACAAGTATGTATATGTCAATATGTGTCAACACAAATGAAGATAAGAGCTGCAAATTTAAATTGGCTATTAAATAAAAACTCCAAACTTAGCATAGACAACAAATTGCTTTTATATAATGCGGTCATAAAGCCGATTTGGATGTATAGCATTCAACTGTGGGGTACAACCTGTGCAACTAATATAGACATAATATGTACAAAGGTTCCAATCAAAAATGCTTAGATCAATCACGTGACCGCCATGGTACACGTAATAAAAATATCGATAAAGACCTTGGTATTTCTATGGTAAGGAAAGAAGTAGAAGACAGCAGAATTAAATATATGTATATCTAAACTCCGTGATCACCCAAGCCATTTGGCTAATGCTTTGGTACATTCCTGCGATCACACACGCTTTAACGGATTGATATCTATGAGTAGCATATTTACAATTGGATTATGATAACTAAAACACGATATAAAATGTCTTACAGCTATTTTATCTATATTTCTCGCGAATACTGCATCAATAGGCGTACCTCCTTTTGTCGTAGGATCGTTCCCTCCATTGATCATTTCTAATGAAAATTTCTCTCTGAGGAATGCCAGTATGGTTCAGCTTCTGGCAATGAGAAATTTACATTGAAATCTCCGGCAAGGAGAACCGGTTGTTCGCTATACTCTACTGGTTCTCCGATAATACACATATATATGCAAATCTTGCGAACCTGCAGTTGACAACGGTAATAAAGCTTTACCGATGCACAATTTTATATCTCTCATCGATGAATTTGGTGATATATAAATGGCAATTAAATTCAATTTTTTACTATTATGATTATCGCTAGAGTTCATTTTGCATTCTACCCCACACAAATCGTCAATTCTTGTTGATGATGATATCGTCACATCAGCATCACTCGCGTACGGAGCCTTCGTATCTAAATAAGGAGTGAGAATATGACATTTGTCTTGCTCATTGTGATAAATAGCAACGCTTGAATTTCTTGTTTCATTTCGTTGAAATCTTGCAACGAAATCAAAATTTGGTACGGATACAGGAGGCTCGTTGTCGTTCATAAATGTTTCTGATAACATCAAGATGTTTGACTGTTTAAGCACTCTGAGAAATCAGCATCATGAGCACGATGACTTTGACAATTGAATGATATTATTGATAAACCTTTTCTTGTGTTAAGAAACTCGAATAATTCTTTTTCTAAGGTGATCATTGGATTTTGACGTAATTTTATCATTTCATCTCGCAAAGCGCGACATGACCTCTCATTGCTTCCTATGCCATGATAAAATTTTTTCTGTTTGTTCACTGGGATAATGTAAACGCCTTCAATGGCAACTGCTCTTGACAGTGCGACATAAATTAACAGTTGAGATTGAACTTTTTCATAATAGTAAATAATTTCATTGAAACTACCTCCTTGCGACTTGTGAATTGTCAACCCACAAGCTGGTGCCAGTGAAAAGTGACTCCTCTTAGCTGATATACTCCTCTGTCTATTAAGATATATTGTTGCGTTTCGTCGGGCAATTGGCACAGCCAAAGGATTGATATTATTTGCTAGCATGAGTGATCGTGCTGTCATACAAGCTTTTTTTACCACGATGCGGAAATACTAGACATACTCGAGTGACTTCTCCATTGACGTTTCTTTCTACGTGATCTAATTTCTCAATAGCACCTTTGGTTAATCCATCAGCAACTGCGATGTTGGCTGTTATGGTGTAATACTTTCCAATGACGAGTGTTAAACGTTGTAGTAGTCCACCGGTATCAGCTGGTAGTATTTTCTTCTCAAGGGCATTACGTGCGCTCTGTAATTGTTCATCGGATGTGATCTGATCTGGATGATTTGCCAAGATTAGTTGATTATATTTGTCGACCGTGGCATTAGAATATGCCAGTCGAATCCCGTGAGGACATAATTATTGGCTTCTTCCCCATTCCCGATTTTCGTTAGAATGGTCGAGAAAACCACATTTGCTTGACGCATGACTTGTGTGAGTTCATGCAGTTTGAATGAACGCCAAGTTTGCGATCCAATATAATGTTTCGATTGTTTGAAAATTGTTGTAGCTTTCACTGGCGGGAGTTGTCCCAAATTTCCAACTAGAATCATGTCTAGTCCCTCGAAAGGTGCATCTGAATTACCTGTTATAATTTTCAATCTCCTGTCGACTCCTTCCAGAAGCTCTGCTTCAACCATACTAACTTATTATTGTGATCAGGCGAATGTATTGAAACAATGATCGGAATTGGTGTACAGCTTCAGCACTCAAAGCATTACACCGGTCAACACGATTTTTGGGTCTGACATCTACATGTTAAATTTTAGTTTCTCCTATGACAAAAATAAGAAAAAAAAAATTGTTTTCCGGTTAAAGTTTGCTTTCGTAGAAATTAGAGCAATTTTGCGATTTTTTTTCTCACCTTCTAAAGTATTTTTACAATTAACGCAGGCGAAGTGAGGTACCCAATTTTCATTTTGATTACTGACTTTTAGGTTGAAATAGGCTAAGCAAAGTTTCAAATTTGTTGATAAAGCAAATTTTTTACTTCTACCTTAATAAATTCACCGCAAATGAAGCAGAATAAATCAATATCATTTTTACACTGACTTGATGCCATTTTTTAACTGAGTAATACACTAATATTGTTGTTACAGCTATAATAAACAGGTTAACATTCACTACTGTGCCTCTTACAAATAATAATACTGTTTACTTTCGGGTTAATAAAAGTGCTGCCATCTTTGATTTATGAAATAAATTGAACTATACTTATCGATGTAGATCAGCCCAAAGCAAACTTTAAGAACTAAAGATTAATATTTAAGTGTTTTTCAATGTCTAGAATCAGAATTCAAGCATGAGAACAGAGACCCCAAAAAAAATATTTTTTTTGTTGACCGTTGAAAATTATAACAGGTAATTCAGATGCACCTTTCGAGGGACTAGACATGATTCTAGTTGGAAATTTGGGACAACTCCCGCCAGTGAAAGCTACAACAATTTTCAAACAATCGAAACATTATATTGGATCGCAAACTTGGCGTTCATTCAAACTGCATGAACTCACACAAGTCATGCGTCAAGCAAATGTGGTTTTCTCGACCATTCTAACGAAAATCGGGAATGGGGAAGAAGCCAATAATTATGTCCTCACGGGATTCGACTGGCATATTCTAATGCCACGGTCGACAAATATAATCAACTAATCTTGGCAAATCATCCAGATCAGATCACATCCGATGAACAATTACAGAGCGCACGTAATGCCCTTGAGAAGAAAATACTACCAGCTGATACCGGTGGACTGCTACAACGTTTAACACTCGTCATTGGAAAGTATTACACCATAACAGCCAACATCGCAGTTGCTGATGGATTAACCAAAGGTGCTATTGAGAAATTAGATCACGTAGAAAGAAACGTCAATGGAGAAGTCACTCGAGTATGTCTAGTATTTCCGCATCGTGGTAAAAAAAGCTTGTATGACAGCACGATCACTCATGCTAGCAAATAATATCAATCCTTTGGCTATTGATTGGTTACTTTTTGCACAATATGAATACACGGAGCGAGTTAAAAAACACGTCGATACACTTTGAGCGCCAAATTGTTCTTTGCTATCGTCGCGTAAACTTTTTAAATGCCGCGCGAATTACATACAAGTATAAACATAAATAACCCAAAAACAAACAGTAAAATTGATAAATTTGCTGAATTTCTTAATGAAATAAATAGAACAACCGGAAATCAATAAAATTTTAATATGATACCAATTCCTTTCTTATTGCAAAAATTAACTAATATGATACAAAACAAAATCACTTTGTTAACAATATTTCCGAAAATCTGTATAAACTATTAAGTTATGAGGTCAGCATATAAGTAAATATGATTTATAAGAAAGTACTTACTTTCTTGCAAAACATATGTTGTAATAAGTATTTATGATTGGTAAGCAATAATTCATTGCAATATTCCAATGATTATAATTAATAAAGTGAAAGTTCAGTCTGATTAAAATATCCAAAACACCTGGTTTAATCCTTTGGGGTTAATTAGGTTTTAGCGTTTTTAAAAACGCTTGAACGCAACCTTAAAGCAAAATTGTCGCAATCGGTAAGATCCTTAAAAAATGTTAAATTAAGGATTCAGTGAAACGAACCGTGTTCAAAAATAAAAAGAAAAAAATTTTCCCCGGAAACGTTATGTCTTATATTTTATATAAATCCCAAAGATAATTCTGCGATTCTGTTGCCAACTCACGAGTTGACCAGACTCTCTAGAATATAAATAATTATAAAACAACCCGGATAAACACAAGTTCAGAAGGGAAAACGACCTCAAAAAAATTAAAAGGCGTTAATTCACCAGAACAAAATAAAAATAAAAAAAATGTTGTAAAGTTTTTGCAGTGAACACGTCTGAAAACAAAAAGAGAGTGCATTCACCAAAAATTTAAAGTTTAAAAAGCGAGGTAACCGAACTCATAAAAAAAGAAAAAACTAAACCATCAAGGCACCGAGCCTTCGATAACAGGAGTCAAATGGAGACCGAACATACTCAGATGGTTGCGGTTAATCCAGTAGAGAAGCTTGCCCGCAGAGAGCAACAGATGGAGGAAATGCGGCAAGCCTACCTCGAATTAAGAAACCAGTTAACGATCTCCGATATTTTCGGAGACGGGTGATAAACTCGTTCTACAGCAGCATCCAGTACCTGCTACCCACAACGAGCGACATAGAGTTACAGAAAGAAGTGACACTATCAATCTACTATAGGACGTTGGTCAAAGGGAGAAACAAAGAACACAATTATTAATATTCCTCAACCGGACAACTGGCAGCTTATAAAAGAAACCCTACAGATATGGTATCAACTGGAAGTAGAGCCGCATCATTTTTATAAGAAGATGGGAAAACTTAAGGTAAGCTCGGTAAATGATTTTATGCATGAAGCACAAAGCATTAAATATAAGTCGTACGAACTGACAGTGTACTACAGGGGTAACTGCTATATTGACTTGAGCAACATGGACAGCTTGTTAGTAAATATTATAAAAGAGATGACCCAAGGAGTCCTGATAAAATTTAAAAATTAAATTTAAGAAGGAAATCTTAATGACATGATAATAATAATGACAAGTAGAAGATTTGAAGATAATAATACTAGGCCGGAATACATGAAATTTAAAACAAAAGAGGTAGCTCAACGGAAAAATATAGTAATAGGTATCCTGACCGAGGACAAAGACATAATACAAATTATTGAAATAGTCAAGGTTCATATAATCAAATATACGAAAATGACATTAGATATAATATTATACATCAGGCCAATTTAAACAAAATAATAGTGGAAGATTAAACAATAACAATTACAAACGAAATTTAGGTAGTTTTCAAAGCCCAGAAGCGTTAGGAAACCCTAGACCAAATTTTAATTAAAATCAACCTAATCAATTTAGACAAAACTTTGTAAAAATCACTCCAATGAATATAGAAAAAATTATGGTCATAATAATCAATTTAAACAAAACCAAGGCGAACCGATGGAAATAGTTCAATGAGCGCAGAATTGGCAGGACACCCTAATTCGCAGCAAAGCCAAGGTCTCTTATAGTCGAGTAGGCAAGGGCAGGTAGGACCCTCACGAACTGATATTTCCAGAGAAGAAGTTAATAATAGCATATTTTTTATGAACCCGTCTCGCAATCATTGCCTAAAATAAAACTTAAAATAAATAAAAAGAATTATATTGCATTAATTCGTACAGGAGCTAGTTTAAGTCTGATCAATAACGAGATTGACGATTTTTCAAAAATTAAATTGAAAAATTCATTAACGTTTAGCACAATAACAAATGAGGATAGAATAAATTATGAGGTGCATTTATTAGCATCAGAAGGGTCCAACTTACCTAGTAACGCGAGTACAAGATGGAAAGTTATACCATTAATACCCGAGACAGACATGTAGTAACAAAACCATAGTAAAGGTATCATGGTATTCTGTTTACTACGTTGGTGACACACATGGCAATGTAGTAAACTCAAGTATAAGCTTCGTTTCATAGGAATTAAATACCTCAAAAAAATTGTAAACAATAAATATGTTGTTGTGCGTTATGGAGAAAATAAGTTCAATTATTTAAAATGCTCTAAAGTTAATCTATTTTCATAGAAAATAAGCGATTTGATTACAGTTTCTCTAAAATCCTCACATAAAATGAGGCATTTGCTGCTTTTCCGGAACAAAAATTGTGAAAAATGTTTTGTTTTCCATTTCATTAATTAATCTTTTAAGTCATTTTGACAGAATATTTCGAAGAGCTTTTGTGTAAAAGCTTTTAGCAAAGTTTGTTACCTGTTTTTTAGCTGTGTTTATACAAATACCACAATGAAACATCATAGTTTGTTACCAGCAAAATACTACATTACTCATATGGTATTTTGCTAGTATTTGGTGACACACATATGGTATTGTTACTACATGTCTGTCTCAGGTATAAGAGAACAAAATTATGACTATATAATAGGCATGGATATGCTTACTTTTCTCAATACATATGTATATAGATATTGGATAATGGAGTCATGTGTAGAAGTTCACGCAAGTGAGGAAAGTTCTCTGATCGCCATTCATTTGGGAGTGGCCAGAAACGATTATTTTACCTCACCTTAGCCTAAGAACATCCATTTGAAGGCGAGGTAAAGTGAGAAGGCAGCTTGTTGATGTCCACGTGAAAATAAAGGCTGACATCACCGCCGTCCAAGAAATGCGACAGACGGGACAAGGACAAAGACGAGTAGGTCCTTGTGGCATTTACTACAGCAGCCCTTTATATGACCAAGCGCAAATGAGCGCAAATTTGGTGTGTGATTCCGCATCAAAGAGAGGTTCGTCAACATATCGCTGATTTGCTCCCACGCCCCGACGGAAGAGAAGGACGATATGACCAAAGATGCCTTCTATGAGCGCTTAGAGCACACCTATGAACGCTGCCCCCGCCACGATGTAAAAATCGGGCTAGGCGACTTTAACGCCAGGGTGGGCAAAGAAGGTATCTTTGGTACGACGGTCAGTAAATTCAGCCTCCGCGAGGAAGCATCCCCAAATGGTTATATACAAGAAAATACGTCAAGTTACCTGGCCGTCTCCGGATCGAAAAGCCACCAACCAGATCGATCATGTTGTGATGGATGGAAGACAAGTCTCCAGTGTTCTAGACGTGCGTACGCTCCGAGGTCCTAACATCGACTCGGACCACTATCTTGTTGCAGCCAAGATTCGCACCCACCCCTGTGCAGCAAAAAAACGCACGCCAACAAACACAAGGAAGGTTCGATGTCGAGAACTGCAATTACAACAGACAGCCGAACGTTTTTCTACTCGGATCGCACTCCTGCTCTCTGAGAGCACTCGTCAACAACTCGGTATAAGAGAACTGTGGGACGGCATTTCAAACTCCTTGCGTACAACTGCAACCGAAACCATTGGTTTTCAGAAAGTGCAAAAGAACAGCTTGTACGACGATAAACTGGCCGACAGGGGTAATGCTCGAAAATTCTACGAAAAGATGCGGCGACTTACAGAAGGTTTCAAGACCGGAGTATACTCTTGTAGAACCCCCAAAGGTGATCTAGTCACCGATGCCCAGAGCATAATTAAATTATGGAGGGAACACTTCTCCAGCCTGCTGAATGGGAGTGAAAGCACAACAACAGGAGAAGGCAAACCCGATTCCCCAATCGATGACGATGGAGCAGACTTTCCATTACCCCACCATGAATAAGTTCGAATAGCAATTGCCCGCCTGAAGAACAACGAATCGGCAGGGGCCGATGGATTGCCGGCCGAGCTTTCATTACTTATGTAATTGAAAAGTAAAGTCCTCCCTCGACGAACAAAAGCCAAACTCTATAAGTCGCTCATAATTCCCGTCTTGCTATATGGTGCAGAGGCTTGGACGATGACAACAACCGATGAGTCGACCTTAAGATTTTTCGAGAGAAAGGTTCTGCGAAAGATTTACAGTCCTTTGCGCATTGGCCACAGCGAATATCGCATTGAATATCACATTGACATAGTTTAGCGAATTAAAAGACAGCGGCTACGCTGGCTAGGTCATGTTGCCCGGATGGACGAAAACACACCAGCTCTGAAGATATTCGACGCAGTACCCGCCGGGGGAAGCAGAGGAAGAGGAAGACCTCCACTCCGTTGGAAGGACCAAGTGGAGAAGGACCTGGCTACGCTTGGGATATCCATTTGGCGCCACCTAGCGAAAATAAGAAACGACTGGAGCGCTGTTGTTGACTCGGCTATAATCGCGTAAGCGGTGTCTACGCCAATTAAGAAGAAGATTTAGATTTAGAAAAAGGGAGAATAACTCTAAACCGAAAAGAAAGTTTGAGTTTAAATAAACTAAATGACTTAAATCAAATTTGTAATCTTGAAACTTCAGAGTTAAACTTAGAGAGATTAAGCCTAGATAATTTAAATGGGGAAGAAAATAGAGAAATAACTAAATTACAAAAGAGATGAAAGTAATAACTTAGTTCACAGGCGGTCTTCTTTTCAGAACATTTATTTGCGAATGACATAAATGGTACAAAGGAAATCCATGGATATAACTAAGAGAGTTGTTCAGTTTCAAATACAGTTGTGACAAATATTATATGGAGCTATCTTTAATACAGTAGTGGCAAATATATTACCACACTTTTTCTCTATATTTAATATTTCATTTAATTCATTTAATATAAACCCATACTATTTCGAAATTTACAATGTTTAGTTTTTTAAAAATTCTTTTGAAAAATATCTGAAAACATTTCTTCTGTACAAATATAAATCAAATTAATTTCAAGGTTTTTCTACATATCTCGAACATGATGAACTTTAAGTTAATATGTCTGCTCTAGCATTTTAAACTGGATTCTTAACTAAATGCATGGCATCCTAATTATCGCAATTGATAATTGATTGTTTCTTTTAAATAACGCAAAATATGTTTTGCACCAGCTTCGTGTATAGAATGTGGTTCTATATTCTACTGCATAACTTACATACAGAGTGCAGGATGTCTGACAGGTAATTGTTTGTATTTACGCGCCTGCAGTCTATTACTGCTGACTTGGAAACTAGCAACTATCGGAGTAACTGCAACCGTACAAACTTGCATCTTATACTGACAACGCAGTTCGTTAATGTATATTTTCTTGCATATCGCTCGAATTCAGAAAGAAAGCCTGTGCGGACCGCTATCCACTACGTCAAGCACGCTAGAAATTTGCTCTTTAATCTTAACAATGTCATTCAGCTTCGAACAACCTATAATAAAATCATCAACATATACATTTGGTGTGCAAACACAGGGATCACTGATGCACGGTGTATACCCGAATAACTTCAGGACTTCATCAAGCTTCATATTCCACTCACGGCCGCTTTGTTTTAGACCATATAGGGCTTTATTTAATTTTAAAACCCGGTGAGGAAACTTATTATCTACAAAACCTTCAGGTAGCTTCGTGTAGGCTACTTCGTGCAAATCGCTATTTAAGTAAGCCGTAAACTTATGTTCACATGCTGGTGCTAACAACATACGCACTGTCGCATACCATACAACTGGAGTGAACGTTTCGGTGAAATTTATACCGTACTGTTGACTAATACCTTTTGCCATTAAACGACTCTTGAATCGCTCAACACTGCCATCTGCGTTTCGATTGACATTGAAAACTGACTTGAAATTGATTGCCTTCTCGATTGATGGTAACTCTACTAATGACCAAGTTTTGTTCTTGACCAGTGCATCGTACTCCTTCTGCATAGATGCCCGCCAATGTTTCGCGTAGTCATCATTAAGCGCCTTATTAACTTATTGTGGGATTTTGACGTCAATGTTTTTAGTGAAATTCAATACATGTCACTCTTTTCCAGAAAGGCCGCAATTACCATTGTGAACTACTGTAGGTCTACCCCGACCATACGTTATTGACTCTTATCTTCGCTTTCCTCATCCACACCGATTTCATTATTGCTGCTCTCTTCATCTATATCTGGCAAAATTTAACCAACATCAAACTCAAAAATGTCTTGACTGGTTTCATTACTGCCTACTGCCTATCTATTTATCTTCTAAAAATATGACGTCTCTGCTCACTATCACCTTATGTGTATCCGGATCCATCAACTTAACTTAATAACCAACCATTATCATTTCTTTGCCTTTTGCATGAAACTTTTTAGAAGTTGTCTCATTTAGACCAATCGCTAACGAACCAAATACTTTAAGAAGTGCAACACTTGGTTTCCTGCGCACCAACTCTTCATAGGGCGTTTTATCTATGAGTGTTTTTGTTGCAGCTCTATTGTGTAGATATGCCGCTGTTGACACTGCTTTAGCTTAAAAATACTCGTTTAACCCACTATGTGCAATTATTATTGCTTCTCAGTCTGCCTCACTTTTTGATTTTAAAAAAATATATACTCACGTATCTCGACTTGCCATCAATTAATAACACAAAGTATTTGGAGCCACCAATTGAGTTTTTATTCATTGGTCCACATATAGCAGAGCCGCTCAAAATAATGCGCAATTTATTTACCAACGCATACAATCACACATTTGATATCTGCTAGCGTATGATTGTGTGCGTGCGCTTGCTTAGTACACTGAGTGAAATCGTGCTATTTGTTTATATTGTTATTAAAAATTTAGAAAAAAATTCATAATTATGTTTTTGATAAAAAAAAAAAGCAATTAAGAACAACAATAATTTTAAGTTAATTTTTTTTAACTTTCCATGATTTTTTCCATATCGACTTCAAGATCGTAAGTTTTGATTCTCATTAAGTCCTCTATATGCTTATTCGAAACTGAATTCCTGTATTTCGAGTGTATTTTGACGCTGGCAGAATTAGCCTCATAGCGTACATGCTTCGGCTGCATTTGCTTGCCTATACTCCGAGTATAGGCATGAAAACTTGCGCATTATTTTGAGCGGCTCTGACATATAGTACATCTGAGGTCACAATTTGCAAATACACAAATTTTGCTTTTACGCACATTACACAATCAATATTTTTTGTTAAAGCTTAGTATCCAGCTCTCAAGAAATGTAAAAACTTCGTATAAAAAACGCTTAAGAAACGGAGAAGAAACTTTCCTGCGATAAATTTATTTGTGCTAGTATGCAGCTCTAAAGTAATCTAGTACTTTTTTTCAGAAAAAATGCGAATATGGCAAACCTGTTGCGAAGAAAGATCAAATCAGCAATTGTTTCTTGAAGGAAATTCAAACTAATCTTTAAATTCGGCCTAAATTAGTTAAAATCATTTTAATGAAGTATATTTAATTTTGAAATATTGTATAAAACTTACCCATCATCGACAACATTCCTTAAATCGCAAGGAAAATATTTATGTTACTACACACATACATACATACATATTACGCACAAAGTTTATTTTCTTTGTTTATTCTCTCTTGCTCTTCTTATGTGGACTACTACTTGAAAAAATAATGCATTTTTTTTTTTTTTGAGCAATAACTTGATAGCTGGATACGAACTTAATGTAGTAATTTTAGCCCATATACCAATTTTTGGTTCACAATTTCATTTAAACTGTCGTAATTTACGATTGTGTCACACACTTGCTTCACTGTCTCTGCTATTTGTAAGCATGCACTTGTTCGTTTGTAAATTCACTGTAAACAAACCACATTCTTCTTGCGCTCTTATTATTTACCTTTCTATCTTTCACCAAAGTTTCTTTTTTGAAGTTATACTTCTTGCGCAACCTTGCTCCATATGAATGTAACGCAATCTTGTCTGCGAAGATGTTCGAGCAGCAAGCTAAGCGGTGACAATCGGCGATCGTTTGTTCGTATCTTTCGGCACAGCTCGACCGACACAACAACACATGCTTATGCTGTTGTTGTTTTTGTAGAACAATGTTTCAATTTTTGGTTGGTGACATATTCACATGTGTGCGCATATGTATGTTTGCATGCTTGTGCATTATTGAAGCTATACTTCTTTTTCTTTGGTTTGTCTTTCATTTCTGCGAATTCTCAACTATTTTGTGTGACTTTTGGTTGAAAGACTCTGCGTTGGCCTTTGAAAAATTAAGACTATACTTCACAGGATCATTTCTGAAGTTAGTCTTCATTTACATTTTTTGGAAATCGACCCGCGATGACGAGGTATATCGTTTTAACTGACAGCGTGGGATTTATGAACTTCATTTCTAATTTTGTCTTGTGGCATATTAGAAATGATGTTAGCTTCTGAATGACTGTATGCTTGTGCATTATTGAAGTTACGAGTATACTTCTTTTTCTTTCATTTGTCTTTCATTTATGCGAATTCTCAACTATTTTGTGTGACTTTTGGTTGAACGGCTGCGTTAGCCGTTGAAAAGTTAAGACTTCACAGGATCATTTCTGTGGATAGTGTTTATTTACTAATTAATTCGTGTTCTATATAATATTGACGTACTGTTTGTAGTATTAGTACAAGGTGAATAGTGATTTAAATAAACAATAAAATAAGTGACACGTGATAATACGCGGATTCCAGGTTATGTGATGGTAAGTTTCTCTTGAATATTTCAATTGTCCGTAATAGATGCACCTTGTGCATTAAACTTGTGCTCTTGAAACTAATATCAATTGGATTGGCAAAAATTTTAATGTTTTGATTTTAAATTGATTTTACAGCGGAAAAAGACAGTGCAGCCCGTGTTTCAAGAGGAGAGAAAACAGCAAAATATTATCGTGAATATCGAGCACGATTAAAGTCGACTTTTACTCAATGACTTCGATAATTGACGGAATTAAGATAAGACCTGCACCGAGGAACTATAGTTGTTTCAATTTTATCGCAAAATACTTATAAGAGCAAGAAAGAGAACCTATGTAACTTTATACAGCTTCCTACTGTACTCATGAAAACATACACTATCCTATAGGCATTAATGTTCTCCACTGTACTTAGTATCTGATGGTAATATAGTTGGTAAAATTTTTACTTCTCGTTTTACTTTTAAAAGTATTATACAAAGTACCAACCGAAGCGTTTCTTTATAAAAAGCCTTTAGTCTAATTCATGCATATTAATATTCCGACTTTAAAATTAATCATAACAATCATTGTTTAATTGATATAATTAACTTTTTAATATACGGTACATAATATTTAAAATTATATAGTATTAAATAATTCTTAATCATGGCTCCCAGTTTGATATGGGCCTATTGCACAAAAGTTAACAATGGCAGTAAAATTAAGTGTAATTTATGTGATAAAGAGTTTTTGGTTAATTAAAGCACATCAACAATGATGAAGCAGATTCTGATGAGGCTGGAGGATTACCAATACAATTACGACAATATTTGACATGCCCGGCTGACAATCGGAAACAAAATCCTAATCCGTTCACTGCGTGGGAAAGTATGAAATTTTAATATCCATATCTATGGAATGTAGCTAAAAAGTACTTGCCAATAGTTGCAACGTCTGTGTCCTGTACCTTTACTGTTGAACAAAGCCAAAGCAGTATGAATTTTGGTACCGTCGACTGCTAATGCAGCTTTTCCAGTCGAAGCACATGGGAGATATGCATTACAGTGTGCGTTGTTGGTTGCGTATTTATTGTAAATTTCCATGATGAGCCGAATTGCAAAAGTTTTTCCACATCCAGCGGGACCTGTCAGAAATACTAACAATGGTTGAAGTTGTTTCGGTGTTAAATGATGGATAGCCTGTAGTAAGATGGATCGTTGTCCGATTTGTTTTTCGCATAAATTCACAAAATTGTGCATTGGGATTAAATTTTCTTTTCGCTTCGCAATTGCTTGGGTCTGTTCAAGGTTGCGTACATTTCATCGAATGGAAGTGGCTGAGGAACCGCTCCCATAACATCTTGATTGTCTGCTTGCATACAATTTTCTTTCTCACGATACAACTGTTCGCATACTCTCATAGTTTCTTCAATGTTGATGTTTTTTTTAATTCTGTCTCTTCGTTGCGGAAGGGAATATGCAGCGTAACTATCTCTCTTTTGTACTCTTCGAATTGGGTTGTTATATTATAATTTGTATATCTTATAACATGGTGGTTATTCAATTTCTTGTATTCATTATTGGCGTTTCATTTGTATTGCGCACGAAACTGGGCCAGAGTTAGATCGTTCAAATCCTTCGGCCGTTGCTCGTATTTGTCGAACACATTATCCCTCCAAATGTCTGTGGACTCCTCATTAAGCTCCGTCAATTCTTTGCGCGCTTTTTTCAATCAATGTGGGTCTGTCGGCCATGACGTTGGGGTGAATATTATTGACCTAGAGGCTTCTGACATTGGTTTACGAAGTTAAAGTCAATACGTCGACACTCATTTTTCTAGTGATTTCAACCACTCCAAAATCCGGATATTTTTCTGTGATTTCATTAATTTGTCTCTGTAAATTACTGATAGTACCTCGGTTAGATTTATTAACATAGTCTAGGACGTACGTCGCGCAGGAATATTCATCTAATATGAACTGTAAATCCATAATCGATTTTAAAACATTAAATAAGAATGGGTTGAATGGATTATGCCATTTTTGCTCTGGTGTTCTTTTCAAGAAAATCCGTGGCCGGTTAATTCCCGCAGAAAGTATTTTATAGTACTGTTCATCCGAAATTATATTGTTGCCTTTATAGAAATCATCAATGTCGTTGTAATCGGCTATTTTATATTTAGACTTTATTTTCTTGTAATGACTGGCGTAACTGACGAAATTTGGGTCTTCTTTCTTCATAGGGACGAGTATTTGTGTGGATCGAAAAGGCAGGAAAGGTGCTTCAAATCGACATTTTTGTGTCTGGTTACGTCTTACTTTTATATAACACGTAAATGTGTGTTTATGTATCTGCAATTTGATGTTTCCTGATGCTTCAGATGTAGATGGCACAGGTTACAGCGTCCTCGTTGATTAATATACTTTTATGCATCCAATTCAATTGATGAGTATCATCTTCAGAAACTACTCTTCCATCTTTAATTTTTTGTAGCAGTTATAACAGCGGGATCCACCCAATTTCATTTGCACTCATCGTGAGAAACAACGTAGGCCGAATCAAGGCGAATAAATTTTTTTTACGCTGTGACCAATAATATGCAGAATTCGGTATTGACCTTAGAAATGCCAGATTTGTATCGAGGCAATTGTCTCGTCACTCTTGTGTCATTCCCGATAAACTTGAAGGCAACAGACAGGGATGAAGCAACACGAAGTCTCATATTTCTTGCCCATATAAAGCTACGCTGGCTAGGTCATGTTGTCTGGATGGATGAAAACACTACAGCTCTGAAAGTATTCGACGCAGTACCCGCCGCGGGAAGCAGAGGAAGAGGAAGACCTCCACTCCGTTGGAAGGACCAAGTGGAGAAGGACCTAGCTTCGCTTGGAATATCCAATTGGAGCCACGTAGCGAAGAGAAGAAACGAGTGGCGCGCTGTTGTTTACTCTGCTATAATCACGTAAGCGGTGCCTACGCCAGTAAAGAAGAAGATATAAAGCAAATGGCGAGGAGTAACCTCACGTCGATCCACTCGTCTTATTTCACTCGTTGCCATTTGGAAAGGTGTAACTGAAATTCCGTCTCGAAATGTTTTTATTTGCCCAAGATATATACTAGGGAAATACAATTCCTCGGCATAATCATCGAAGAGCAGACTTTTTGGAATTTGATTTTCTCCTGGCTCAAGTCGCAAATATTTGTCTTCATCCCATAATAGCGTTTGTTGCTGGGGAGTGAGGCTATCTCACTGATTTCGTCGTTTGGCATTTTGCCATCACATATCGGTCCATTGAAGAACCGATCAATTTCTATGTCTTGGTATAGTGGTGTACCTTTGAGAAAGTTTAACCGTGCTCGAATTGTCCTCTTATTAACCAAGCCTTAGACATAGCTCGGTTTGTGAAAATTCCGGTTTTTTATGTGCGCGTTGATACTGTGATTATCTCCAATATTGCGTGGTAGTTTTTTTTACCATCGTATCCACGTCAATCGGCCTGTCCATATACTCCAAATTGCCCATGCACGTGTCTCAAACGTTTTATTTCTATGAAAGGAATTCTGGGGGAAATTAATCGTTCCGTTATAATATCCAACGGTGGCAAATCATAAGGCATTGGTGGATATTTGAAGCCATTGTAAACTGCGTAAGTTGGTATTTCTTTTTCCGGGGTGATTGCAGACACGCTGGACATGGTTTAATATTTTCGCTTGGAACATACGGTAGAATTCTGTAAAGTACTTCCTGAACAATATTCTCAGGAAGTGCGGTTAAATCTTGCTTGAACCACATATCGAGCAAGAAAATACAAAACTATTATTCGTAAATTTTGACATTACAAACTCATATGCTTTTTTATGTCGTTGAAAGTGAGCATAAGGAATTTGTAGATTATTTCACACGTTTTCGGTGCCGGTATTATTGGGGTTTCTGTATCCTCGGTTGTACCCTCGTTTCTTTGCAGTGATGGTACGGCCCTTGCTAATTCTCGCTGAGCTTTTTTCCGTGCTCTATACTCTCGCTGACATTCTGCTGTTGATTTCCTTCGTGGTATATCCCTGAAATGTGTACCAGTACCTGTAAACGTTGATGGATCAACACACGTAGAAGGTCCAGCAATCGCTGATGGATCAATGCACGTAGAAGGTCAACCAATCATTGATGGATCAACATTGATCGGAGGTCCAGCCGTCATTAATCCATCAACACGCGTTGAAGACCTAGCTGTTATCGGTGAATTGACGATCGTTGATTCATCAGTAGTTATAGATGCTCCCGCAGAGATTAATGGAACAACAGACTTGGAATCTTTTTTACGCGCTCTCTGATATTCCGCAGCTGTGTTCTTCTTCCTCGAATGACTGCCAGCTATCATTTCCAAATTCTCCTCTTCCGGCTCTGCTTTCTTTCGTGCTCGGTATTCACGATAGTATTGTGGTCTTGAAACACGGGCTGCACTGTCTTTTTTCGCTGTAAAATCAATTTAAAATCAAACAATTAAATGTTTGCTAATCCAATTGATATTAGTTTCAAGAGCACAAGTTTAATGCACAACGTGCATCTATTACGGACAATTGAAATATTCAAGGGAAACTTACCATCACATAACCTGGAATCCGCTATGTTATGCGTATTATCACTGTCACTTATTTTATTGTTTGTTTGAATCACTATTCACTGTGTACTAATACTACAAATAGTACAACAATATTATATAGAAAACGAATTAATTAGTAAATAAACACTATCCACAGAAATGATCCTGTGAAGTCTTAACTTTTCAACGGCTAACGCAGAGTATTTCAACCAAAAGTCACACAAATAGTTGAGAATTCGCAGAAATGAAACAAAAACGAAAGAAAAATAATGCCCAAGCATACAAACATACATATGCGTACTGGACTTATTATATATAAGGTTGTCAAAAAAGGAGTTCTAGTTTCGTTTATATATATATATATATATACATATATACCCATATACATTATTTAATTATTTGTATAAAACCTTGGAATTTATTCATTAAAATCACCACTTAGAAGTCGTTTCATCCGTTGTAACCGAGCATCATCGACATCACGTCAAACATCATTTCTAATAAGCCACAAGACAAGATTAGAAATGAAGTTCATAAACCTCAAGTGCTGAACACAATGACAGCGACAGACTGCAGCAGCACGACAGTGAACTGAAAATGGCGTTGTGCGTCTTACTACATGAAGATTCGTAAGAAGGCAACAACATTACAATGGCCGGCATGTACACAAGACAACGCAGTTGTCCATTTTGCATGTACACAATTTCGTTGTGGCCATACTAATTGCACTTCTATGAAGTGAAATTTTGTATGCAAAAAATAAGTAAATAGGTAAATATTTTTGTTTTAAATTATCAATTGTTATTAATAGAGTTATAATATAGCTATTTTATGCTTTTATTTGTAAAATCACGTCAAGTTTGTTAGAGCTGTGAATAATTTTACATTTTACATATTAGTGGCATCACCACTCTTCCTCATCTCTCTCTCTTAGATTCTACTGTCAACTCTCCTGTCGTCCTACTGTCGTTGGCAAATGTAGGAATATATTGAAGTTAGCGAGAACGACAACTGTCGGCCTGCAGTCGTGTAGTGTAACAGTGTCCATAAGAATGTGTGTATTTTAATATTTGACAGACGTCATTTGCAGTCTGTCGCTGTCATTGTGTTCAGCATATCACGCTGTCAGATAAAACGATATACCTCCTCATCGCAGGTGCTAATACTTTCGATTTGCATAGAAATTAAATAAAGACTGACTACAGAAATGACTGAATTAAATAAAGACTGACTATGAATGAAAGTATAGTCTTAATTTTCCAAATCCAACGCAGAGTATTTCAGCCAAAAATAGTTGAGAATTCGCAGAAAGGAAACAGAAACGAAAGAAAAATAATGCTCAAGCATACAAACATACATATGCGCACACATGCGAATATGCCACCAACCAAAATCTGAAACGTTGTTCTACAAAAACAACAATGGTATAGGCATGGCAACATTGTGTTGCTGGTAGAAAATCCGAGCTGTGCCGAAAGAAACTAACAAACGATCACCTATTGTCACCACTTCCCTTGCTGCTCGTTTTCTGTGCGTTCAGTCACAGGCGCCCGGGGAGCAGGTGTTCTGGGTTTTTCCTGCGGGGGGCACTTTTCTCCGGCAGGTGGCTCTGTGCCGTCTCCGTCGGCACCGATGCCTGCGCCTGCAGCACAGGTGCTCGAGGCTATTGCATCGGTGACGCCGAAGCCTGTGGAAACTTGGTCTGTGGTTGTTAGAAGGGGTGAGGGTTCGTGATGTCCGGCTACTGAGAGGAGGGAAGAATAAAAAATTTGAGGAGGTGGGGTTGGACGTTACTGTCAACCGGAAGGGAGTTCACACGGAGATCTCCCATGAGGAATTCATGTAGGAGTTGTTCCGGTTGAACCTTCGGGACTTCAACTCGGCGGCCCAGAGGTTTGATGTGAGGTTGGTGAGTCGCTCCTGGAAGGTGGCCCCTGATGGCAGGACCAATGTCGTCCTTGAGGGTTCGAACAAGTCGCTGTTCACCCTCTTGGAGGTAGGTAGGTGCTACATTAAGTGGTTTTCCTTCTGGGTGCGACCGGCTAGCCCCGTCACTGGCTGCTTCCGGTATGGGTTTTGAACATAGGGTGACAGTCACCCTATGTAGGGCTTTGTCAGATGTCTGTCGGAGGTACGGTCAAAAAGACCACAGAGTTGCCAGTTGCATCAACGCACCCCATTGCCGCAACTGTGCATTCAAGGGTAGACCAGCTAAGTTGGGGGTTTCTATGACTGAGGGTGGGTGTAGTATTGCCTTGCTCCAGGAGGCTTACGCCAGTAATGGAGTCTTCCTGGAGGTTTCAGGGTCCTTTCGGACCTTATGGTTAATGCTGCAATAGTTGTGGATAATCCAAACTATGATTGTGTAGTTTTGGATTCTCCACAGCTGGGTGTTTGTGTAGCTATTGAGGAGGTGTTCGGTAGAATGGTTGTGGCTAGTTTGTACTGCAAATTTAGCGAGCCTCTAGAGCCCTACCTGGGATACATGGATATGCTTCTACTTCTTGTAGGTGGTAGTCCATTTATCCTGGGGTTGGATGCGAATGCCTCGTTTTCAATGTGGTTCAGTAAGGTATCCCGGCATTCGTCTGGATATCGGAGACACAGTTGAGGTGAGGCATTCAGTGAATGAGTGGTGGCTAATGGCCTAGGGGTGTGAATGATATTGACGTGACGTTTATGAATGAGGCAGCAAGTAGGGCTTTTCGTGTTAGGTAGGAGGTAAGGAGAGGGTTGGGATTGAGTGATTATAATTTGATTCAAATTATGGTTACCACTCGGTTCCCTCCCCCTCCTTATGTGAGTCCATTTTACCAATAGTACTGACCGGAACCAATATGGACTCTCGGTTAGAGAAACGGTATTTTGTATTTCAATTCGGATGGGTTATCCCAGCTTAGGTATGAATTCAGTTGTGCGAGTAGGGATTATAAGGAAATGGTAGTTAAAATCAAGGAGGATGAGTGGAGGAGTTTTGTTAGGGAGAAAAGGAACGACCCCTGGGGTCAGGTCTATAGGATCTGGAGGGGTCGTAGAAGCCAGAAGATCACCTCTCTTAGGCATATTTTCCACGCGATTGGAAAACAGCTAGGGTTGTTCCTCTTTTGAAGTCCACTGATAAGATCAGGAGCGATCCTCGATCTTATCGAAGCATCAGTCTCCTCCCAGTACTTGGAAAAGTTTTGGAGAGAGTAATGGTGGAAAGACTTCAGGAGCTATTTTTCGGACAGAAAAGCTTCTCTAGTTGGTATGAATGGCAGTGTGGAGATTGAGGTGGTTCGCGGCTGCCCGCAGGGTTCCATATGTGGTCCATATATTTGGAACTTTATGATGAACACTCTGCTTGGGCAGCTCGAGCCACTTTGCAGGTGTTGTGCGTATGCAGATGATCTTCTACTTTTTTAGAAATTGTAAATTCTTGGGGTTCAGGTGTTGGGGTTGACATATCGATGGATAAAACGGTGGCAATGCTGCTGAAAGGTAGGTTGTCGCCGGTACGTCAACTGATTGTCCGTGTGAATGGGGCCAGTATCAGATATGTGACGCAAGTCAAATATCTGGGGCTGACTAAGAGTGAAAGAATGTGTTTTACTCCACACTTGGTTAAGGTTAAGGAGCGCATACTGGCGGTCATAGGCAAGGTACGTCGCATCTTGAGGAGTGATTGGGGTCTCGGGCATCGTGCTGTTCGCACCATATATCGTGGTTTGTGTCACTTATGGAGCTGCTGTATGGTGGGAGACAGTAGTGACGGTTTCGGCTCGCCAAAAACTCCTCTCCGTCCAACGTTGTATGAAGCTTGCATGTCTGGCTGTATGCCGTACTGTTTCGACGGGGACTTTACAGGTTTTGTTAGGAGCACCTCCTCTTTACCTGATTGTCATACAGCGTGCGTTTGCATTCAGGTTAAGAAGGGGATTAAGTGTTTCCTTGCTGCGGTGTGATTGGATCTCCGATGGTGATGTGGAGAGGGAGGGATATCTAGGGAGCAAGGGGCTTGTAGATGATAGGGTTAGGTGTAGGTGGCAAGAACGTTAGGACAATTGTCCCAATGGCCGAGTGACGTATGAATACATTCGGGATGTTGGGTTTGTTGTGGATAACACAGATTTCAGATTTTGTCTGGGTTTCCTGCTTACGGGACATATGCCTCTGAATGCATTTTTGCATCAGAGGCACCTGTCTGACAGGTCCGGTTGTGTTTGTGGTGCGGGGGTAGAGGATTGGGTGCATGTGGTTACAGAATGGCTGATGTACTCATACATTAGGGATTTGAGGGGTATGGGGATTAGTTGGACGAATGGGCACTTAGATAATAGTGGTGTGATCTCCACTAGTCGGAATACCGTTAGGGTTGTATGCGCGTGAGTTATTTAAGCGGCGAAGACGTTTAACTGCGAATTAGGGTTAGTTCTTAGTATGAGTTGTGTGTGTTGTGTTGCGTATTTTTTGTATGTCAGTGTGGTCCAACCACACCTTTTTTACTGGAAACCAGTCCGGAACAGTATGGAAGCTCAACTGGTAGTAGTTTCGGCTAAGAGGTCTGACCGGATACTTAATTCTGGTACCACGGGGAGCAGGAGCTCTCGGAGGTAACTCCAACTTGCTCAGATTTTTTTTAGATGGGCCTCGAACCCTACCAAGGTG
>JBAWJQ010006603.1:0-10902 GCA_037783105.1 Bactrocera zonata | reverse complement strand
ATATGCTATATTCTTCTTCTTTACTGGCGTAGACACCGCTTACGCGATTATAGCCGAGTCAACAACAGCGCGCCAGTCGTTTCTTCTCTTCGCTACGTGGCGCCAATTGGATATTCCAAGCGAAGCCAGGTCCTTCTCCACTTGGTCCTTCCAACGGAGTGGAGGTCTTCCTCTTCCTCTGCTTCCCGCGGCGGGTACTGCGTCGAATACTTTCAGAGCTGGAGTGTTTTCATCCATCCGGACAACATGACCTAGCCAGCGTAGCCGCTGTCTTTTAATTCGCTGAACTATGTCAATGTCGTCGTATATCTCGTACAGCTCATCGTTCCATCGAATGCGATATTCGCCGTGGCCAACGCGCAAAGGACCATAAATCTTTCGCAGAACCATTCTCTCGAAAACTCGCAAAGTCGACTCATCCGTTGTTGACATCGTCCAAGCCTCTGCACCATATAGCAAGACGGGAATTATGAGTGACTTATAGAGTTTGGTTTTTGTTTGTCGAGAGAAGACTGTGCTTCTCAATTGCCTACTTAGTCCAAAGTAGCACCTGTTGGCAAGAGTTATCCTGCGTTGGATTTCTAGGCTGACATTATTGGTGGTGTTTACGCTGGTTCCAAGATAGACGAAATTATCTACAACTTCAAAGTTATGACTGTCAACAGTGACCTGAGTGCCAAGTCGCGAGTGCGACGACTGTTTGTTTGATGACAGGAGATATTTCGTCTTGCCCTCGTTCACTGCCAGACCCATTTCTTTTGCTTCCTTGTCCAGTCTGGAGAAAGCAGAACTAACGGCGCGGGTGTTGAGGCCGATGATATCAATATCATCGGCATACGCCAGCAGTTGTACACTCTTATAGAAGATGGTACCTTCTCTGTTGAGTTCTGCAGCTCGAACTATTTTCTCCAGAAGCAGGTTGAAAAAGTCGCACGATAGGGAATCGCCTTGTCTGAAACCTCGTTTGGTATCGAACGGCTCGGAGAGGTCCTTCCCGATTCTGACGGAGCTTTTCGTGTTGCTCAACGTCAGCTTACACAGCCGTATTAGTTTTGCGGGGATACACAATACGCTCGACAGAACCTTGTATGCGATGTTGAGGAGGCTAATCCCACGGTAGTTGGCGCAGATTGTGGGGTCTCCTTTTTTATGGATTGGGCATAGCACACTTAAATTCCAATCGTTGGGCATACTTTCGTCCGACCATATTTTACAAAGAAGCTGATGCATGCACCTTATCAGCTCTTCGCCGCCGTGTTTGAATAGCTCGGCCGGCAATCCATCGGCCCCTGCCGCTTTGTTGTTTTTCAGACGGGCAATTGCTATTCGAACTTCTTCATGGTCGGGCAATGGAACGTCTGCTCCATCATCATCGATTGGGGAATCGGTTCGCCTTCTCCTGGCGTTGTACGCCCGCTGCCATTCAGCAGGCTGGAGAAGTGTTCCCTCCATAATTTAAGTATGCTTTGGGCATCAGTGACTAGATCACCTTCATGGGTTCTACAAGAGTATGCTCCGGTCTTGAAACCTTCTGTAAGCCGCCGCATCTTTTCGTAGAATTTACGAGCATTACCCCTGTCGGCCAGCTTATCAAGCTCTTCGTACTCACGCATTTCGGCCTCTTTCTTTTTCTGTCTACAAATGCGTCTCGCTTCCCTCTTCAACTCTCGGTATCTATCCCATCCCGCACGTGTTGTGGTCGATCGTAACGTTGCGAGGTAGGCAGCCTGTTTTCTCTCCGCTGCGACATGGCACTCCTCGTCGTACCAGCTGTTCTTTTGCACTTTCCGAAAACCAATGGTTTCGGTTGCAGCTGTACGTAAGGAGTTTGAGATGTCGTCCCACAGTTCCCTTATACCGAGTTGTTGACGAGTGCTCTCAGAGAGCAGGTGTGCAAGCCGAGTAGAAAATCGTTCGGCTGTCCGTTGTGATTGCAGCTTCTCGACGTCGAACCTTCCTTGTGTTTGTTAGCGTGCGTTTTTTTCTGCACAGAGGCGGGTGCGAATTTTGGCTGCAACAATATAGTGATCCGAGTCGATGTTAGGACCTCGGAGCGCACGCACATCTAAAACACTGGAGACGTGTCTTCCGTCTATCACAACATGATCGATCTGGTTGGTGGTTTTTCGATCCGGAGACAGCCAGGTAGCTTGATGTATCTTCTTATGCTGGAATCTAGTACTACAGATAACCATATTTCGGGCCCCGGCGAAGTCGATCAGCCTCAACCCATTTGGGGATGTTTCCTCGTGGAGGCTGAATTTACCGACCGTAGTGCCAAAGATACCTTCTTTGCCCACCCTGGCGTTGAAGTCGCCAAGCACGATTTTGACGTCGTGGCGGGGGCATCTCTCATAAGTGCGCTCCAAGCACTCATAAAAGGCATCTTTGGTCACATCGTCCTTCTCTTCCGTCGGGGCGTGGGCGCAAATCAGCGATATGTTGAAGAACCTCGCTTTGATGCGGATTGTGGCTAGACGTTCATTCTCCGAAGTGAATGATAGTTCTCGGCGACGGAGTCTCTCTCCCACCACGAGTCCAACACCAAACTTGCGCTCCTTTATGTGGCCACTGTAGTAAATGTCACAAGGACCTACTCGTCTCTGTTCTTGTCCCGTCCACCGCATTTCTTGGACGGCGGTGATGTCAGCCTTTATCTTTACGAGGACATCTACCAGCTGGGCAGCGGCACCTTCCCAATTAAGGGACCGGACATTCCAGGTGCATGCCCTCAAATCATAGTCCTTATTTCGTTTGCCGTGGTCGTCATCAAAAGGGGGGTCTCTCATCCGAGGCTGTTTAAACTTTTGCATTGGGGGTGTTTTTTTACGTGGCGGGTCCCAAACCCAGCGCACAACCCTATGCAGGGGGTGCTTCGCCTTCTCACTTTAGCTCGCCTTCAAACGGATGTTCTTAGGCTACCCAGAGGATACTTGGTCAAAGACCGGAAGTCGTGAGCTGCTTGAGTCATATGTAAAAGAATCGTTTCTGGCCACTCCCAAGTGAATGGCGATCAGAGAACTTTCCTCACTCGCGTGAACTTCTACACATGACCCCATCCTCCTGCTATATTAGGCAATAGAAAAATGGACGGGCTGATTTCTCTAGCTTTTGACGTTGACCAGATATATTCAAGAGCATATTTTCAAGCAATTTATAAATTCATGCACTGACCGATATATTAAGTTGAGGGTATTTAAGAATAAAGAAATCATTGAAATCATAGTATGTGCAATATTATACGTTCAGTTAATTTTTTTAACATATCTTTTACATATGTTGACCGATTTCTGCGGTTTAAATCCAAATGGAAGTTTGAAATTTTGTATTATGAATAGCATACGAGATATAGGAGACTATTATGTATTTTTGCCATCACCAGTTATAATTACAGGAAAAGATGTTTTCAAAGTTTACCTGAGGTACCTTAACCTCACATACCATCACCACTATACGCCGGATAATGTATCCGTTTTACAAACGAAAACCCCTAATATTGGTTACATGAGGAAAAGGGCAAGATTTCACTCGATTTTATTAGTAAACCACGGTCACTCGATTTAGTACTCAATATTGACCTATATTCGCAGGAAAAAGTTAGACCGAAGTTCGATGTTTTTATATTTGGTATATGGGAGGGTTAATAATTCCCTTTATCGGATTCAACCCATTTTTTATTATTATGAGATAAGGATTTTCTCTGAATTTCGATAATATATCTTACAGACTGTCCTATATTTGCGATAAATAGTTCTTAATAGGAACCGGGGTGCATAGTGAACTTCATAAGTAGTACTTGTGCAAAGTTTTACCCTGAAACATTCATTGGTGCATAGTTTGTGTTCTGGGAAGTGAAAGATTCAGACAAAATTTAAAACTGTGTTATATGAGAAATAGGCGTGGATCTAGTTAGGTAAACAAAACTATTATACTCTGAAACAACATGTTGCAAGAGTATAACAAACAAACACATGCGCTCTGCTAGAAAGTGTTTATCGGTGCGCTCCTAGCCGTGTACCACCTTTTATGGTATCAACCAAACACCACTGTTTTCGGGTGCTCTACTGCGGTAAAGTAACGTGAGGAAACATATGATTTTCACAGTTATTGGTATGTGGATGTGTTAGTCTTCACTTTAGCCCAATCGACTTAACATTCAGTTGCGCTGCGCACGTGCTGAGAATGTTGAATGGGAAAATACTTTGACTTTGCTGGCGTACCTTTTGCATAAAGCAAATCTGTTGCAGATTAAGCTTAAGCAGCATTTATTGATTTCCAAATTCGTTGGATGTCGCATATCCCCATATGCCCCATAAGTATGTGAAGGTGAAATAACGAGCATTTGCGGTAAAAATATGTGATTTTGCACAAATCTTCTACCGCAGGTTAAGAAATTGAGATTAAACTGTGCAATATGTTGTGCAGTGTATACAAATTGTGTTCAGCAATCGATTGTTTGTAACTCATTAAGTTTATCCATATACATCATATATCATGTGACCATTTATTTATAAGTTTTACAACTCGGATTCATTCAAGTAGATGGATTATATAATATTCAGCTGCGCTCGAAAGTCAGGTCCCTTACTTATTTTTATTTGAAGAACATCTTTCTTCCAAATAAATGTTGGCTTAAACAAAAAAAAATCATTTATTTCTCCGTATACGTAAGAATGTAAGTATATATACTGAAATTTGAATTTAATTCTTCCGTAGAAGGAATAAATTCATGGCCACATTTAAGCCAAACAGCCAATTGCTATCAATGAGCAAATACACTGCTAGGCAAACAATCTTTTATGGCACCATCAATTTGCGCCCAAAATGGTCTCAAAGCAAGCAAACATTTTTTCTATAATTAATACTAAGTTGCTGACCACAAAATAATAGCGTTGCCCGGGCAACCTTTATTCAACGGAGAATACTATCAGCATTAACTTAAGCTAGTTGCCTCCCATTATGCGTGTAAGAATATGTGTGTCTTTATGGTATTTTATTAGTCCCATTCATGACTTGTACGTGTGCAGATTCGTTACCAGCTATGCTTTGACGGGTTGGCAACGAAAATAAACTAAATGTTACTTTCTTTTGCTTAAATGACACTTTGGTGCTGGCGAGTTCATTGTTTCTTTTGGGCGAATGAGTATGTATGTATTAAAGCACCTAAAAAAGTACGAGTACACATTTAGGGCCTCATTTATACATAAAACATTTACTGTGTAACTAGAGAGAAAATAAAATTCTATTAATGCCTCAAGCTAAAGATTCGTTACTACAAAACATATACAGGCCAACCGGCCACTATTCTTACTCAACAGACATCCTAAATATAATATTATTCATTCCTCACAGGAAATATTAAAAAAAGCAAATTTCCACAATTTTGAAATTGCTTTAATAGTTATTACAGAAAACTCGATTTAAAAATATTTGTATAATAATTACTTATTATTTCTAAATATAAAAGGTGTATATAATAATGAGATTAGAAATTCCCCGTAATTCAATTGTAAAATAGATAATACTAATCAACACGACTTATGTCAGTCGATCTAATCACCAAAAGAAGCACATTTAAAGTCACCAGCACACTCTTTCAATAATGATTTTGAGAATAGAATAGATTCAAAATCTTTTTCATCGTAATACATATTATATTATTCATATGTATAATTATTATTTCGACATAGTGCATTAGAATTCATTATTCATTAGGCGAAGAATTGAAATCGATTGCAAATCGAAATCGAAAATTAACGGGCAAGTTTACCTGAAAAAAAAAAAACCATATGGAATAAATGGATCAATTGTTCGATGAGTTACTACTGCTCTCATATAGTATATTTATGGTTTCATTGCTCTAGTTTATAACTGATAATAATATAATAATACATCGGTAATTATATGAGCTAAAATTAAAAGAAATAAGAAAAAACGTTGACTTCGGCTGGACCGAAACTATAATAAATACCCTGGACTGGGGCATTTTTCTAAAATAAACGAATATAAAAAGACCTTTATCTTTTTTTTTTGCATTTTCTGTTCCCTTATACCCTTAGAATTAATGTAGAAACCCACTTTATGGGGTTTTAAAAGACACAATGGGTGTAACGATTGGCGCAGCAGTAGACACTACCGCGAGACACAACGACGTGTGTCGCAACTGTGAGGTCTCAAATGAGCACCGGTCGAACATCAGGTGGAATAGATCACGCGAGAACGAGCTGTATGACGATACCGAGAGTGTTTTGTACGGTACAGGCATAGCCGATTAGGGGTATGCCAATTTTTCAACGTTTATGTCCATCTTTCTATGCTTTTTCCTCAAACCTCAAACTTTAACAATATCTTCGGAGAAAACAAGAAAACAATGTATGCCAAAACTCATTTTCATATTTCCGACGTCCGTTTTTAGCGTTAAATACGACATAAAAATGTTCATTACGAAACCAAATAATTAACCAAATAAAATTCTCTTTTATGGCGACTTACGTAAATATAGGAAAAGGATTTCCCTGGATGTTGCACGGCAAATGGACATCACTACCACGTTCCACATGTATTTCCATTACTGGCTTCTGAGTGGTGCGAGGTGCAAGATTTTTGCTCAGCTCTGCAAAACACAGCAAGAAATGTTCAAAATATATTTAGCTCTCTTCCATGTTAAAATTATAGCAAATTGTGCTCAAATACAAAAGAAACATTTAAATACCAATGAAAGGGTTTGATATTATTGAATCAAAGTATTTTTGAACGCAGCTCTCAATTTTGTCAGCCATAGAACAAATGTATATGGCACTTTTAAATATTATATATGTATGGAGATATGTATATTTAACTTTTGGTAGTCGGTTAGACACATAATTTCATTCGTGTAACTGCATACCTTTCACCTGCAACATAATGGCATCACTGCGCTGCTTTTCTCCATTCAGTGTGTTTGTGACCAGGCAAGAGAACTTCACCAAGCTGTCCTCTGTGCGCACCGAGCGTATATAGAGGTCCCCATATGACGAAAGTACTACATAACGTCCAGCTGCATCCATAGATTAATCAGAAGATAAACTTGTTATTTTCAGTGTTGTTATAATATAAGCAAAACATATAATAGAAACACATGTGTAAAGGAAATAAGACTATACTCGTCAAGTACTAAACAAAAACTAATAAGGACAAGTAAATAAATTACATTTTCGGCCTTTCAAGGCTTATTGTCAAATTCCTATTTATATGTTAACTAGCTGACCCCGCAGTCGTTGTCCTGCGTGAAATTATGTATTTTGAACTGAAAATAAAGTTAAATAAATTTATACATATATTACATTTAATTTTTTGTTTTTTTTTTCTTTTCAATGTAACGCAGCTTTATAAACAACATTTTTTGGTTTCTGTGCCGGTGTACAGAAAAGATGGTGTTCCAACTCGTGAGCACGCCATTTACATATATCTGGCCATGTGAAAACATAGCATTTCCAAATTTATGCCTCACACTATGCGACTAACTTTAGGTCCTGTTGATTGTCATCTCAAATGCAATTTTCACTGGAAACGGAATACGTTTGAACTGAAATGGGAAATCGTTAGAACTCAAAGGAGCTCGTAGAATCAAGCATTCTCCCCCTTGTATTCGATAGGTGCATCACAATCAGTCGGGTTCCATTACACAGTAAAGGGGCATGAAGATAGCGAAACATAATAACGACAGATCCAAATTTGAGACGCAAATCATGCGGTGGCATACCAAGCCTCTGTCAAGACGATCGATCGCTTTGTATGAGCGCAAGTCTCCCGGAATTTGACTTTGAATCTTCCAGTTTTAGTCAACAACATCGGTATTTTTGGCAGCTAACATTGCACTTAAGGAATCGTAAGTTATGATAATTTGGCCAATGTCCGAACATTTGCGATGAGTTCATCTTTCATGAATTGATAAAGGGAAGATGGAATTGATATCGAACCACCGGAAGTATCAACCGAAATTGTACCATTTCCAATTTTTAGCGAAGACGATGTAAAATGTCGCTGTTTATATCGAAAAGTATGCGAAATTAATTTTCATTCCAGTGATTAACGTGTTCCAGCAATTGTAATTGCTGGCTTACTTCTCCAAAACTTGCACACATCGAACCATTCGTTCGATCGTAAGCAATGACTCAAATAAAGTTGAACCGCGTACATTAATCAGTAGCAACCGAAGGTAGAAACAATCGTCGTTTTTCGGATGGATTGGGTAAATTCGTCCTAATGCATTAGTTGATAAGACACCTGGATGTCAATCTACTGGTTGTCCTTGCTTGCGTAACTATTTCTTCGACGATGCATTCCATGTATAATATCAAGGTATTTCCGAATAGAGCAATGTTCTCACAAACGGATTGACGAAAGTTGAGAAAAACTCGTCAATATTAATTTTGTTGCTGGCGATGTTTCCACTGGCTCTACTGTATTCTCTGGGTTGAAATATACCCTTTGGCCATTCTCCAAATTAACTGCGAGACGCACAGTAGTCGGAAAACGTGCATGAATTGCAAAAGTGAATAACCTATAAAGCGCTTTATTGCAGTTCACGTATCGACCGTATCGTTCAAGACCAATAACCGCCATATTGCTTCCTTCGGTGACGTACTTATAAACGTATTTTATAGATTTCACCAAACTGCAATACTAAACATTAACATGAGCTTTGAATATGAATTAGGCAATAATGGTGAATATAGTAAGATCCATGTGTTGTCAACCTCGATATTCATTCTTCTAAGTTGAATGCTGAATGTTCTATTTTCTGGTGAGCGACGCCGATAGAGTTGATATCCATCATTTCCAGTTTGTGTTTCCGAAAGAAAAGCACGTGGATAGTGTTTCCTGCATTTACTGTTAGACATACAAACCGAAGTAGGATTGTGGTGTCCGCAAGGTCCATGAACCATATTGGTTTTCACCACTTCATACGATACTGGATCTTTTTCTACATCAGGAACTTCCGCAGAAATGATTTCATCAATTTGATCTGGTCCAACAGTCATCCAAAGAAGAATGAAATGAAAACCTCTAGCCGTTGCCCTGCGTGAACTTATGTGTTTTGAAATGAAAAAAAAGTTGAATTTATATTGTGTTGATAATCATTTATTTTTTTTTTTTAATGTAGCGCAGCTTGATAAACAAATTTTTTTGTTTTCTGTTCTGGTGCGTAAATATACAGAGAAGATGGGTTTCCAACTTGTTAACACGCCACGTATATCTGGTCGTATGAAAAACATGGCTTTTCTAGATTTATGCCACACTTCGATCTATCTACACTTTTGTCCTGTTGATTGCCTTTACAAATGCAATTTTTTTTGGAAACGGAATATGCTTGAAATTAATTTACTGTCCCCTTATATTCGGTAACTGCGTCACAATTATTGGGGTTCTTTACACAGTTTCGGTGAATAAATGAAGATTGCGAAACATGCTAATGACAGATCTAACTTTGACATGCAAATTATGCTGCGGCATACCAAGTCTATCCAAAGAATTTAGGAATTCCACTGGATAATTCACGGCTTTGTCTTCATTGTCAAGACGATCTATCGATTTGTATGAGCGCAAACCCTTCTGAATTTTACTTTGAGTCTTCCAGTTTCAGTCATTAACATCGGTATTTTTGGCAAGTAAAATTGCGCAGGCTCTCAAGCAATCGCAGTTATGACAATTTGCCATTGTTGGGATAAACGTTATGAGTTCTTCTTTCGTTGAAGTGAATTGACAATAGGCAGGAAAAATTTATGTCAAACCAATGGAAGTATCAATCGAAATTTGCCCATTTCCAATCATTAGCGAATACAATGTAAAATGTCATCGATAATATCATTTCTTTTCGTATCCCTTAATTGACGCGAATTTGAAGGATGATATGTCGAAATGATCTTCGCGAAAAGTATGCGAACTTCAGTGGCATGCGGAGTAGCTATCGCATTGTCCATCATTTGATTCCAGTTATTATCATGTTCTAGTAATTGTACTTGCTGGCTTGCAAACACTCTACCATTCACAGTTCGCAATGACTTAAATGAAGTTGAACAGCGAGGCGCACCACAGTCGGAAAACATTCATGAAATGCAAAAGTAAGTATCCTACAAAGCACCTTATTGCAGTTCACGTATCGACCCATTTGGTACTTACTTATCTCATCTCATTCAAGGCCAATAATCGCAATGTTGCTTTCTTTGGTGATGTATTTGCAAACGTATTTCAGTGATTTTACCAAAGTAATACTCAAGTTTTGAATGTGAATTAGACAACAGTGGCGAATATAGTACGATCCATGTGTTGTCAACATCGATATTCACTCCTCTAAATTGAATGCTAAATGTTCTGCCATTGTCGTCTGGTGAGCGACGCAGATACAGTGGATATCCATCATTTCCAGTTTGCGTTTCCTAAAGAAATGCACGTGGATAGTGTTTCGTGCATTTATTGTCAGACATACAAACCGAAGAAGGATTGTGGTGTTCGCAATGTTCATGAACCATATTGGTTTTTACCACTTCGTATAATTCTGGATCTATCTCTGGATCAGGAATTTCCGCAAAAATGATTGCATCAACTTAATCTAATGTAACCACCATCCACCATCCAAAAAGAAGTAGCGGCAAACCTCTTTTTTGCCCCTCAACAGAGTACATCCAGCATCCAACAGCAAGTTGATTCAAGATAAAGTCCATCAAACATCGTAAATATTGATTGAAAAGTCGTGTTGTGACATTGTGACGATCGCTGAGTAGCTATCGCGGTCCATAATTAAGCACGTACTATATGTCATCGCATCCTGGGAGTACTTCCTGGATTGCCTTGCCTTAGGCTGCCATAAATTAATGCCAAACAGAACGCCGACCGATATTAGCGCGACCTTTGGCTTCGTAA
>JBAWJQ010006602.1:0-11506 GCA_037783105.1 Bactrocera zonata | reverse complement strand
CAGAGAACGTATATTTATAGAGAAGGTTCACGATAACGAAAATTTAGGGATATTTCAATTTTGGGATATTTACTGTTTTGGATGAGCGTGTTTCACCACAGAAAATTATTAGCGTGTTTCACCACTTTACATCAGGGGACACGAAAATAGCAGAATTGAGCATTGTCAGTGTTAAATGAGAAAAACAATGATAATTCCATTGTTAAGGAATGTACTCTTACAGATTCCCTTTTTTACTATGCGCAAACGATACTGCATATAATTTATAGATCGGTATATGTACATATATTTGTTATGAAAGCACATAAGTATGTAAATATATACATATTTTAAAATTGAGCTATTTTACGATGAATTCCATAAAATCTTTGCAAATGTATAATTCAATAAAATTTGTATTACCACCTAAATATGCATTTTATATAGGTTTGGTACGACATACATACATACATATGTATGTATATTTGTATACTTAAATAAAAATTTGTTTTGGTCAATAAACTTTTCGATATCATGTTAAAAGACCAAGCGGTCGCACATTTGCTTATACATATATAATTGTGTTTGCATGTAAACAAATATAAAAGATCCATACGCATAATGTTTGTAAATTTGTCTACATGCAACAAATGTATGTAAATATGTACATTCAATGCTTCATGCGAAATTTTCGTTGATGCGGACAACCAATGGCGGAGCTCATATTTTTTGCTTTCATGTCAAAGAATCAATGTGTCGAAAGACTGACGCGACACAACATTGTGTTGTTGGTAGAAAATCCGAGCTGTGCCGAAAACACAAACGAACGATCGCCAATTGCCACTGCTTCCCTTGCCGCTGAAACAGCTTCGGCTTCCAACGTGCGTAAATTTATATGTATATATACGTATGAGCATGAATACATACATATCGACGCAGATTTTTGTCACGGAAAAATATTTTAGAAAAATATTATAAATCGACAACTCCTATGTTGTCAATTTTCTCACTTCTTTCTTAGAACAAACACCAGAAGATGTTCAATTTATGATTTTTAGCTTTTGCCATAAAATAAAAGGCAAAAATAAAAAACAAATTCTGTCGAGATTCGAACCTGTATACTCATCGCGGCTTTTCAAGCGCTTACCACCAGCACCACCATTGACACTCATTCTATGTTGTCCTAATTATGGTTTGGTTATGCATGAAAAAAATATATAGAGGATCGCCGATTGTTACCGCTTTCCTTGCTGCTGGAACAGCTTCGCAAACAAACTAGCGTAATTATGTATGCATATGTATGAGCTTGCATACGTATCGACGCAGATTTTTGCGAGCCACGGAAAAATACTTACATATTTTAGAATTGACAAATATTGTAAATCGACAAGAGCTATATTGCCACTTTTGTCACTTCTTTCTGTGAAGAATCATCAGAAAGTTGTTCAATTTATGATTTTTAGCTTTTGACATCGTCGCGAAAAAACGCTTCTAGGCAAAGTCATGCTCGGGGAGATGTAATGGTGTTTGTTTTTATGAATGAAGCAAGTTTGCCTGTTGAAAGTGCGCTTGCGTTCATGAATGAAAATATTGTTGTTAGGTGTTTTTCTACAAATTTGGGCATCGACTGTTTGGCTGCCATATTGACTTGTGATGCTGCTGACGCTATTTGAAACCATTGTTGTTTTTGTAAACAATATTCGTAATTTTTGCGGGTGACAAATCGCCATGTGAACTCATATAAGTATGTATGTTTTGTATGCATTATTTGTGGGGGAATGCCATACGCACATATTTACATGTGTACGCATATTTGTATGTTGGTTTGTGTATACATTATTTGTTGGGCAATGCCGTACACATATGCATATGTATGTACATGTAGAGCAGTGCGCGCACACTTTTTACTGATAAATGATAATATCACGATTTGAATTTGTACTTACATATATATATATGTATGTATGTAATTATGTGCTAATATGTAGATGCGTATGAAAATTTAAATGAAGAAATGTAAATTACATACAATATTATTGTAATATATCAGTTTTTAAGGATATTATGATAGTATCTCATATACATAGGATGTATATCGCATATATGTATGTATATAAAAACATTCATATATGAAATTATACTATATTACCAAACATAAGAAATATTTAAAAATTAACTGTTATTCACACATTAACTACAAATATATGTATATTTTGAAAATAGAAAAATTTAATTAAAATGTTATCAGTTTTGCATGTATTCATAAAAATTCGCAAAATGATAATCATATCAATTAATATGATGGCATGTAAACGTATAAGCAAAAGGCCAACATACGTCTGTAACAGCAATGTATATTTCTGAGCATAATTTTCATTAAATGCTCAGCTCTGTTCACGTGCCACTGTTAACATTTCTCCTTCTGAGCTAGCTGTGGTGAAACACGCTCATCGCATTGTGTTAGCTTTTGACAGTTTACACGCTTGTCCGTTGTTGGACCTTCTCAATAAATATACGTTCTCTGCCTAGAATACTTGAGCGACACTGTAGGAAGGCGATAGTAAGTTTAAGCAGCTCACCAAAAAGATGCGCTTAAAAGTATGCAACATCTATATAAAACTAGTTTTGGTGACATTTAAATAGCATACTGAGTTGGGCGCCGACCGTTCATAAGATGCAAGGTTGTACCAGAGAACGTATATTTATAGAGAAGGACCACCGCGTTGCCAAATTTAGGGATATTTCAATTTCGGGACATTTACTGTTTTGGATGAGCGTGTTTCACCACAGAAAATTATTAGCGTGTTTCACCACTTAACATCAGGGGACACGAAAATAGCAGAATTGAGCATTTTCAGTGTTAAATGAGAAAAACAATGATAATTCCATATGTTAAGGAATGTACGCTTACAGATTCCCTTTTTACTATGCGCAAACGATGCTGCATATAATTTATATGATCGTGTATACATACATATGTATGTATGTATATTTTCTATATATTTTATATCAAAGCACACAAGCATGTATATATACGTTAAAATTGGAACTATTTCATGATGAATTCCATAAAATCTTTGGAAATATATGTATAAAGTCAATAAAATTTGCATTACTACCTATGATATGCATGTTATATAGGTCTTTAGTTAATGTACACAGGCTTGATAAGATATATAGGTATGTACCTACAGTAAATATTTGCAGGTCAGGTCTTAATAAAAGTTTTGATAACATGTTAAAAGACCAAGCGGTCGCACATATTGCACGTACATATATAATTATGTTGTATGTAAACAATAAAAGAACATACTATAATGTTTGTAAATTTGTTTACATGCAACAACTTTGTATGTAAATGTGTGCACTTATATGCTTCATGCGAAATCTCCGTTGACGCGGGCAACCAATGGCTGAAGCTTAGTTTTGTTTCAATAGAGTCAATGTGTCGAAACGTCGAAAGAGTCTGACGCTCCGAACACATAGTAACGAGCGACGCAGACTGCAAGCGACATCTGTCAATGTACTACTTGCAACAATACACACGTTTATAGCGGACACATAGTATATGTAGTTTGTGCGAGCTGTCGTAAATAACTGCGTTCCTTCAAGAATGCGTGTCATTTCTACATAATCAGATTCAGATGTGCCGCTTGCAAATCTGTCGACAGTTCAATATGTGTTACTAGCGACATACGGATACTCAGTCGAGTTGCACTGACGACGACTAGACTGAACGTACAAGAAACATAACAAACCGTGGTCGCAGCAAGATATGTTGGACTGACTTCCACTTGACCGCTGTAACAGCTTTAACCGGATTCCACCGTACGTATAATCATGCAGGCATATTGAATGAGCTTGCATTGACATATCGACGTGATTCTTGCGAGATCAATAAAAATATGTTTAGACAATATTATAAATCGACTATACTCCTATGTTGCCGACTTGTTGTCGTTCTTCTTTCTGTGACAGAAGCATCAGAAAGATGTTCAATTTATGATTTTTAGCTTTTGCCATCGTCGCGAAAAGACGCTTGTGGGCAAAGGCCTGCTCGGGGAGATGTAATGGTGTCTACTTTTATGAATGAAGCGAGTTTGCCTGTTGAAAGTGCGCTTGCGTTCATGAATGAAAATATTGTTGTTGTGTGTTTTTCTACAAATTTGAGCATCGACTATTTGGCTGCCATATTGACTGGTGACGCTGCTGATGCTATATTAGACGATTGTTGTTTTTGTAGAACAATGTTTGTAGTTTTTGTGGGTGACATATTTACATGTGTACGCATATTTGTATGTTGGAGTGTATATACATTATTTGTTCGGCAATGTCGTACACATATGCATATGTATGTACATATAGAGCAGTGCGCGCACACTTTTTACTGATAAATGATAATATTACGATTTGAATTTGAATTCTACCTACATAAGTATGTATGTATGTAACTATGTGCTAATATCTAGATGCATATGAAAATTTAAATGATGAAATGTGAATTACATATAATATTGTTGTAATATATAATATTAAGTGTTTTAGGGTATCTCATATACATACATACATATGTACATATGTATATAGCATATGTATGTATATACAATCATATTCATACATATTTATATGAAATTATATAATATTATCAAACATTATAAATATTTAATAACTCTTATTCGCACATTAGCTACAAATATAGTTTTGAAAATAGCATAATTTTATTAGAATGTTATCAGTTTTGCATGCATTCAGAAAAATATGCAAAATGATAATCATATCAATTAATATGATTGCATGTAAACGTATTTAATTATATCCAAAAGACTAACATACGTCTGTAATAAGAATGTATATTTCTGAGCATAATTTTCATTGAATGCTCAGCTCTGTTCACGCGCCACTGTTAAAGTTTCTCCTTCTTAGCTAGCTGTGGTGAAACACGCTCATCGCATTTTGTTAGCTTTTGACAGTTTACACGCTTGTCCGTTGTTGGACCTTCTCTATAAATATACGTTCTCTGGTTGTACAGTAGAACATGCAGTAATTTATCTGGGCTCTCGAGCGTTTGCTGCTGGACAAGCTTATGTAGCCGTTGTCGATCTTTGGACGGTATTCGAATTGAAGAACTAGACTGTTCAAAGTTGACAGGTAAAACCCCATGTAACAGTGAAGCTTTAGAAGAAATGATTCGATTAAGAAGTAATAATTCGTAAAGTCGTCAATAGAACTTGGTCGCAAATAATGTAACAATTAATCAATGAAAGGTTACGAGTAGATATTAAATGCTGCCTAATTATCGATTTACTTAACCAACACTAAATGTCATAGTTCACATTTTAGCAAATTTGGGGTGTCTCACATCAAACTAAAAATCAAAAAATAAATATAGTTTAAAAAAACTAAAAAACACGCTTTTAAAGCATATCAAACTAAAAAGTGAAAAATAATTCTTTGTATAAACTAACAATAATAATGAAGAAAAAATTGCCTGCATTATTGTGAGAGAAAGCGTGGGGTGCTTTGTGACATATTTTTCATATATCGAGCATGCCACGCTTTTCTCACAATAATGCAGGCATTTTTTCTTCAATATTACTGTTAGTTTATACAAAGAATTATTTTTCACTTTTTAGTTTGATATGCTTTAAAAGCGTGTTTTTTAGTTTTTTTAAACTATATTTATTATCTATGTACTTGCATATGTATATATTTAATAGCCTGAACCGAGCTGCAAGACTCTACTTTTATGTGAACCGTGAATATGAGATCACCCAGCTTTGTCCATGAGTATGCTTTCACCTGTGCCTCACAGGTTAATATTAACCTTCAAGAAGTCGCGCGTAGTCTTTTCGACCGCCCATGGTGAATAAAGTATTATAATTTTTGTGTATATAATCCCAGATATTTGGTAGCTCTAGTAGCTTGAGGTTAGTTCATTTCCAATCGAATGCACTATTTCCGTCTCTTTTTAACGCTTGTCGACTGTTTATAGCGAGCATTTACTTCAGTTGCCTCTCGTCGTCGAAAAGACTACGCGCGCCTGACGTCTTTTAGTTTACGCGCGACTCTCTGTGCACATTTCCTGATTTAATAAAGTGTTACAGTTATTGGTAAAAATGGCTAAAACAAGAATAAGTGAAAGTGAAATAATGAAATTTCTCCTAGAGGAAGATGATGAAAGTGATGAAACTTTAAGTGATGAAGGATCAGAAGTCTCTCGACCACTTATCTGATGTGGAATGTAATGAGGAATCAGAAATATCTCGAATGTAGACCAGATGTGAATCTGGATGAAGAAATGGAACATTCAAACGAAGAAAGTAACTCGGAAGAGGAAAACATTCCTTTGGCTGATAGAGCTGCATACTTCATGGCACGTGATCATGTTACAAAATGGAAAAAATCAAATAGTGATAGAGTCAGGTATCCTTCTTCTTCTTCTTCTTCTTTACTGGCGTAGGCACCGCTTACGCGATTATAGCCGAGTCAACAACAGCGCGCCAGTCGTTTCTTCTCTTCGCTACTTGGCGCCAATTGGATATTCCAAGCGAAGCCAGGTCCTTCTCCACTTGGTCCTTCCAACGGAGTGGAGGTCTTCCTCTTCCTCTGCTTCCCGCGGCGGGTACTGCGTCGAATACTTTCAGAGCTGGAGTGTTTTCATCCATCCGGACAACATGACTCCAGCTAGCGTAGCCGCCGTCTCCTTAATCTTCGCTGAACTATGTAACAATGTCGTCGTATATCTCGTACAGCTCATCGTTCCATCGAATGCGGTATTCGCCGTGGCCAACGCGCAAAGGACCATAAATCTTTCGCAGAACTTTTTCTCTCGAAAACTCTTAAGGTCGACTCATCGGTTGTTGTCATCGTCCAAGCCTCTGCACCGTATAGCAGGACGGGAATTATGAGCGACTTATAGAGTTTGGCTTTGTTCGTCGAGAGAGGACTTTACTTTTCAATTGCCTACTTCAGTCCAAAGTAGCACCTGTTGGCAAGAGTAATCCTGCGTTGGATTTCCAGGCTGACATTGTTGGTGGTGTTTACGCTGGTTCCAAGATAGACGAAATTATCTACAACTTCAAAGTTATGACTGTCAACAGTGACGTGAGTGCCAAGTCGCGAGTGCGACGACTGTTTGTTTGATGACAGGAGATATTTCGTCTTGCCCTCGTTCACTGCCAGACCCATTTCTTTTGCTTCCTTATCCAGGTCTGGAGAAAGCAGAACTAACGGCGCGTGGTGTTGAGGCCGATGATATCAATATCATCGGCATACGCCAGCAGTTGTACACTCTTATAGAAGATGGTACCTTCTCTGTTGAGTTCTGCAGCTCGAACTATTTTCTCCAGAAGCAGGTTGAAAAAGTCGCACGATAGGGAGTCGCCTTGTCTGAAACCTCGTTTGGTATCGAACGGCTCGGAGAGGTCCTTCCTGATCCTGACGGAGCTTTGAGTGTTGCTCAGCGTCAGTTTACACAGCCGTATTAGTTTTGGGGGATAGCCAAATTCAGACATCGCGGCATAGAGGCAGCTCCTTTCGTGCTGTCGAAAGCAGCTTTGAAATCGACGAAGAGGTGGTGTGTGTCGATTCTCCTTTCACGGGTCTTTTCCAAGATTTGGCGCATAGTGAATATCTGGTCGGTGGTTGATTTACCAGGGTCTAAAGCCACACTGATAAGGTCCAATCAGTTTGTTGACGGTGGGCTTTAATCTTTCACACAATACGCTCGACAGAACCTTATATGCGATGTTGAGGAAGCTAATCCCACGGTAGTTGGCGCAGATTGTGGGGTCTCCTTTTTATGGATTGGGCATAGCACACTTAAATTCCAATCGTTGGGCATGCTTTCGTCCGACCATATTTTACAAAGAAGCTGATGCATGCTCCTTACCAGTTCTTCGCCGCCGTGTTTGAATAGCTCGGCTGGCAATCCGTCGGCCCCTGCCGCTTTGTTGTTCTTCAGGCGGGCAATTGCTATTCGAACTTCTTCATGGTCGGGCAATGGAACGTCTGCTCCATCGTCATCGATTGGGCAATCGGGTTCGCCTTCTCCTGGCGTTGTACGCTCACTGCCATTCAACAGGCTGGAGAAGTGTTCCCTCCATAATTTAAGTATGCTTTGGGCATCGGTGGCTAGATCACCTTGGGGGGTTCTACAAGAGTATGCTCCGGTCTTGAAACCTTCTGTAAGCCGCCGCATCTTTTCGTAGAATTTTCGAGCATTACCCTGTCGGCCAGCTTATCAGCTCTTCGTACTCACGCATTTCGGCCTCTTCTTTTTTTGTCTACAAAGGCGTCTTGCTTCCCTCTTCAACTCTCGGTATCTATCCCATCCCGCACGTGTTGTGGTCGATCGTAACGTTGCGAGGTAGGCAGCCTGTTTTCTCTCCGCTGCGACACGGCACTCCTCGTCGTACCAGCTGTTCTTTTGCACTTTCCGAAAACCAATGGTTTCGGTTGCAGCTGTACGTAAGGAGTTTGAGATGCCGTCCCACAATTCCCTTATACCGAGTTGTTGACGAGTGCTCTCAGAGAGCAGGAGTGCAAGCCGAGTAGAAAAACGTTCGGCTGTCTGTTGTGATTGTAGCTTCTCGACGTCGAACCTTCCTTGTGTTTGTTGGCGTGCGTTTTTTGCTGCAAAGAGGCGGGTGCGAATTTTGGCTGCAACAATATAGTGGTCCGAGTCGATTTTAGGACCTCGGAGCGCACGCACATCTAAAACACTGGAGACGTGTCTTCCGTCTATCACAACATGATCGATCTGGTTGGTGGTTTTTCGATCCGGAGACAGCCAGGTAGCTTGATGTATCTTCTTATGCTGGAATCTAGTACTACAGATAACCATATTTCGGGCCCCGGCGAAGTCGGTCAGCCTCAACCCATTTGAGGATGTTTCCTCGTGGAGGCTGAATTTACCGACCGTAGTGCCAGGAATACCTTCTTTGCCCACCCTGGCGTTGAAGTCGCCAAGCACGATTTTGACATCGTGGCGGGGGCATCTCTCACAAGTGCGCTCCAAGCACTCATAAAAGGCATCTTTGGTCACATCGTCCTTCTCTTCCGTCGGGGCGTGGGCGCAAATCAGCGATATGTTGAAGAACCTCGCTTTGATGCGGATTGTGGCTAGACGTTCATTCTCCGGAGTGAATGATAGTACTCGGTGACGGAGTCTCTCTCCCACCACGAATCCAACACCAAACTTGCGCTCCTTTATATGGCCACTGTAGTAGATGTCACAAGGACCTACTCGTCTCTGTCCTTGTCCCGTCCATCGCATTTCTTGGACGGCGGTGATGTCAGCCTTTATTTTCACGAGGACATCAACCAGCTGGGCAGCGGCAACTTCCCAATTAAGGGACCAGACATTCCAGGTGCATGCCCTCAATTCGTAGTCCTTATTTCGCTTGCCATGGTCGTCATCAAAAGGGGGGTCTCTCATCCGAGGCTCATTGTTGGTTTTCATTGGTGCGTTTTTTTACGTGGCGGGTCCCAAACCCAGCGCACAACCCTAAGTAGGGGATATTTCGCCTTCTCACTTTAGCTCGCCTTCAAACGGATGTTCTTAGGCTACCCAGAGGATACTTGGTCAGAGACCGGAAGTCGTGAGCTGCTTGAGTCATATGTAAAAGAATCGTTTCTGGCCACTCCCAAGTGAATGGCGATCAGAGAACTTTCCTCACTTGCGTGAACTTCTACACATGACTCCATCCTCCAGGTATCCACCCCATAATATTCTGACTCAAGAGGCTGGTGTTCTTGGAAAAGGCGTGGGCGTAACAACATCTCTAAAAGCATGGGATTTGTTCATATGCGATAAAATTATAACGACAGTAGTAAAATATACTAACGAATTTATACAGAAAAAGAAAGCGCATACTCCCAGAGTTCGAGATTGTAAAACTACCGATTCTGTTGAGATTCGGGCCCTGTTCGGATTATTATATATTTGCTGGAACCTTACGTATGTCTCATGGAAACTTGGAGGATGTGTATAGTGATGCTACTGGTATTGTCATATTTCCAAATACTATGCCTTTGAAAAGGATGAAATTTCTTCTAAACTCTCTCCGGTTTGATGATGCATCCACAAGAAGTTTTCGCCGAGCCCAAGATAAAGCTGCGCCCATACGAGAAGTGCTAAATATGTTCACAGAAAACTGCCTTTCTCCTTATTCTGTTAGTAAGAATGTTGTAATAGATGAAATGATGTGCGGATTCGCGGAAAATGTCCTTTTAGACAATACAACAAATCAAAACCTGACAAATATGGGCTAAAGATTTATGCACTAGTGGATTCAAAAAACTTTTACACGTTGAATATTGAGCTTTATGCTGGGAGACAACCAGAAGGACCGTTTCAAATCAGTAATTCAGGAAGTGATGTTGTAAAAAGGTTAATTTCACCAATTTCTGGAACCGGACGAAATTTGACCATTGATAACTGGTTCACCAGCATTCCTTTGGTAAAAGATTTAGCCACAAATGATAAAATGTCTGTTGTTGGCACTTTGCGTAAAAATAAAAAAGAAATTCCCCCGTGTTTCATTGCGAAGGGAAATCCAGAGTATTCTAGTCAATTTGGGTTTTCAAATATTTCTACCCTGGTATCGTATGTACCTAAAAAGAACCGATCTGTTGTTCTGATTTCATCACTTCATCGTACAGCTGAAATTGACACCAGCACTAACGAGAAACGAAAACCAGCTATTATAACTTTTTACAACAAAACAAAAGGTGGAGTTGATGAAGTGGATAAAAAGGTAAAACTGTATTCCGTATCAAGGAAGTGCAATAGGTGGCCATTGACGCTCTTTTTTCGCTTGCTAAATATTGCTGGAGTAAACTCAATGGTAATTTTGAGAGAAAATGGTGTAGTTATCGAAAAAAGACGTACATTTCTACGCGAATTGGGAATAGAAATGACGAAAGAACATATGAAAAGAAGAGCTGATAAAAACTTACCAAGAAATTTGAAAAGAAATATAAGAGGTTTTTGAAATTAGATGATGAGCCCAATAGTGAGGCAAGTACATCCGAAGTCAGTAGAGGAAGCTGCAAAATATGTCCAGCAAAAAAAAGAAGGCAGACAAAAACCCAATGCAAAATCTGCGAAAGAAATATTTGTCGAGACCACACGGTATTTATTTGCAATGAGTGTTTTGTGACCGATGAATCTGATGAATCTGACTATTGAACTATTCTAACTTTCTAATAAGATATTAATGTATTTACTTTCTTTTCAATGTATTCTATGACTTTTTATGTTTTCCCCAAATTTTGAAAAAAATTTGTTTGGTTTTGTGTTAAGATTAACGAATTTACTTTGCATTCAATGAATTATATTACTTTTTATGTTTTTCCCTCATTTATTATGACAAAAAAAAATACTTTTCCTGTAAAATATTATTTTATGATTACATAATAACTTAAAACTAATAAAAAAAATGAATTCCACAACTTTATCCACTTTAAATCTCGCATTTCAAATGAGGCGTCGGAAAGACTACGCGACCGCTTTTGTTACAAA
>JBAWJQ010006601.1:0-11619 GCA_037783105.1 Bactrocera zonata | reverse complement strand
TGTACATAAAGGGTGATTTTTTAAGAGCTTGATAACTTTTTTAAAAAAAAAACGCATAAAATTTGCAAAATCTCATCGGTTCTTTATTTGAAACGTTAGATTGGTTCATGACATTTACTTTTTGAAGATAATTTCATTTAAATGTTGACCGCGGCTGCGTCTTAGGTGGTCCATTCGGAAAGTCCAATTTTGGGCAACTTTTTCGAGCATTTCGGCCGGAATAGCCCGAATTTCTTCGGAAATGTTGTCTTCCAAAGCTGGAATAGTTGCTGGCTTATTTCTGTAGACTTTAGACTTGACGTAGCCCCACAAAAAATAGTCTAAAGGCGTTAAATCGCATGATCTTGGTGGCCAACTTACGGGTCCATTTCTTGAGATGAATTGTTGTCCGAAGTTTTCCCTCAAAATGGCCATAGAATCGCGAGCTGTGTGGCATGTAGCGCCATCTTGTTGAAACCACATGTCAACCAAGTTCAGTTCTTCCATTTTTGGCAACAAAAAGTTTGTTAGCATCGAACGATAGCGATCGCCATTCACCGTAACGTTGCGTCCAACAGCATCTTTGAAAAAATACGGTCCAATGATTCCACCAGCGTACAAACCACACCAAACAGTGCATTTTTCGGGATGCATGGGCAGTTCTTGAACGGCTTCTGGTTGCTCTTCACCCCAAATGCGGCAATTTTGCTTATTTACGTAGCCATTCAACCAGAAATGAGCCTCATCGCTCATCGGACACGGACGCGAAACACATTTCGAACCGAACACTGATTTTGGTAATAAAATTCAATGATTTGCAAGCGTTGCTCGTTAGTAAGTCTATTCATGATGAAATGTCAAAGCATACTGAGCATCTTTCTCTTTGACACCATGTCTGACATCCCACGTGATCTGTCAAATACTACTGCATGAAAATCCTAACCTCAAAAAAATCACCCGTTACATATAGTACATGAGTATATGTATGTTAATATGACGTGTGCGGAGTACATTTATGTTATACGTACTGACACTTTTCAGATACCCTCCCGATGTTTAATTTGACAATAAACGCGTTTTTTATAAGAACTCATAACATGTGTGTCCATGGTTTGTAATATCATGAATTTATTTTTTATTTGTTTTTATTATTTATTATTTAAAATTTTAATTTTTATGTTTTTATTCTTGTTATTAATTCTTTTTCCTTGATAATTGTTTTTTTTAATGTATTTATTGTTTACTTTACGTTTCATTTTATTATTTTTTAATTAAAATTAAATTTATTAATATTTAATGTACATACCTTTGTCGTTCCGCGCTGTATTCGAAGATATCGTCGCTTCTTTCTCTTCTTCGGAAGTATTGTACGAGTACACAAATCCGGTGACTGGCAATTTTCCTTACACCCATTTTTTTGTTAAATGTATACATACACACACCTATATTTGCATTGGTATTTATTTATTTTAATTCCTCTGTTTCATACAAATCTTGATCCATATATTTCCCACTGTCAGTCATCGATGTTTGATTCGCTGAAGTGTCACGAACACATATGTACATATCTCATATATGGATGTGTAGCTGCGTGCGGGTTCGTTTATTTGTATATATTTGACTCGGTTCGTTTTGCATTTATGACAGTTGTTTGACGTAATTTTTCTATTTTTATTTCTGGTATGAATTGTTTCTTGCCGAGTGCTGCTAACCGCAGCTCTTAAGTGATTAATAATAAGGCAGTAATTATTAGATATAATGTTTTATTAATTCAATTTTAAGCTTGTTGATTCTTTTTGTATGCCTGGAACAATAATTGGATTAGTAATAGAATTTTAATGGCATATATGCAGTAAATGTAATGGTTATTTCCATTATTTAGGGAAGTTTCTAGAAATACAGTTGGATTTTTTAAGGTCTGTGTTCATCTACTTTTACCTATTTTGCATATTATTTTTAAACCGGGTAAATATATGTATGTATTTAAGGTAGCTTAGTTTTTTATTTGCATGTATATTAATGCTAGTGACATATAGTACATATGTACGTATATATTTCGTGTAGAAACATTGAACTTCTGTATGATGTAATTCACCCAGAATGCCGTTGTCGCCGCTTTTGCTACTAAATATTAAGTATTTTTGCTGCTATGGTTGTTGCTGAAGGGCACCGGCTGTGCATGAAAACATTGTCTACAATTTCGAAGGGAGGTAATAGAGTGCCTTCAAAACAAACATGTGAAGTTACTTATGTATATTTCACACAACTACACTACGAAACAACAAGTCAATATTTGTCGTCTGGGTTGTTAGCTTTTGTAGAAAGACATGCTAGATTAAAACGTGTTACATATGAAAATTGTATTTATATATTCTTGTAACATTTAGTAAAATTTGTTAGAAATTTAGTAAACGAAATTATTTCAAGCTTTCTCTACTTTCTGATTTGCTCCTCTGCAGAAATTCGTTGAAAAGCCGCCTTTGCGGCTTAATTCTATTTATTACCACTGTTTATAAGTAAGCCTGTCCATTAACTGTCGGTTAAAGCTTAGGTTTCTACTAAATACATAGCTTTTATGTATGTTTAGATATGTTCAATTTCCATTGATGAATTATTTCTTTCAGTTTCAGTAAAAATTAGCTTCTAACAAAGGATCGACAACATTGTTATATTTATTCCATATTTATTGGAAGTCTCGTCTCCTTTTTTCTGCTGTATTTGTATATTTTAGTTGCTTATATCGACTCAAACTCCTAGATATTCGTATTTATATTTAGCCTCAGTTACTCTTTACTGATAGTTATTAGGATCTTGAATCTTAAAAATAAAATTCACTGAAATCTGTTTCTTAAAAAATAAGTTATGTAGTAAATCTACAAACTTTAAATGAAGTCTCTTTCGAAATAGGAATCTTATATTTAGATTACCACAGTTACTGTATACTAAATACATACATATGTATATTCGATCTTCCGATATATTGAATATGTGTATATGTATAAATTGCCGCTGCTTAGCTTCTTTGAGGTGCGTTTGCTTAGCTTGACGTGCGGCATTTCGGTATTCTTTTTTGGTTTTGCTTTTATAGTAAACTGATTAAGGAAGCAATGTACATAGCTACACGCCCACCACCCGCCGCTATGAATTGGTATGGCCTGCCTACACTCTTCAGCAGCAGCCGAAGTTGCTCCCAAAACAGAGGATTTTTTTTCGCAGCTTTGTGTGAGCGACAACTGCCCGCATTGTTTTTGTAATTGAATTTTATTTATATATCTTTTTTTGTTATACATTAGCATTTTAAAAATATCCAATGTGTATACGCATGCACGAGTAGCAACAACGAATGTTTGTAGTTGTAGTCTTAAAAATTGTGTTTAGAATTTTTTTCGCCGGCAATCGTTCCTTTAGCAGAAAAGCACACAAATGCACATAAAGCTATTCAGCAACATTCAGACGTATGCGCAGCGCAGGAAAGTCAACCAAGAAAAGTAAATATAAACCGATTGTTTGGTGGGCTGGCGAGCAGTGAAGCCCCGAAACGTCAACGTCAATGACGACAGTGGCGGCGACTGCAATTCAACGTGTAGTACAACAAAAAGAAAAAAAGATGTCGCTCAGATGCCTATCTATACATATGTATGTATGTACCTGTGTATGTACAAATGCTATGTTAAAATGTATTTACATGCATGAATCTATGTATAAAATTGTAGCGAGGAAGAATTAAGACGCGACAGTAGAAAATATACGAAATAAAATTATTTATGTGCAGAAATGCCTTTCCGTTGTTGTCGTCGTTGTCGTTCATTCGCTTCCTCGTTTCCTATTTCGCCGTATTGTTGTATAACAATATGCTTTTCGCTTTTCTACAGTGATGCTTCCGCCACCCCATTATTTGAAAATTTGTTGAAAGCATTCTAACAAATGACCTCACATTCAATTCTTACTTATTTCTCAATCAGCAGCATACAAGTCACCTTTGCCACCGGCAAGAGTAATGCATCTTTTGATCACCTGTACAATTCTACTTTTTACGTGTCATTTTATTAATTCAATATATTCAAAGTAAATAAAGTAAAGTAAAAATTATTTGGTTTTCGTCGCCATTTGCTTACAATATTTATATTATACAAGCTTCAAGTGCTTCTACCGTTGTTATTTCATTTACCCGCTTATCTTATCTATTTCCACACGAATTTGCTTTTTTCACTATTTCGAAGGTTTTGGGTTTATTATTGCGTTTGTTTATTTTCTCTACATATTTACATTTGCAGTTTATTTGTTGACAGGAATTTTTTTGTCTCAGCGAGTAGTTGAGTTTGCAATACTCGCTAGTTACCGGTGGTAAATGAGAACTGAACTGAGGAAATGTACATATGTATGTACTCGTATATTCACCTTGAATCGGTATAAAGCGTGCAAGCCTTATCACAGTAAATTAAATTTTAAATATATTAGATAAAAAATAATAATAAAAATAAAATAATAAAAAAAAATAGAAGTAGTAAATGTTAAAAAGATTCAAATACATTAGATAATGTTATTTAAAAAAAAAAAACGGAAATATAAAAAGTAAATGAAATTAAAAAAAAAAACAATTTTATTAAAATTTAAAAAATAATGAAATTAAAGAAAAAGTTTTAATTAAATTAAAAAAAGAAACCAAAATCACAAAAAAAATACAAGAAAATAAATGACATTAAAAAAATAAATAAATGAAATAAAACTAAAATAAAGAAAAAAAAATAAAACTAAAGTAAAGGAAAAGAAAAATAAAACTTAAGTAACGGAAAAAAATAAAACTAAAATAAAGGAAAAAAATAAACAAAAACAAAAATTAAAAAAAAAAAAATAAATAAAAATGGCATGAAATAAAATAACACTAAAACTGTAAAAAAAAACTTCGTTTCTGTTAAAGTTTTGAGACTTCAAATACGAGAAACAAAAAACCGAATTCCTTTATTAAAATAAATGCATAAAAATACAATATACATACATATGTACTGTACAAGACTTCAGCACAAAATTGGAAAATATGTATGCACAACGCTAATTATTTTAAAATACCATGCCAGTAATGTGGCATTGCTGGAAGACAACTGTGGGAATGACAAACTTAACTTAAAAACAAGAATTTTAAGAAAAAAATATAGCTGACTATACTTCTAAAAGTTTTTAAATGTATATTTAATGCTTTTTCTAATTATTATTTCTATCTGTTTCCTGGTTTCTGGCATAATCTTATTTAACATATGCAAATTTTACGCAAAATTAAAGCTTATTGCTTTAAGCTAAGTAAGAAAAATTAGTTTAAAAATTTTCTATCAAGCCAAAAAAGCATGTTGCCAGTATTTATAGCCTTAATTAAAAGAAAAATCTAAACTAAGCACTAGAAAACACATACATGCATAACACGCTTGCCTAGCAACCCCGTGTGCCGTTATATTGTTGGCAATACGTTGCTGCTGCCTGCTGTTTTACGGACGCTGCGCTCTTTTAAGACGCCAGCAACAGCTGCACTAAGCATAGAGCAACAACTATATTAGTTAAAACGAAAGCCAAATATATACACAAATATACGTACATACATATGGACACAATTAGACAAATGCATTGCACTTAATGGCAACATTGTTACATACTGTGCCTCGCGCACCTCTGCCTTCTATTGGCTTTAATTTGCATTAAAATACTTTTGTTATTTTTAATTTTGTATAAAAATTGGCATGAACTTCCTTGAACTTGTTTCAAAAGAAAAAAAATCGAAAAACGTAGCTGTACCGGTTACTCGGTTTTTATTTTAAATAGGATTTTTAATTGTAATGTGAGTTTTTCATTTTGACAGTTCATGAAAAAGTGGTCAATTAGCCTGATGACAATTCAGTTAACTACAATTTTGATTTTATCTCGATATTAAGGGGTCATACATGACCTTGACCCGTGACAGGCAAAAATAAGGCAATATTTGGCAATTAAAAAAATGACTACTGTGATTTTTTTAAATTTTAATTGTACAGTTATAATTGTAAATATTTTAAGAATAAACTAACCGGCTACATTTTGGAAGCTTGTAACTCAAAAAATGTTTGAGATGACGGTTTGAAATTGTAGCATGTTATTTTTAAAGGTATGAACTATCGAAATAGGCAAGAAAATAATTTTTCAAAATTTTTTCACAACGTGTGCCCAATCATTATTGTGAATTTAAGTAAGTTAACGTGCATAAGTTAATTTCAGCTTGAACTAACTTGCAATTACGATTTTTCAAGTTTTCAGATTCCTTTCTCCACCAAAGAACGTTCTTGGCACATCAAAACACCCCTAAAAGCTGCTTTAAATCTGCGTGAGAAGCGCAAGTGGCAATCAAGCACGCTGCTAGTTGTTTTTTTTTGCTTCCTAACTGATTTTTTCCCACCACCTCTTCAGCATATTTGCTAATACTCTAATCAATGACTCTCCAGTAATAGTGACTTTGCCGCCAAAAATTGTGGAACATGCTTAATAAAAGCTGAAATGTTGTATAAGCTTGGCACAACTTTTGCTACGGCTGTTGCGCTCTTATTGGCAAGAGTTTAGGGGTCGCTAGTTTTCACTACTTCTAATCTAATACCAAAATTCAGGTGCACCCCCTGCTGCGGTGTTCTCCTTCCATATATAACTTAGCATACCACATGCGGTCGGCTACTACAGCACTGGGCGGTCGTTCGGTCAGCCTGGTGGTACATACAAACGTATACGATAAGTGTACCATATACAAATCTGCTACACTTTCTTTGTCTGTCAGCGTCTCTTACGTGACACTGATTACTTACTTACACTCATGTCTTTTTGTTGTTTCTCCCCACAACGCCAACTTAATTGTTGTAGTTGCATTGAGTTATTATTGATTTCTTCTACATTTCAACAACGTCTGTTGGTTGCAACACAGCTGGCTATTATTAGAAACATTTACATACATATGTTTGTGTGCATGTATGTATGCACATCTGATGTAGCATTTGCAGTTGCTAAGGCTTGTCTTATTTGTTTCTTTTCCACGTTTTTCCGAACAATTCTTACGCCACCAAGCAAACGGCATACGTGCATGTGTTTGTAGGTAGCTAGGAAAATGTGCCAACAACAGCAACGACAACAACTCGCATCGCCACATCACATCACAGCGTGTTCTGTCATCCATACCACTGCTGATCGTTGGCCAAGAGTTGACGCTTTCGCTTATTATACCCTGAACACGAAATTTGTAACACCCCAAAAGAATCTCGGAGACCCCAGGCCAAATATACCTACATATACATATAATATGTACATAAGTATGGATGTACATACATATGTTTATACTGTCTTCGGTATCTCGACACACCTGTTTTTAACTTCAGGAAACGGTCATTTCTTGGAATCACTGATATCGGCCCACTATAGCATATTGCTGTCATACAAAATCAAGGTCTTGTATGTAAAACTTTTTTATTTGAAAATATATCTTTATGAAATTTGGCATGGGTCATTGTTCAAATCGTCCAATTATAGCATATAAGTTAATCAGACATACAAACTGACCGATGAAAATCAAGATAAATATCTTTTTATACCCTTTCCGCTATAAGAAGTGCATTTAAATATTTGTAAAGTGTATTATAGTTTCGGTGCTTCGTGCATCGCCCAAATTAACCAAATTTCTATTCACTTTTACCTCATTAGCTTTTAACCCAAAGCATTGATATATTGTGAGTTGATTCAGTTTCAGATTTTTGGCATAAAAATAAACCAAATTACGACGCAACAACAATTGCAACGGCTACGGCAAAAAAATATTGAAGTCTCGTGGTTCCGCACATGAGTGATCGGCTTGCATTCGAACTGAGCATAGGTATTGTACAAATGCTATTATGTGTATTTATAACAGTCACGAGTCTCATGTGATTTTTTCGCGACTATTTGCAATCTGTTTACATAAATTTGCACATACATATGTATGTATGTACATGCATGTTTACCCTACAAACTAAACGTTGTAGTGTCAGTCGAACAGCGCTGATAAATATAACAAACATATGTACGTACATACTAAGTACGAGTATATACAAAGTATACACAGTTAATGTTCTATACGCATACAATAAATATTTACTACATATGTATGTATTAGTGTTGTACAATTAGAAATACTTACTTCCGTACATATAATAATAGTTATGTCAGTGTGTACAAAGCTAATATGTTATCGATATTTGTTATCTTTGACTGCTTTCTTGTCGTTAAGCTACACTTTCCTACGAATAATGCGATTTAGCTATCAACATAAAAAAAGTTTCGAAGTTATTTTTATAAGCTAAACAGGATACTAGTTTTAGTTTTTGTGGTATCGATCTGGATTGCACAAGTTCGTTTCTCTCCAAAAAGTTGCTCATTTGTCGAAACCGCCGATATCGGACCACTATAGCTACCATGACAAAGCACAATTTCAAGATCTTAATGAAATTAATTTTTTATGATTTTTTGATTTTGTTGTAGAAAATACTATATATTTCTATACATACATACATATATTTAAATATTTTATTTACTTATTTTTATAATTTTTCATTTTTTTATATTTTATTTTATTATTATTTATTTCTTTTTTATTTTTTTTTTTACTTTTTAACACAAATTTAAAAATATAGTATTGATATAGACATCATAATTGTATTAAACTATTATATTTGTGAATACAAATAAAATAAGAAATAGTTTAGTCGTATAATTGAACTTGTGTTCTATTAAAAAAAGAACATAAAAATAAAAGTGAAATATTAAAAAAAAAATTCATATACAGTAGATTCCGGTTATAACGACTTTCAAGGGACCGACGATTTTACGTCGTTATATCCGGAGGACGCAATAACCAGAAGGAGTAAAAAAAAATTTTTTTTGTTTATTTTATGGTTGCCATGTTCGTAATAGGCTTTTAAAATAAAACAAATTAATTTTTAAATCAAAACCAAAAATTTAATTCAATAACCTTGGTATTTCAAAATAGGTCGTATACATATAAGGGATATTCATAAACTTAATATAACTAGATTAATTTCTTTTCTTCTACTTTTTATTCTTAATTTAAATAATCAGTAATTTTTGATTGTTTTGCAGTCGTTTTTGACATGTAAAAACAGTCGCGCACCGCATTATTTAAACGAGAGATGCTGTGCGTTAAACTCTCGTCATTAAAATTCGAATGGACAAATCTATTTAGTAGTTCTGCAGCTTTCAGTGCCTCCAAAACGCTAGGTGCTGACTCATCTTCATTTTGATCTTCCACGTTGTCGTCGCTATCCTGTCCATCATCTAATATGTTTTCAACAATTCTGTCTTCGGAAGGTTCCTCACAAGTCGCCACACCATTGTCAATAAAAACATATTCATCCAGTTCTTCCTTTGAAATCGGTAGCTGATTTTTTAGAGCTCTTGCCCAAACCGATAGAGGAATGTCATCTTCGATTTCAATATCAATTGAGCATGAGTTGCTGGAACCATCTAAATTTTCTTCTGCAAGCCCAGAATGCTTAAAACAATTCGCAATTGTCAATGGTGAAAGTTGTTGCCATGCATCATTTATCATTAAAATGGCATCAAGTATGGTTATTTTCGGGTAATTTTCATCTTTGTTTTCATCCATATTGCTGATTATTTTAAGAACAAGATTTTTCCGAAAAGTTGATTTAATCACTCGAATTATGCCTTGATCCATTGGTTGTAATACAGATGTCGTATTTGGTGGAAGGAAAACTAATGTGATATTCGTTAGGTTACTAATTTGGGGATGGGCTGGACAATTATCAACTAATAACAATATCTTCTTTTTCTGCTTTTTTAGTTCAGTATCCCAATCCAGTACCCAATTAATAAAAATTGTAGATGTCATCCATGCCCGGCGATTACTATAGTAGTCAACAGGCAAAGACTGAACATTTTTAAAGCATCTAGGTCGCTTTGATTTTCCAATAACTAATAAATGCTTTTTAATACTACCACTCATATTGGCTGCAACAAGCACAGTTATCCTTTCCTTGGACAGCTTCCCTCCAGTGCATTTTTCACCTATAAATTAAAATTTCAATAAACAGATTTCTTCAAAATAATTTTCCTTCTCACCTTTAAATTTTAATGTTTTGTCTGGAGTTAATTTGTAGAATAGTCCAGTTTCGTCGGCATTAAAAATTTCCTCATCACTGAAATCTTTTCGTAGTATAGGCCAAACCTTTGTAAGCCACTCGCTAACATCGATTTTGTGTACAGACAAAGATTCTCCACTGACTGTACCGCCGACAATATTATGCCTGACCTTAAAGCGGCTTATCCAACTCACGGTACAATTAAAATTTTCAATTTTAAATTGCTTAGCGAAAAAATTAGCTTTTTCTTGAAGCAGTGGACCACTTAATGGGATTCCTCGACTGCGTTGCAATATGAACCACTGTAACAATGCTTTGTCCACTTGATCTTGAGTTGAAGCTCTGACACGTTTCGGCTTTAAGATATTACTATTAAATAACGTTTTAATTTTTTCTTTATTTTTTTTGATTGTGGCAATTGTTGTGTGGCCCACGCAGAATTCTTTTGCCAGAGTAACGTTGCGCTCACCGGCTTCCAGGCGCCGTATAATTTGCATTTTTTCTTCAACAGAGAAGCACTTTCGTTTTTGAGACATTTTGCGGGTGTAATGCACAAGTGTCGAGCTTAAACTGAATAACTTCCTTATTGCGCATTTTGCATTCAAAAAAATGGAAACTTGTAAAAAAGCAGAAACAACTAGAAATATAACGGGACATCCTATCGAATAGGCTATGTGGTCTGCACACGCACGCTGTAAACATTTGTGTGACGTCTCTCTAGCAGCAGCGTTGCTAAGGCGACGGCTAAAACTGGCAGAGAGTAGTGAGAGTGTAATGGAAGCCATACACGCACCAATTAGTTGGTTGATTGAGTTGGGCTAGAAATTGCCCTTGTCGCTACATACGACACAACTTTTAATACAATTTTGAGGTCAACTTCATTTTGAATATTCACTTCGTTGCTTAAACATGAGTTCGAAAGTTGTTGCTTTACTTATTATATATGATGCGCTCTCTTCGATAGCCGAAATTAAATGGCGAAATCGTTTGAAATCATACGACCAACCCAAACACAATCCAACTAACACAACCAAATTGACAAAATATCATAAAAAATTTGATGTTCATCCAATCAGTTGGTACAACTCATACAACTGCCCCATATAAGTACATACGTAACAATCAGTTGTACAATTCGATGAAATTGGTACAATAATTGGTGCGTGTATGCCTTTCATAAGAGCTTTTGTGTCGTTGCTACGCACACAAGCAAAGGTGCCGATCACTGATAAATAAATACATTTCTAATTACGTCGTTTGATGCTTAAATTTGTTGACATTATTTCGATGAATTTTTTTTTCGTCGCTATATCCCGTTGAATTCTGAAAAATTTCGTCGGTATAAGCGGTTAGTCGCTAAAAGCGGAGACGTACTAAGCGGAGGCCCTTTCATATAAGTTTGTATGGGGACCAACCAAGACATCGAGTTTTCGTCGCAATAACCGGACGGACACTATAAGCGGAGTCGTTATAACCGGATTCTACTGTA
>JBAWJQ010006599.1:0-12140 GCA_037783105.1 Bactrocera zonata | reverse complement strand
AGGGATGTCCGATATACATCGATGCATCGAAAAAATCGATGTTTCCTTTCCGATGCATCGAAAAAATCCGATGTTTTCAAAGGCATTCGATGTATTCGATGCATCGATGTATTTTCAAGAAACATCGGATAACTTTTTTTGCCGGGCTTTTACTTGGAAACATTGTGTAAACGTTTAACAAAATAAAAGTGTGGAAAAGAATAAAATATAAATTTTTACTATTATCTTAATACGGAATTGATTGGAAAAGTAAGTATCGTAATGGAATAAGTTGATGTTTTTTTGTATGGAATTTAATATTGTTGTTTTAGAAAAACAAACATTATGGCTCCAAAAAAAAGCGGCGTATGGAAGTTTTATGACAAAGAAGAAGGAAACAACTTGGCAAAGTGCAGACTTTGCCGAAAAAACATTAAATCATGCGGAAATACAACCAACCTGATGGGGCACCTAAAAAATATTCATAAGGCAGCTTTCCGAGAGCTTACCGATGATGGCTCAACAAAAATTACGGATTCTTTACCCTCAACAAGTTTTAAATCTATAAAGGAACCCACTAAAGAAGCAGATAGAAATGACGCCTTGAAAGAACCTGAAAATAAAACTGTTGGTCCACCAAAACGCCAAAAAACTATTCAAGCTAGTTTTGAAGAGATTTATGCTTTCTCGGCCAATGGTGACAAAACTATTAAAATTAATAATGCCTTAGTATATATGGTGTGTAAGGATAATCAGCCATTTACTATTGTAGAGAACGAAGGCTTTCGCAATTTCCTTAAAGTGATTGAGCCGCGTTATAAACTTCCCAATAAAACAACACTCACTCGTTGGGTTGATGACAAATACGCCGCCCTATCAGGAATCATCCGTGAAAAGTTGTCGGGCATTGAAAATCTGACTTTGACAACTGACATGTGGTCAGAATCGATGTCCATGAGGAGCTTTCTTGGAGTCACAGCTCATTTCAGTGTTGGCAGTGAGTTGTTTTCTATCACTCTGGGAGTAAGCCAATCAAATGAACGCCATACATCACAACACATTGCTGAAATGCTGCTGAACACTTGCGACGAATGGAGTATTGACAAAGACCAAATTTCGGCTGTGGTGACGGACAATGCACCAAATATGGTGAAAGCTGTAGAGCTAGCCTTTGGTAAAAAGCACATACCTTGTTTTGCTCATATTTTAAACTTGGTTGCACAAAATTCAATAGAACAATGCAAACCACTACGCGAGTTAATAAGCAAAGTCAAAGATGTTGTGACGTGGTTTAAACAGAGCAACATAGCAAGCAACGAACTCCGTAAATCAACCTCAGACGAAACTAAATTAATTCAACAGGTGCCTACTAGATGGAATAGCACATATTATATGATTGAGCGATTCATCGAACTTCGTGAGATTGTTAACAATATAATCATCAGACACAAAAATGCACCAGCTATGCTGCATGCGTCAGAACTTGCACATCTAAGTTCAGTTCTACAGGTACTACGTCCAATAGAAGCTGCTACGAAGGAGGTCTCAGGTGATAAGTATTGCACTAGCAGCAAAGTAATACCACTTATTCATTGCCTCGTTTTAAAAATTAAGCCTCTGAGCTTCGACGACTCGATTGCCAAAGAGCTACAGTCTCTGGTTCTTAAGGAGATTCAGAAGGGAATGGGTGTCATCGAAAACGTAACTCCCCTCGCTATAGCCACGGTATTGGACCCCAGATTCAAGAAAATGCATTTTACGGATCCGCTTGCATGCTCTGCTGCTGTAGGAAAAATAAAAGATCTCATGAAAGCCGCAGCCCACAACACGACCAAAGATTCGGAGTCATCGGAACTTTCTGATAAAAATGAGGATAACTATTCATTGTGGGAGGACCACCACAAGCTAGTCCATAAAAGTTGGAAATTGTCAAAGGCCGATGACACTATTTCTGATGAGCTGGCCATATATCTACGTTGCCCAGTGGGTAGACTCACTGAAAACCCATTGGAAATTTGGAAGGACTTGGAGATACAGCTCCCACAATTGAAGCCAATCGCATATAAATATCTGACCATGGTGGGAACGTCAGTCCCGTCAGAGCGACTGTTTTCAAAAGCGGCCCAAATCGTAACTCAGCAGAGAAATAGGCTTAAAGGCAAGAGATTAAACAAGCTTTTATTTTTGCAAACTATCCCTAAGGAATATTGGTATTAATAAAGAATGACATTATTTTTATTATTATAATTCTATTATTTATAATTCCATTTTCTTAAATTTAAAAAAAAAACACTCGATTTTGAAAAAACATCGATGTTTCTTAAACGATGCATCGAACACCATCGATGTATATATTCGATGCATTGAATCGGAAAAAAAATCGATGTATTTCCGCAATGGACACCCCTAGTTCTACTTCTTAATTATGTGCATAGTTATGGTCTTTTATACGTCTTCGATTAATTGATAAATGGGGTTAATGATATTTAAATAATATTTAGGTTTTTCACAAGTCTCATAAAGTTATAAGTTATAACGATTCGAAAGCATAGCATTGTAAATGTAATGCATTGTAAATGTGTAAACTCAATTTTGGATGAAATCCAAAAACAATTTTTTTAAACAAGTGCAAAAATTTATAATTTTACGATTTTCCGATGCTTTACGACGGCTTGTGAGTACCCCAAATGTAGGTATTGTGTTAAGTTGGCAGGGCTGTCCTTAACTACAATGCCAAATACGCACGCGATCTGTCAACCAGTTTGTTTACAGTCAGTTCACCTCAGTAGTGCGTCGCGATTTTTAACCAAATTTATTGTGCGGTGCGAAAAGTGGAATATGTTTACTGTGATCCAACTATATCAGAAACACTACCCTACGAATGGTACTAAGCCTTCAAAAATGGTCGAGGATTCTTTGAAGACATGCTCCATTCTGAACGCCCTTCGAGTTTACAGCCGATTTAACAACAGCGGGCTAGTCGTGTCTTCTTTTCGCTACGTGGCGCCAATTGGAGATTCCAAACGAAGCCAGGTCCTTCTCCACCAGGTTCTTCCAACAGAGTGGAGGTGTGCCTCTTCCTCTGCTTCCAACGGCGGCTACTGCGTTGAATACTTTCAGAGCTGGAGCGTTTTCGTCCATTCGGACAACATGATCTAGAAAGCGGAGCCGCTGTCTTTTGATTCGCTGAACTATGTCGATGTTCTCACATATCTCATACACCTCATCGTTCCATCGAATGCGATATTCGCCGTGGCCAACGCGCAAAGGACCATAAATCTTTCACAGAACTTTTCTATGGAAAACTCGCAACGTAGACTCATCAGTTGTTGTCATCGCCCAGACCTATGCACCATATAGCAGAACGGGAATTATGAGTAAATTATAGAGTTTGGTTTTTGTTCGTCGCGAGAGGATTTTACTTCTCAATTACCTACTCAGTCGGAAGTAGCACCTCTTGTCAAGAGTAATCCTGCGTTGGATTTCCAGGCAGACGTTGGTGGTGTTAATGCTGGTTCCAAAATAGACAACATTATCTACAACTTCGATGTTATGACTGTCAACATTGAGGTGAGAGCCAAGTCACGAGTGCGACGACTGTTTGTTTGATGACAGGAGATATTTCATCTTGCCCTCGTTCACTGCCAGACTCATTGACTTTGCTTCCTTGTCCAGTCTGGAGAAAGCAGAACTAACGGCGCGGGTGTTGAGGCCGATTATATCAATATCATCGGCATACGCCATCAGCTGTACACTTTTATAAAAAATTGTACCTGCTCGATTAAGTTCTGCAGCTTGAACTATTTTCTCCAGCAGCAGAATGAAGAAGTCGCACGATAGGGAGTCGCCTTGTCTGAAACCTCGTTTGGTATCGAACGGCTCGGAGAGGTCCTTTCCAATGATGTGGAGCTTTTGGTGTTGCTCAACGTCAGTTTACACAGCCGTATTAGTTTTACGGGGATACAAAATTCACACATTGCGGTATAAAGGCAGCTCCTTTTCGTGCTGTCGAAGGAGATTTGAAATACATGAAGGGGTGCTGCGTGTCGATTCTTTTTTCGCAGGTCTTTTCCAAGAATCAGCGCATGACGAATATCTCGTCAATTGTTGATTTTCCAGGTATAAAGCTCCACTGATAAGGTCCAATCAATGTGTTGACGTCGGTCTTTAATCTTTCACACAACACGCTCGATAGAACCTTATATGCGATGTTGAGGAGACTTAACCCAGGGTAGTTGACACAGATTTTGGGGTCTCCCTTTTTCTGGATTGGGCAGAGTGGATTCCAGTCGTTACGCATGCTTTTGTCCGACCATATTTTATAAAGGAGCTGATGCATGTTTTTTATCAGTTCTTCGCCGCCGTGTTTTATTATCTCGGCCGGCAATTCATCGGCCTCCGCCGCTTTGTTGTTCTTCAGACGGGTAATTGCTATTCGAACTTCTTCATGGCCGGGTAATGGAGTGTCTGCTCCATCGTCATCGATTGGGGAATCGGGTTCACTATCTCCTGGCGTTATGCTCTCACTGCCATTCAGTAGGCTGGAGAAGTTTTCCATCCATAATTTAAGTATGCTCTGGGCATCGCTCCCTACATCATCTTTGCGGAATCGACTACAGTATGCTCCAGTCTTGAAACCTTCTGTTAGACGCCGCATTTTTTCGTTGAATTTTTTTTTTGGCCGCTCTCTCTTTCTGACTGCAAATGCGTCTCGCTTCCTTTTTCAATTCTCGGTATTATGTATAATTACCCTAGTAATTTAAAACCAACCATGCCACAGAGGCATGGATTAGAAACTGAACGTGACGGAATGTCATGAGTCAGCATGTATCAAATTATTATTTAGCATAAGTGAGTTTTAAGTTGATTCAATAAAGTAACTGCTGAACAAATCTCTTGATGTGAAGTCATTTATTGAGAAAATAGTTAGAAGATATAACTGGCGCAATTGACGATGACAACAACCGATGAGTCGACGTTGCGAGTTTTCGAGAGAAAAGTTCTGCGAAAGATTTATGGTCCTTTGCGCGTTGGCCACGGCGAATATCGCATTCGATGGAACGATGAGCTGTACGAGATATACGACGACATTGACATAGTTCAGCGAATTAAAAGACAGCGGCTACGCTGGCTAGGTCATGTTGTCCGGATGGATGAAAACGCTCCAGCTCTGAAAGTATTCGACGCAGTACCCGCCGCGGGAAGCAGAGGAAGAGGAAGACCTCCACTCCGTTGGAAGGACCAAGTGGAGAGGGACCTGGCTTCGCTTGGAATATCCAATTGGCGCCACGTAGCGAAGAAAAGAAACGACTGGCGCGCTGTTGTTGACTCGGCTATAATCGCATAAGCGGTGTCTACGCCAGTAAAGAAGAAGAAGAATTGAAGCAGACCGGTAAACATCAACAGCAAGAATAGGAAGATAAGCGCGACAATTGTTAACAGATGTTAAAACAACAATTTTAATTGTGCACTACTGGTGGTTTCATTCCTTTAAATATGTGTACACAAATTTAAAAATTTAACAAATCTTGAAATGGGAAAACTATAGACGATTAAACAACAATAATTTAATTAAACAACGAAAATGACTAAAAACATTAACATCAAAAGCAGCAACAGCAGCAACAATAATTAAATTATGCAACAAACGTTATTAAAAATAAAATAAATTACAATAGCAACAACAGCAGCAACGGCTTCCGAGAAGATGCAGAGAAGTAATGTCATCAAACACCAAAACCCAATAATTCAAAAATTGTAAGAGTAAACTTAAATTCCCAGTGACTACGAAATTGTAGGAGCAAGTCTTTTATGGTCCTTTGCGCGTTGGCCACGGCGAATATCGCATTCGATGGAACGTTGAGCTGTGTGAGATGTATGACGACATTGACATAGTTCAGCGAATTAAAAGACAGCGGCTACGCTGGCTAGGTCGAATGGACGAAAACACTCCAGCTCTGAAAGTATTCGACGCAGTACCCGCCGGGGAAGCAGAGGAAGAGGAAGACCTCCACACCGTTGGAAGAACCAGGTGGAGAAGGACTTGGCTTCGCTTTTAATCTACAATCGACTGGCGCGCTGTTGTTTACTCGGCTGTAATCGCGTAAGCGGTGTCTATGCCAGTAAAAAAGAAGAAGAGAAAAATATTGCACTTGGACATCTAAACTCCGATGATATAAGTAAGAAAAGCAAGATTCTATCAAACCAATTCTCCAAATTATTTTAAAAAGAGGGGATAATCTCACCAACACAAAAACTTGCGTACATGAGATTAAGACCCCAACCAACCAGAAAATAAATTCAAGAATTTATGAGCTACCTCCAAAATAGGAAGAAGAAATAGGAAAGGAAATTTATTATAAGCTAGAAAGTCAGGGAGTAATGTGAAAGAGTAGGAGCAGGTATAGCTCACTTATTTTAATTGTACCAAAAAAAAAATGGAGGGTTCAAATATTCAAAAATATAGATTAGTGATTGACTATAGGAGACTTAACCAACTGGCTGTCTTTGATAAATACCCTCTGCCGCATATTTATAGGATTTTGGATAAATTGAACAAAGCGCAGTACTTTAGCACCATTTATTTAGCCAGAGGTTATTACATAAATATTAATGGCAGAAAGAGACATCGAAAAAACAGCTTTCGTTACTCCGGCAGGACTGTATGAGTACATCGGTATGCCTTTTGATGAATGAGATTCTAAGAGAATTCATAAACAAAATTTTTGTTGTCAATCTGGATGATGATTTGGTCTTTTCCACGTCCTTGGAAGAGCATATTCTATCACTTGAAACACTTTTCGCGGGTGTTAGCGAACCACAATTTAAAAATTCACGCAACCAAATGTAGCTTTCTAAAAATGAAACGAAATTTTTAGGGCATACATTAACAAAAGATGGAATTAAACCTATTACAGAAAAAAATTTGGCAGTAAAAGAGTTAGAACTTCCGAAAACAGAAAGACAGCTTAAAGTTTTTGGGAGCTACAGGTTTTATATTAAATTTATTAAAGACTATTCGAAAGTAGCATATCCCATTATAAAGTACTTAAAAAAGGTTATAAAATAAATCCAAGAGATCCGCAGTACATAGCTAGTTTTGAAAATTTGAAGACACTAATTTCACACATCCAATTTTAAAATTCCCTGAATCACAACTGATGCAAGTGAGTACGCAATAGGAGCAGTGCTTTCTCAACAAGGTCAGCCAGTGTGCTACAATAGCAGAACATTAAATAACCATGAACAGAAATATGCTACAACAGATAAAGAGTTTCTAGCCATTGTGTATTCAATAACCTATTTCAAACCGTACATTAATGGCACAAAATTTAAAATTATTACCGATCATAGTCCAATAAAATATCTAGTTAATAAATATAAGCGAAAGGATTTTTCTAAACGCCATCAGAGATTACAGGAATACATTTTGAAATAGAATACTTCAATCGAATTGAGAACTCACCAAAAATTAAAGAAGGCAACGACAATGAATCCAACCTGGAAATGTCAGACACAAATCATTCAGCAGATGAAGAACTGCTTGAGCATTATCCAATTAAAGAAGAAGTTGTAAATAAATACAAAAGTCAAATTCAAGCTCAGATGCAAAGACTCCATGAAAGAAAAATTATTGAAATAAAGTCAATAAAATCAAGAGAACAAGGAAATATTAAAAATATATATAAAAAGAAACAAAATATTGGGAATATTTTCAGAAGTATTCGAAGCGGATTACCATTAATCTATGCATAGTGGTATAAACGAAACGTATAATTCACTAAAAGATAAAATATATTACCTTAAATTTAAGGAACATATTCAATTACTAATAAACAACTGTCAAAAATGCCAACAAGTCAAATACGATGGAATCCAATAAAACCAAAATTTTAATTAACAGAAACTTTTGAAAATAAAAATGAAATAGTGAACATTGATATTTAGAAAGAAGAGAAGCAGGACCGATCAAAAATTATAAAAAAGTCCGGCATAAGCACGAACCTAATTTTAAAATTAAACCTTTAAAAAATGTTCATTACGTAAATATTAAAAAACCTCTGGTTGGAATCCAAAATTCTAGAGATGATATACTATAAATGAATATAGGTTTAGCACAGAAGCATTACTAAGAGTAGTTATGAACATAATATAAACAATTAGTATATAATATACGATTTTTTCAGTTTCAGAGATGGATAACCAATATAGCAGTGGTTTTAAATGAGAAGATGATAGTAGGGAAATTGCAAGTGACACCAATCACAAAAGAAGCAGGGTATACGATAGTTCACCTAGGAGAAGTACAGATAGTAGGCGATGTAAATAGAAGATTAAAGAAAAAATTATAGAAAGTACTATACCTATAAATAACAAACTACTTTTAAATGAAGTAGAAATTATGAAGTCGAAAATTAAACAAATTCCAGTTAAGAAAATAGGAGGAAGAGAGGACTCATTAACATACTACGCATAACTTGCAAATGGTTATTTGGTATAATGGACGATGAAGATAGGCAAGATACAGAAGAACACCTAAATATAATGACGAAAATAGTCACAATGAGATAATCAATTTAAATAAACAAATTTCGAAAAACAATTAAAGGATGCAATAGAAAATGAGAGAAAGCAAAAGTTGAACTCATTGAACCAGGTTCAAACAGAGAACAGTGAAATAATGAAACATGTTTTCTTTAATGATCAGTTGAACAAATTAAGGTACTTAGAGAAAAAAATAAAGAAATACCAAACAACATAGCAGCAGCAAAATATAACCCTATACACCTAGAAATATTAACAAAAGATGAAATGGACTAATTTAAGATAGATTTTTATAGGCTCAAACTTGCAAACGTAGGGGTTTTGACTTACAAAAATAAGTCAATCATACTTGCAATACAGGTACCAAGAACATTATTATCTACCGATTTAAAGTTAATCACACCAATGATATACAGATATAATTCAGAAATTTATCAAATAGATGAGGAAATAATAACGTTAGAATCTAAACATTATCAATACAAAGCTAATACTTTTTAAGAAAATTAAAATTAAGTGAAAATTGTAATTTTAATGATAATTGTATATTTAAATATAATAACAAAACTTATATACAACAGTTGTCTAATGATATTCTGCTAGTTAAAAATGCTAATAACAATAAAATGATTTAAAACTGCAATAGAAGAAAATATATACTCCAAAATTATATAATAAATGTTTCTAATTGTAAAATGGAAATAAAAAACAGATCATATGAAAATTGTAAAAAGAATTTTTTGACAAATACATATATCCTGTACAATTATTGAATTAAACATATGAAGGAAAAGTAAATTTCGAAAAAATTGTATTAAACAATATTAAAAAATTTAAATGAAATTAAAATATCACAAAAAATGTTTCACATGGAATAAATGTTATTTTAATAGTAATTATAATAAAAGCAATTTTATTATTAGTTATATAGATCAAAAGAATTAACCGATTATTTCCCAAGGGTAAAAATAAATGCATATTTTATGGTTTTATTGTTTCTTACGTTTAAAAATACATAAAAAAAGAGAAAATTATTAAAAAAAAAAATATTGGTTAATTATTTTTCATTCCGTGAAATGTTGCACCTACGCAACGTTGGGATTACTGAACTTATATTATACAAGCAAGTCATAAAAATACATTTAAAATATTTCACTTACGCTAATACTATAGCGATTAGCGTGAGTGAAATATTTTAAAACAATCAGCATGAAGATGTATTTGACATTTTTTACACATATAAATTGTTGTACTTTTACACTGTCTGCATCTTCTTCGACGTTTATTTTCGTGCTCTTCTATGACATGACCAATATTATCGAAGCGAATATTGGAAGGTAATGCGTTTTTGGATGGTCTTCCTAAATTTCTATTTGAATTACCCAAAAAGTGAGAATTATCTGTAAGTTGGGCTTCTTCGGTTTTCATCAAACTAACAGCAACGTAAGATTTAAATTCTAATTGAGTCATAGATCGCTCATTTGCCAGATTGTAAATCTTCCACGAGTTTACTAAAACACTATCTATCAAATTGATGAACAGTGGCCACCACCACTTTTTCCCTCTTACTCGAATCCTATAATTGGCAATTCCATTATCATGCAGATCGACGCCTCCCATATTTTTATTATAATCTGCTATAACCTGGGGCTGTGGCACATTCACCATTTTTTTATTTTTCTATCGTAACGTTTTGCCGTAACCAATGGTTCGATTTTTGCGTTGTTAGTAGCCACAGTCACCACAGAATTGTCATTCCATCGAACTAATAATACTTCATGTTTTTGGTCAAAGCTGAAATCAAATGATCCTCTCTCTTTTTCTGAAGAGTTTTCGTATTTATCATGGTTTTATTCATTGTTCTATTTTCTCGAATAGTACCAGTGGCAAAATAGCCTTTCTCTTTCAGAATGCAAAATAATTTGTGCGAAGAAAAGAAATTATCAAAAAAAATGCGATGTTTGCGAGGATCTTCAATGACAGACAATAGGTCCAGAACAGTTTTTTCTCCTAGACCTAAATCATTTCTATTGTCGTTACTATCCTTTCCGCCATATGGAATAAACCGATACAGATAACCATTTGAACTACACAAGCACCATATCTTGAAACCAAATCTTACAGGCTTTCCTTTGATGAACATCTTGCAACTATGACGTCCAAAATACGGCACCATTTCTTCGTCAATTGACAAGTTGTGTGAGAATATCCCAAACTGCATATTCTTTTGATTCATTACATCGAAAATAGGACGCAATTTAGCGAATTTATCATTTTTATCCAGATCCGCATTATCACATAGATGAATGTTTTCCTTTATAGAGTAAAATTTGTTCCGACTCATACAATTTCTTACAATTGATACATTTTTGTCTTCATCTTTTGACCAGTACAATTTCGTTGCTGGTAAAGAATGATAGCCAGACAATAATAATATACCAAAAAATCTTTTGAGTTCTGCTACCGTGAGGATAAATAAATGACGGTTATGGTCACGAGCATATTTTCCGAGAAACATACAATCTGTTCCCAAATTTCATCACTAAAAAATAGTGAAAATACTTCAAAAGGTGTTTTTCCACCTACACGTTCTTCAATATTTTGTGTCATTACTGTTTCATCACTTGTAGGACAATTCATATAGGTCGGATGTTCTTTTTTCCAGTCTGGAACACATTTTGGGGACTTCTTTGACAGTCTTGGCTTCTTCGATGTTGAAGGACCGAGCTCACCTTGCGTGTTTTCAGGCTCTAAGGGTAAATCGGTGTGTATTTCATATGTTCCAGCGATATCAGTGGACACAATATTGTCAAAATCACCTAGCGCGTCATCATCTAGGCCTTCCTCGTCTGTAAGATTGTCAACCGTCGGGGGGATGTACACGGCATCGATTTGAGTGGCATCTTGTAAATCCTCTTCCTCTTCTAAGGTACTCAGAATTTCTTGAGAAGATAGTAATCGCTGCCAAGCCATAATATTTCGCCTTATTATTTACTGATTTGTATACACTCACTTAACGTTTTTTAGAAATTACTATGTGATACTATTAGCATAGTTTTGACAGCTCTCTCTCGAACCAAAGAGTCTCGTATCAAGTTATCTATGTTATTAGCTCAACGTTCTAGAACCAACTGAATAATAAAAACAAAACAGAACTACTCCTTGAATAGCGAGAACCCATTATTGACAATACATTTCTAACACGAATGGCATGCTGAGTAACAATAACAACAGACTATTATTATTCCCAAGGTTGCGTAAACGCAACGTTTCCTAGAAATGTAAGATAAACAACACGTGTAGGTAGTTTTGTCCACCAAAAGGGTTTATATCACAAAGAAGATATTGTTAAAGCTTTGTACAGTGTAAAAAGTAAAGGTTTATTTAAATTAATATTTTTTATGATTGGATGAATATATCGATCCCGAGATGACTCAATTAGCAGTTTTTGAATGATAAAAATAAAATGCATTTGTATTTGAAAAGCCATAAAAAAAATTGTTGTCTATCTGTTAGTTCTTCTTTTTGAGACTGGCTTACATTTCATAGATTTATTTCCTTATTTTAGAAATAAAAAAAAAACAAATTCGAAATGTTGCGCTTGCGCAACGATGGGT
>JBAWJQ010006598.1:0-12438 GCA_037783105.1 Bactrocera zonata | reverse complement strand
ACATATATCGCCCCAAAATACCCCAAAAAGAGCACGGGAGACATCAGGCTTCCTACCACCTACGAAGAAGCCAAAAAACATGACTCAAAAAGGAACCTTTAGTGAAGTCATCAAAACAAATATTAGAAACACCGCAGCAGATAAGCCAGCACCCGAGAAATGGGTAGAAGTGGGAAAAAGAAGAGGCCCACGGAGAAGAGGATTAGGTCGAAACCAGACGCTATAATTCTAACAAAAAAGGACGGAGCTTCGTATGCAGACATCCTTCGTAAAATTAAAGATGACAGTGGCCTCGAGGAACTAGGCTCAAACGTGACCTACATCAGGAAAACTCTCAAAGGAGACCTGCTCATTGAGCTAAAAAGCCAAGGAGGCAAAAAAGCTGAAACTTTTCAGAGCGCCCTAGAGGGAGTGGTTGGCGAGATGGCAGTAGTACAACCAAAAACACACAACGTCACTATAATGTGCAAAGATCTGGATGAGATAACTACTCCAGAAGAAATTTGTTCTGCATTACAAAAAGAGTGCGGAATACAAAACATAGGGCCAGCAAATGTTAAAAATATGAGGAAAACAAGAAGCGGCACTCAAATAGCCCTTATATCCCTGCGTGCCCAAGAGGCCAAGACTGCCCTTAAAGTTGGCAAAGTAAAGATTGGGTGGTCGGTCTGTCGCCTCCGGGAGTACTCCACTGTTTCCCGTTGTTACAGATGCTTCTATCCAGGCCACATGGCGCGTAAATGTTGCAGTCTGAGCGACAGGTCCTCTCTTTGCACACGCTGTGGAAGCGCGGGACATGTTGCAAAAGCATGCACTAACACACCAAGTTGCATGCTTTGCAAAGGAGAACATTCGGTTCTAAGTACGATCTGTCCCAAATACGTCGAGTTGCTAAAGACAATGGAGAAATGAGAATTTTGCAGCTGAACCTAAACCACTGCGCTGCAGCACAAGCACTGCTGCAACAAACCGTAATAGAAAGCAACATTGATGTCGCCTTACTGAGTGAGCAATATTCCCAACGCTCGGAAAGCACTTGGATTACAGACAGAAGTGGCAAAGCAGCAATATGGTCCTGCAATGGACAAACATTCACATCTTGCTGCAGAGAAGCAAAAAATGGCTTTACATGGGCGCAAATTAAGGGAATTTATTACGTAAGCTGCTATGCTCGCCCCAGTGCGTCCGTTAGAGAATTTGAAGACTTCCTCCTGGAATTGTCATTAGAAAGCAGAGGAAAATCACCGATAATAATGGCAGGCGATTTTAACGCATGGTCTACTGCCTGGGGAAGCAGAAGTTCAAATCACCGTGGGCGCCTAGTTTTAGAATTCCTGAGCCAAACCAACCTCACAATAATGAACAGTGGCACAAAAAATACTTACCAAAAAGGAAATAAGGGCTCTGTAATAGACCTGATGTTTGCAAATGACGCACTAAGCAGACACATTAAGTGGAAGGTGTCAGACATGTTCACAAATAGTGACCATATGGCAATCTTCGCAGAAGTTTTATTCTCGCGAGACCAGGAACCCCCACGCAGTAACACTACACATAAACGAAGCTGGAAGCAAACAGACTTTGACACTGACGTTTTTGAGACAGTCTGGAGTGCAGCAATAGCACCAGGCGAAGACGCCACCCACTTAGTATCCGCTGTGCAAAAGGAACTAGTTGCAGCATGCGACGCAACTATGCGCAGGACGAGATACAATAACAATCGAAAGCCGGTATACTGGTGGAATGAAGAAATTGCCACGCTGAGAAAGTTATGTCACTCAGCCCGACGTCGCCTACAACGGAATCAAAGTGGCGAAAACGAAAACCGTCTCAAAGAAGCTTTTAAAAACCATAAGAAGCTTCTAAAGTCAGCTATAATCCGCAGCAAGAGAAACTGCTTTGAAAAGATCTGTAAAGAAGCGAATATAGACCCCTGGGGGACTGCTTATAAAATCTGTATGTCCAAATTCAAAAACAAGCGGCAGCAACCCCAATGCGCTCCGTTCATGAAGAAAGTCGTCGAGGCATTATTTCCGACGCACGAACCGATTACTAACGCTGAACAACGAAACGAAGCTGCTGAATCACCCCCACTGGTCACAGAAGAAGAACTATTGGCCGTAGCCAAAAAAATCAAAAACAACAAAGCGCCTGGTATCGACGGAATACCAAACAGAGCTCTAAAGGTAGCCATAATTTCGAAGCCCACTCTTTTTGCAAAAATGTACAATGCATGCATAAAAGAAGGGATGTTCCCCGATCCCTGGAAAGTCCAGCGTCTGGTCTTAATCCCAAAACCCAAAAAACCACCAGTTGAACCTTCTTCGTATCGACCACTGTGTATGCTCGACACAATGGGCAAAGTGTACGAAAGCATAATAAGAAACCGCTTGGAGATTGCAATCCAGGAAGCCGGCGGACTATCAGAAAGACAATACGGCTTCAGAAAACAGAGGTCTACTATCGATGCACTGAAAGAAGTTGTCGACACTGCGAAAAGAGCAGTAAGTGGCAAAAGATGGAAAGGTGGTACAAAAAAATATTGTGCGCTGATCACCCTGGATGTGAAAAATGCATTCAACTCTGCCAAATGGGAAAATATATTCGATGCCCTATATGGAATACGCGCCCCTCAGTACCTCATAAAAATCGTTAGGAGTTATTTTAAAAACAGAAAGCTGATCTACGACACCACCGAAGGCATAAAGAACTACCCTATTACAAGCGGAGTACCACAAGGATCTGTTTTAGGACCTCTCTTATGGAATCTAGTTTATGATGGGGTGCTAAGAATTCCACAGCCTAAAAACGTTAAGCTAATCGCATACGCAGACGACCTTATAGTGGTAGCAGTAGGTAAACAACTAGATGACCTACAAAATAAATGTAATGAATGTATAAATGGTCTACGCCAATGGTTTTCTTCCAAGAGTTTGGAACTGGCTGAGCACAAAACAGAGGTATTGCTCATAAGCACCAGGAAAATCGAGGAAAAAATAACTCTCACTATAGGAGAGTGCGTAATTACTTCACAACCACAGTTGAAGTATTTAGGGGTAACATTGGACTCCAAACTCAAATTCAAGCAGCACTTGGCAAACATAGCAAATAAAGCAAATAAAATTTATAACGCCTTATCAAGAATGATGGCAAATAGAGGCTGTGTGCGCTCCAGCCGCCGACTTCTAATAGCAAAATCTATGAGCTCAGTTATGCTATATGCAGCTCCAGTATGGATACAGGCACTAAACATAAAAGCGTATGCCAAACCAATAAATGCGGTGCATAGACTCTCAGCAATAAGAGTAATAAGTGCTTTCCGAACTATTTCCAGCGAAGCATCTGAAGTACTAGCTGGTATGCCGCCCATAGACATCCAGGGTGACGAGCTCACGAGATTATATGAGCTATCAACGCCAATCACTGAAATCCAAAAGAAAGACGAGAGAAAAAAGAGCGTAGCTATATGGCAGCAACGGTGGCAAACCTCAACTAAAGGACGGTGGACCCACAGACTTATTCCTGACATCCATACGTGGATAAGTAGACAACATGGGGACCTGGATTTCCACCTGACCCAAATATTAAGCGGGCATGGGTGCTTCAGAGGCTATCTACATAAATTTCAAAACGACGTCAGTCCGTACTGTTCGATGTGCACGGAGTCAATAGAAGACTCTGAGCACGTGTTCTTCCATTGTCCTCGGTTTCTAACCATAAGGGGAAAGCTAGAAACAGCACTAGGTTGTAGTTTAACGGTGGAAAGTTTGACTGCACTTATGTGTCAGTCCTCTGAGAAGTGGAAAGCTGTTCACGAAGCGGCTACTTCCATCATGACAATACTAAGACAGATACAGCAGAATAGGTGTCAGTCCGTCTGTGTTATAGAGGAGACGTAAAATGTCCTGTCACTCCCATGAAGTAATACCTTATCTGGTGGTTCCGTGGGAGAGTCCTGAGTTGGGAGTAGGTTAGGTTTAGCGGATTAAAGTCCCGCACTCCGGCTTTCGATGCTTCCTCCTACTATAAAAAAAAAAAAAAAAAAAAAAAAAAAAGCATGCAACATATAGTATACAGATAAGTCCGATTGAGGCGGTATATAGGATAAAGTTAAGTAGATGTGGCCGCTATTAGCGCAAATTCGAATGCACTTAAATTGTATGAAGTCTGCATATGGAACATCCACTTCTTCAGCTGAAATTGAAGAATGAACATCTAAAGATTTCAAATTCGCTATTGATTTTCTTATATCATTATCAAAAATGTGGGGCTTTAGCCAAGTTTCTGTGAAGCAATGATTTTAAAATTACAATTAATGCTATTTAAATACAGATCAGTAAGTTTTGCATTAAGACCTCTAACATTTTGATAATAAATACGAATTATTGTTGATTAGTTTTTTGTATCAACGGGTTTTCTTCGCATTTTAGTGACAATTACAGGGCGTTTATCACGTTTATGCTCGAATTCGCGCACAAAGATCCCAGACGGCCAGAATGAGTTGTCAAGCACCAATCAAGTCGTATATCATATAACGTCACATTCAATATTGACCTCTAAAGTTTGAAGAGTGTCTGGCTTATAGCTAAAGACCAACGACTTCAAATAACTCCAAAAGAGTGGTCTAAATGGTGGTCACAACTTCCTGCAGGCCATTCAATATCAAAATTTCTTGAAATTATCGAGTCTCTAAGTTTTTCTCGCAATAATTCGGTTGTTGCACGTGCTTTGTGGCACATTGCAACGTCTGGTTGGAACGAGATGTTGTCAAAATCAACTTCTTCCAATTGCGGCCATAATAAACTGGTTATCGTTATTCCATACCGCACTCTATTGACAGTAACGGTGTCACCAGCTTTATTTCGAAAGAAGTACGGCTCGATGATTCCACCTTCAGTTCTTTGGAACAATTTTGTATGGTGACTTTAATATACCGTTATTGAAACATTTGAAGATAATGTCATCATATCAACAGTAATGCAACGAAAAAATACAAATTTAATGAAGAACAACATTTCATCAAGGCAACACAACGTCTCACAAATCAATGAAATCAAAGCCAAACTTCAAGGCTTATGGTACGAATCTGACTCCTTCTTCCTCATGCCCCAAGAAAATGCTCGCTGTAATGAAATTTATTGGTATCGAAAAGACTGATTTTGAAACTAAAGGTCAACGGTATTACAACCGAAAAAGAAAACGTTTGAGTCGGTGTATCGTCCCCGGTGACAACTATGTATATTGAATACTGTTCTCCAGTTTAATCAAAAAAATATGTTCTTTTCAAAACGGTTCGGAGTTTTCGCAACACCTGGTGGATTGGAACCGAGTTAGAATCGCAAAGTTTATTTTAAACGAGTCTGTTGAAGAGTATACCACTAGGCCCCAAGGGAATGTGTATAGTAAGATGTTTGTATACTCCACATATTGACAGGTCCAGTTCAAAATGATAAAAAATTTTATTGAGTTGACTGCAGGAGCTACAAAGAAGCTACAACCGATGCCATTTCTGGTTGGTTTGTTTAATATACATATCTACAGCAATTCAACTCTCTGCTACGCATATATTACATACTAACACACGTGTGTTAATCCATATTCATTATCCAACTCACCTGTTATAGGGCAACACAAAGCCAATGCCAGCGGCCAACAATGCTACATACACGGAATGTTTGTGATCTTTGGGTGCGCGTACGTCCGCCTCCGGACTATCCATGGGCTCATGCCGTATGCCGGCGCCGCGACCTTCTAACGGTTCATAAGTTGTTGCCTGAGCGGATTCCATTTCCGCTTTTTAACAATTCTATGCACTCTCAAGGTGTACAAATATTCTTGATAATCAGTGGATAGACAATTCAATGCAAAATTGTTGTATTTGTAGTTACAAGAGACACATTCGCCGCCCGAAGCACAAATGCAAATAGTTTAGTCTACTTTGCGGCGCGCAAGCGAGGAAATTTAAGTAACTTAAGCGAAATGCCGATTTTGTTTAAGTCAAATCTTGAAATGTTTTTTTTTTTAATTTCTCGTGACATCACAACAACGAGTAACGTATGTTCTATTACCGTAAAAGCGACTAGATTTTAAGATTTCTATGTTATGTATTATTATGGTATTTAAGTAACTCTATTTTCCGCAACTCTTTTCATTTTGCGGTTTCTCACTGTAAAAGGGCTTCCACGTAATCACTTATGACTGTCGCAATTGTTGACAGCTCAAGTAAAAAGACAGCAACAACTTGCGCGGCCTTAATCGATAAAGGAAAGGCAGCGTCGTCAATACTTTTGCTACTCAAGCCCTACACACCCCAAAATGCCCAAAATTTCACTGTCTTCCAAAGCCGAAATTTTCCGAAATCGCATTACATTTATTACGAAAAACTTTCGTAACAAATCTCCTTACATTTTGCACATTCCTTCACAATATTTGCCACAAATTCGATTTTTCTTCCGACATAAGCTTCACAACATTTTTATGTCTGCTGGTAGAACATTGTGCATTTTCCACACTACGCTTCAGAGAGAAGTCTAAACTTCCACTTATAAACTCTTCTATTACTTAATTACTGCTATTTGTTTATTAATTATGCTTTGTCACTGAAATTTTATGAAGGGTTTCAAGCAGTGCGAACAGTTTTGTGTGCTTTCTATACCGTGCGATGCCAAAACTTGGCAGGCTTTTTCATTTCCTCAGCGCGCACTGCGCAAGTCTTTTGGACGTTATTGATTTTTGTTATGCTGTCATTTCAAATGCTTCAACTGTCAAAGGTTGTTGTGGCTTTTACTGCACTTCTCATCTCTTTTGTGGTTGTTTTTGTTTACATCACCATAAATTAGACGAACAACAACGTTTTTGTTGCTTCTCTTCTCGTCATACCTTATCAGTGGATTTGTTTACAAACGCTGCTCGCTGCAGCAGCGGGTTTGCACTGAGTGTGATGAGCTTAGGGTATGTTCACATTGAAATACTTTGCGGAAATACTTCATTAAAAAGTAAAAAATGAAAGAAAATTTATGAATAATTTAAAATGTTTCACTTAAATAATGTTTTGATAATCTTCACTTTTTTATTACACATCAAGTAAATTCTAATATTTTTGTCGAAAACCACCTCTGCAATTATCACTTCATTATTGCTCCATATCTTTCCAGCGGGCCTTCTCTTGAGGTCTGAGGAAAGGAAAAGTCAAAGGCAGCTCGAAGTTGAATTCATGCAATTTCGTATTATTTCGTCCTACTGACGTTCAAATAACATAATATAGGCATGAAGCCAGCCTCCTTCATTGTTATAATCGGCTTTACTCAATAATCTAAAACATTGCTCAATATAAATTAACAGAATTATCAATTCGTTGTTGTCTCTAGTGACTTTGCGAAAAGGTTTTCTCATACCCTATTTTTAATGCGCGACAAGTTCAATACCTGTACATTCCTTGAATACTATATTTAGAATGTGACCTATTTATGGTCTATTTTTCAAAAAACTAAAACGACCGCTACGGGGAAACCGTTTGAGTCAACTGAACATTAAACGTGAATCGCAACGGGCATTAAAGGGATTACTTTGGCGAGACGAAAGATTTTGAAGAGTAAATTGAGAATTTTAAAACTATGAGCTAGTAAGACTAGTTTTTGGTCATTTAAACAGTATTTTTTGAAATTTGCATTTAAAATTCCTAAAAGCTGTTTTTATCTATTCTAAAAAAAAGTTTACAAAAAAAAAAATTCTTCCACCAATGACCAGTTCACCTTATATAAAAGATATCTACAATTTGAAGAAAATCGCTTCAAACTTTTCTGAGAAATATTGGCCTGTTGGGCCACCTTTCGAACGGTCTATTTCTTCGGATCAATTTGAAATTTGGGAGAATATTTTAAATATATTGTAATATTAATAAGAAAAAATATAGATTTTTGAACCTACCTAACCCCTTAATCAAAACTTTATCCAAGAATTCAATTAGCTGGCTGCAATCACAACAGAAAGCTGAACGATTTTATATTCGACTTGCACTCCTGCTCTCTGAGAAGACTCGTCCGCAACTCGGTACAAGAACAGCTGGTAGCATGAAGATGTTCGAAGGACAACAAAGCGGCGGGAGCTGATGGATTGTTCGCTGAGCTATTCAAATACGGCGGCGAAAAACTCATAATTTGCATGCCTAAGCTTCTTTGTAGAATATGATCGGACGAAAATATGCCCGACAATTGGAATTTAAGTATGCTCTCCCCACACCACAAAAAGTAACACCCCACAACCCCCGCCAACTACCATGGGATAAGTCTTCTAAACATAGTATATAAGGTTCTATCGCACGTATTGTGTGAAAGATTAACCGTCAACAAACTGATTATACTTTATCAGTGTGGCTTAGGCCTGGAAAATTAACGACTGACCAGATATACACCATACGCCAAGTTTTGGAAAAGACTAGTGAAAAAGAATAAACACTCACCATTTGTTCCTCGTTTTCAAAGCCGCTCTCCGAGCCTTTCGATACCAAACGATGTTTCAGACGAGGCGACTCCCTTTCGTGCGACTTCTTCAATATACTGCTGGAGTAAATAATTCGAGTGGCAGAACTAATAAGAGAAAGTACCATCTTCTATAAGAGTGCACAACTGCTGAAGTACGCCGATATCATCGATATCATTGGTCTTAATAACCGCGCCGTTAGTTCTGCTTTCTCCAGACTGGATGAGGAAGCGAAGGAAATGGGTCTGGTAGTGAACGAGAGGGCAATACGAAATATCTCCTGTCATCACAAAAACAGTCGTCGCACTCGCGACTAGGCTTCCACGTCACTGTTGACCAACCAACAACAATATCAGCCCCGAAATCCAACGCAGAACAGCTCTTGCAAAAGGTGCTACTTCGAAAAAGTAGGCGATTGAAGTAAAGTCCTCTCTCGACAAACAAAAACCAAACTCAATAAGTCACTCATTGTTCCCATCCTATTATATGGTGCAAAGGTATGGACCGAAAACTTTCAAATATCCATGACTTTTCGAACTGCTACTAGAGACGTCCTTATTTCTTCGGCAAAGCAAAACTACTACAAAACTAAAGAGCTATGGTTTAAGAAACATATAGCAACAGAATTACTATAGACAATTTTGATTGAGGTTTTGATTATAGCATTACCATTTTCTATCTAATAATATGGATCGCTGTCTCCATATAACATCAAGATAAAAGCCGAACATTAGTAAGGATCGACTTCCCATCTTTCGAAAATTAAGATTTTTATTTGTTGAATCGATTAGTTAATGGTATTACAGCAAAGAAAATGAACTTTATAAACGAAACTTAAACAAAAAGTAATTAATTACTACATAAATAACTGAAGTTAATATCGGAAATATACAAAGCTTCCAAATTCAAGAACTGTTTTCGAACAGACCAAATCTAAATAAAATGAAAAATTAAAAAAATAAACTCAAAAAATGGCATCGCTTTAATTCGAGGCCAACGGTATGGCGCTTCTGTCGAAAGTACTTTCCAGCAACGGAATTTGTGTGTAAGTCTGTTGTAGAGCAAACTGCTCACGTTCGCTCTGTCGCGGGTTCTTGCAACGCATGCAACTGCCAAACAAACGTAACCAGCGTCGTGATATAGACCTGCCACCCGCCCCACCACACTTCTGAAGCGTCGACCTGCGCGCGCCTTGCGTAGCGTCTACAGCTGCTGAGATGTCCATTGCGGTACTGTTGGAACAATGTGCAATATACAAACCCGACGGTGAAGGAGTTCGCTGATCACGGTTATAATGTAAACTGCGAACTTTCGGCGCTAAAGTCGTATGTTCATTGAGTTCGACTGTGTATCGCTTACTTCGGGCTGGTTTCGGTGACGAAGACAACTCAACCGCTCCGAGATCAATGGCCGAATCGGAGCTACTCGGCTGGCTTGTGCGCGAATTATGTTGTAACTTATCGCTGTTGTGGGTCGCAACCGTTTGAGCTTGTGCTTCTCGAAACTTAAGAGAGTTGCTGCGCTTGCGTAGTGAGCCTACAGAGAAAAAGACTGGGTTAAACAAGACATATTTTAGCTGATTTGACATCACCTACTTTTATCTGTGACTGAACGCCGTTCGGCGTTCAACGCATCCGTATAGTTGCTGAAATTCAACGACATAGGTTGTATGGCAGCCACGCTCTTAATGTTCCGTTCGCATGCCTCTAATGTACCCTCCACGCATTGGTTATTATTGGCGTCCGGCGATTCGGGTGTCACAAATATGTGCATTTCATTATTTGGTAAACCAACATGTAGCGGAGACGGTGATGGTGGCGGTGGAGGTGGCGGCGAATGGCGCTCGAATTCTGTCTGTGTCCCCTTCGTGGTTTTTGTGGCACAATAAAGCAACCCCTGCAATGACTGCCGTCCGGTGCCCCAATAAGACATACCAGACGTACTCGAGTACCCAAGCGGGCCGCTTGTCATGCCATTCAATGTATGACGACCACTAACATTTCGCTTCAGCTGATCCTCGGCGGTACTCAGCCGTACACGCAAGAAGTCCACATTTTGTCTCAGACGCGTAATTTCACTCTGCTTCTCATCCAGTTTCAATTGCTGGTAGTCATTGTACGATTGCAAACGATCGCGTTCGTCCAGTAAGAGCGCATAAGTAGCTTTATCCACTGCACCAACTTTATGAGTGCCACACAAAACGTTCTCCCCACTCTCGTCCGTCTGCTGTGTGTGATTAACCTCTGCATCGTCGTCGTCATCGTCATCAGCAGCGCCGCCACTGCCGCTCTGTGTAGACATAGTCGCTGATGTAAGCGCCGTCAAATTGCTGCTGGACAAGTCTGCGCTCGCTTCCTGCTCCATTTCGTCCTCTTCCTCTTCAACACCGTCAATGACGCGCACAAGCGCTTGGTTCAAACTGTCTGCCATCGCGGTCACGCCACGCTGCAACTGCCGCCTCTTCAATGCCTGCGGATCGTGCACCAATGCCACGGGCATGGAACGGTGCCTTTGGAAGCGGGCCATCTTGCGACGTCGCTCATCTTCGCTGCGTATATTTGCGATATATTTTCCGACTTTGCTCTCGACATGCTTGTAGCGCCGCTTTGTGTATTCCGAATGTATATCCTGGTAAGAGTGCGATTTATGTTCGCCACCAAGCAGCTGTTCGCGCGTTTCACCCACGTTAGCGAGATCAGTTTGATCGCTCTTAATCATGCGATGATTACTTAGAATGGCAACGTTACGTGGTTGCTCTGTTGCTGATTCTGCGGAGGAGATTGTTTGGTCAGCAGATGAGCTGGATATGTTGAGATTGTGCACCAAAGTAAGTGGACTTTTGGGAAATTCACCGTTGTACAGCGTTTGTTGTTGCCGTTCACGCAAGCGGTGTGGAAACTGAAACCTATTAAGTGGCGTGGGTGAGAGGTCTGCCTCGAAGAGTTCGTCATGTGGAAAACTTTCATCCTGTATGCTCATTTTCGAAAATTATCGATGAAACTAAGTGAAGACTGGCGATAAATAGCTTTAACATAGGTTTGTTAAATGACAACAACAATAAAAAGGCGTTCAAAACTTATCATACACGATTTAGCACTCCTTTTTCACGAGTAAAACGAGTGAAAACCACAAACACTAAAACGAAATTTGAAAACTTTGTTTTGCATAAATATTTGAAAACGCGATCAATAAAACATTTAAAACGAAAAATAAATCTCGACGCGACGTAATTTAATGTGTAAACAGATATCTCGACGTAAGGGCGTCTAAACCGCTGTAATAAGGAAACACATAGCAAATAACTCTGCAGAATAAACTAACGGCATTGGGGACATTAACACTGTCAAATACATAAGTAAAGGCAAATAGATAAATACATATGTATATAAATGGGTATGTAGTAATAAGTATGTTTATTAGGGCATGACATAAGAACTTAAATATCTTACGAAATGTTTAGCCGATCTTTCTTAAGAAGCTGATGTAAAATATTGCCAATTATTGGGAAAGCACTTATTCAATAGTACACTCAGCGAAAAAAACCCACGCACTCTACAGAGTGCTTTTATATAGCGCAAAACTTGGATTCATATTATTCTAAGATAAACATTTTTCTTTGAGGGTCAACCACTTTTATTTAGTTTATGTTTCAAGCATTTTTATATAAAAAACTTATAGTTTAACACTTGTTATAGTGAAAAATGTCAAAACACACACATAACAAACCACAGAAGTAAATTTTGTTATGAACAATAATGTAATTTTTGAACAAGTTATTTACATAGTTTATGTTTTATATGATTTTTATTTAGCATTAGAATACATAACGAATCAAAATAACATATTTTGTATACAAAAATTCTTAGTATTTTGTAGAACGATATTCAGTAAAAAGTCTAAAATTTACGAAGTGGGTCGCTATTCACTAGAAGAAAACTGGGAAATATTGAAAACTTTTTT
>JBAWJQ010006597.1:0-12531 GCA_037783105.1 Bactrocera zonata | reverse complement strand
TATATATAAAAATGAATCGCAAAATGTGTTGGTAAGCGCATAACTCAAAAACGCCTGGACCAATTTCGCCAATTCTTTTTTTAAAATGTTCGGTGAGTCTCAAGGATGGTTTTTACGGCAAGAAAAGTTCGAATATTTCGGGAACCCCTAAAAACAGCCCTTTTCTTTTTTCCCTACAAACGAATGAATGTTTGTTTGTTAGTAGCGCTAAGGGAACGACTGAACCAATCTTGATGAAATTTTCAGAGAATATTCTGTGTGGATCGGGGAAGGTTTGGAAATAAAAAAAACCGTATGCTTTTCGTGAGGAAAAGTCGGAAAATTGGACAGTTCCAAAAAGTTATTTTTTTCCAGACAAAATTTTTTTTTTTTAATTTTTTTGTTTTGTTTTTCAATTATTTGAATCGTTCAAATTTGTCGTTTGCTTCAAAAATTTTTGAAAATTATTCAGTGAAAGCGTTATGTATGTCGCACACAAAGTGATCAATTTCAGATTGAAATTTGTTACGATGCCACGAAGTGGTCGCGCTAATATCGGTCGGCGTCACACCAAGGCACATGAACGAGTATTCCCAGGATGCGGTGACATAGTACGTGCAGTATTATAGATCGCGGTCAATCATCAAGCGATCGTCACGATGTCACAGCACGACTTTTCAAACAACAGTTACGATGTTCTTCTTTGGATGGTGGATAGTGGTTCCATCAGATCAAATTGATGAAATCATTTCTGCGGAAATTCCTGATGCAGAGAAAGATCCATTATTATACGAAGTGATGAAAACGAATATGGTTCATGGACCTTGCAGACACCAAAATCCCACTTCGGTTTGCATGTCTGACAATAAATGCACAAAACGGTATCCACGTGCTTTTCTTTCGGAACACAAACTAGAAATGATGGATATCCACTCTATCGGCGTCCAGACGACAGTGGCAGAACATTCAGCATTCAATTTAGAAGAGTGAATATCGAAGTTGACAACACATGGATCGTACTATATTCACCATTATTGTCTAATTCACATTCAAAAATTATATCAATGTTGAGTATTGCAGTTTGGTGTAATCGATAAAATAAGTTTGTAAGTAGATCACCAAAGGAAGCCACATGGCGGTTATTGGTCTTGAACGATACGGTCGATACGTGAACTGCACTACAGCGCTTTGTAGGATATTTACTTTTGCAATTCATGAATGATTTCCGAGTGTTGTGCGTCTCGCAGTTAATTTGGAGAACAGCCAAAGAGTGTATTTCAACCCAAGGGATACTGTACAAAAAATTGGAAATGGGTTAATTCCGGTTGATACTTCCGGTGGTTTGATATTAATTCCATTCGCCGGTTATCAATTCACGAAATATGAACTCATCACGAATGTTCGGGCATTGGCCAAATTATCGTAACTACGATTCCTGAAGTGCTCGCGCAATGTTAGCTACCAAAAATGCCAATGTTGTTGACTTAAACTGGAAGATTCAAAGTCAAATTCCGGGAGACTTGCGCTCAGACAAATCGATCGATCGCCGTAAATTATCCAGTGGAATTTCTAAATTCTTTGGAGAGGCTTGATATGGCCCCGCATTATTTACGCCTCAAAGTTGGATCTGTCGTTATTATGTTTCGCAATCTGTAAGCGCCGAAACTGTGTAATGAAATCCGACTGATTGTGATGAAGCAGCCATCAAATACAAAGGGCAGAATGCTTGATTCAACGAATTTCTTTGAATTCCAACAATTTGCCATTTCAGTTCAAACATATTCAGTTTCTAGGGAAAATTGCATTTGCGATTACAATCAACAGGACACAAGGATAGTCGCTAGAGGTGTATGGCATAAATCTGGAAATGCTATGTTTTTCACACGGCCAAAATTACGTGGCGTGCTCACGAGTTCGAAAACTATCTTCTCTGTAGATTTAGGCACCGGAACAGAAACCAAAAAATGCTGTTTATCAAGCTGCGTTACATTGAAAAAAAAAAGAAATGATAAATTTAACCTTCTTTTCATTTCAAAACACAGAATTTCACGCAGGAAAACGGCTGCGGGGTCAGCTAGTTTAAAATAAAAACAGTTACAAGTTTTTCATATTTCATGCTATTTTTATTATTTATGAGTACAGAAGTACTAGAAAAATATACAAGTATATACTTTTAAGCCAAAAAATTAAACTAATGCTTAATTATAACTTATTAAAAATTATTATTGGAATCAAACCTCTTAGATCCTGCAGATGTTGGCATTTTGTTTGCCATGGTCGTCATCAGAAAGAGGATCTCTCATCCGAGGCTGTCGATTAGTTTTCTTTGGTAGTGTTTTTTACGTAGTCCCAAACCCAGCGCATAATCCTGAGGAGGGGATGTTTCGCCTTCTCACTTTAGGTCGCCTTCAAACGGATATTTTCTGCCTACCCAGAGGATACTTGACTGAGAGGACTCGTCAACAACTCGGTTTCCATTGGTTTCGGAATAACCAAAAGCGCAGCTGGTACGATGAGGAGTGCCGTGTCGCAGCGGAGAGAAAACAGTATGCGCTTCAAGACTGGAGCATACTCTTGTAGAACTCTCAGAGGTGATCTTGTAACCGATGTTCAGAACATACTAAAATTATGGAGGGAGTACTTCTCCAGCCTGCTGAATGGCAGTGAATGCGTAACGCCAGGAGTAGGCGAACCCGATTCCCTAATCGACGACGAAAGAGCAGATGTTCCAGAGGTTCGAATAGCAATTGCCCATGTGAAGAACAACAAAGCAGCGGGACCGATGGATCGCTGGCTGAGCTATTCAAACACGGCGGTGATAAGGAGCATGCATCAGCTTCGTTGTGAAATTTGTCGGATCGAAACCATGCTCAACGATTGGAATTTAAGTGTGATCCGCCTCATCCACAAAAAGAGAGACCCCACAATCTGCGTCAACTACCATGGGATAAGCTTCCTCACATCGCATTTAAGGTTCGCTCGAGCGTATTGTGTGAAAGATTAAAACCCACCATCAAAAAACTGATTGGACCTTATTAGTGTGGCTTTAGACATGGAAAATCAGCAACCAGCCAGATATTCACCATGCGCCAAATCTTGGAAAAGACCCGTGAGAAGATAATTGATACACACCACCTCTTCGCCGATTTCAAAGCTGCTTTTGATTGCACGAAAAGGAGCTGCCTTTATGCCGCGATGTCTGAATTTGGTATCCTCTCAAAACTAATACAGCTGTGTAAACTGACGTTGAGCAACACCAAAAGCTCCATCAGGATCGGGAAAGACTTCGTCGAGCCGTTCGATACCAAATGAGGTTTCAGACAAGGCGATTCCCTCTCATGCGACTTCTTCACTCTGCTGCTGGAGAAAATAATTCGAGCTGCAGAACTTAACTGAGCTGGTACAATCTTCTATAAGAGTGTACAGATGCTGGCGTATGCTGATAATATTGATGTCATTGGCCTCAACAGCCGCGTCGTTAGGTCTGCTTTCTCCAGACTGGATAAGGAAGTGAATCAGACGGGTTTGACAGTAAACGAGGGCAAGACGAAATATCATCACACAAACAGTCGTCGCACTCGTGACTAGGCTCCCAAGTTACTGTTGAAGATGTAATAATTAAGAACGAGCATTAACAGCAACAACAATGTCAGCCTGGAAATCCACGCAGAATAACTCTTGCCAACAGGTGGTACTTTGGACTGAGTGGGCAATTGAGAAGTATAGTCCTCTCTCGACGAACGAAAACCAAACTCTATAAGTCACTCATTATGTATGAGATATACGACGAAATTGATATATTATAGTTCAGCGAATTAAAAGATAGCACTCCATTGGAAAGACCAAGTGGAGAATGACCTGGCTTCGCGTGGCATTTATAATTGGCGAGACGTTACGAAAAGAAGAAACGACTGGCGCGCTGTTGTTAACTCGGCTATAGTCGCGTAGGCGGTGTCTGCGCTAGTAAAGAAGAAGATGTTGGCATTTTTGAACTTTGTGGGTGCAAGAGTTTAAACTTCTGATTTCCTAAGAGAACACGGGTTTGAACACTTGGAAATCCTCACTCATTTTGACTTAAACTGAACTCTGGTGGCTTTTTCTCTACTTATATACTGTTTTCTTTACTTATATATTGTCGAGGGAGTTGTGGACATCCTGACTATTGCAGAGTCTTTTAGGCCCGGCTTGCAGCTATTAAAGTAGCAGTAGCTCCGAAGTGCAGCCTCCTTCAGAGAAGTGATCATCCAATCAGATAGCAGAGCGGCGATACTAGCCTTGAATTGATTAACGGTGCGTTCAGGGCTTAACTTCGCTATCAACAGCAGCGAGAGTCTTTGTGATTAAGCTGGTATGGGTGCAAGTCCACAGCGGAATTGCATGAAACTGTAAAGTTGACAAGCTAGAAAGAAAAAACACTCTAGAACCGCTTTCCGTAGAATGGCAGTGGAGCGGTGATTCCACATCATCTTGAGCTCCAGCACTGAATAGCTGAGTCACGCTTAAGTTTAGTCAGCGCTGGGCCACCATTGATACGAGTACATGCACAGCCACAAAAGCATTTTGTCCCAAGCATGTGCATTGATCGCAAGCGATCTAGTGATCTCTTTGTCCTCATTAAGGCTAGCCTTTCCCTAGTTATAGGGGTTTTAATGGGCCATTGCCCTGCTGGCGTGCATTCGGAAAGGCTAGGAATCCTGTAGAAGCTGTAAGGAAGAAGAGGAGGTGGAAACAACTTAACACTTACTTCTTGACTGCCCGCAATTGGGAGGTCAAGACTTAAGCACTTAGGAGCGCATATCTTCAGACATCCCACCGAGCCGTCGGGAGTGGAAATGAAACGCCTGGACAAATTTGTAATGGCTACTAAGCGTTTTGCGAATTTATAGTTAAACTTTATTAAGATATCTTAAATATCAGTCGATTAAGCCCCTTGGCTAGGGGAAATACTGTATTCATTGTATGCATGCTGATTTAATTTAATAAATTCGAATCGATCACATGCAGTTATATGTTACTATCACCACTCTGACGTCTTTCTTTAGCAAGTTAACGTGGTATCATATTGTGTGCACCATGTTGCGAGACTATAACGGTATATAATTTTACTTATGTACGCAGAAAATACCACCAAGCTCGTACGAAATGACATTTTTGGAGGAAAACAGCAACAATTTGCTTTGTGACTAAGCTTGTTAAAATAGTTCTAATACCACTGCGAACATAGTTACTATGGCAGTTTTTCAATAAAATGCAACTAGAATTTATCATGCACCTTCACAAACAAATAATGCAAAAAGTGAATTTGGGGAATTTATAATTTTGAACTTGTTGCACACAAAATATGTCGCACACGATTTGTTATACCAGAGGGATACACTTTGCAGCGGTGTCGAAATTTTGTGAATATAACGCTTGCTTCAAAGTTTCGTGGTAAGTGGTGTGGAATGAATACGTAGAAAAACTCGTGGAACTATCTAACGGCATTAACAAATAAAATATTTCTCTATATTAAATAATATTGGGTTCCATCCGATATCGGGTCTGCCTTACTTATTTATCTGTTGTTTATGCACACAGCATGAATTTTAATTTCAGAACTTTGTTGCACATTTTAGACTTGCCAATACACTATGCACATGCGAAATAATTTAAATATTTAAAAAATTATGCATGCATGTACGTATTTGATAAATTTGCTCTCCAGGGGATTCGGTTTTGGAAATTTTCACAGAGTTGCATATTCGGGGTGAAATATGTTTTAATTTGCGCTGCCAAATATTCAATAAGTTTTCGTGCATGTGCAACAACCTTCCCTCTCGCCACTCTATTTTGCAAATTTTCTCATTCATCATTGACATTCTGCATGTGTGGTAATGTTGTTGTGGTTGTGTGCGTTGTTTCCAGCGCTTGGTTGGATCGTTTTTGGCACATTTTTGAGGCTTTTGATAATTGGAAAAGCAAAACTAAAACAATAGTTAACGAAGTTGAGTATGACCCACAGACTTATGTCGCTAACATGAAGTGCTTGTATATGTATGTGTGTTTAAAAAATAAATGCAATATTTATAAGAGAATATGCCATCTCAGGTTGTCAACGTGATAGACTGAGTAGTTCCACAGATTGACTAAAGTAATTATCCAAAGAGAAATATGTATATGGATAAGTTCGGAGGAGACTTGAAAAGATTTACATTAACCCTTGGTATTTAAATGATAGGCAGAGCACGAAACCGACAGATTTCACTAACAAACTTAATTCTAGGTCATATATGGTAGATTCTAGAACACCTTGCAATGCTTAAATATTGTGTGATACATCAGTTTTGAAGTTAACTCAAAGAACCCGAATCAATACATCCATTATAAAGGCTATGGATTGATTCACTTCTATCATACAGTATACTGATGCCGTACTACTCAAAACATACCTACCAAAAAGTCCCAAGTCTGAGCTTTCATTCAATTCATGTGCCCCCATTTTCCACTCTTTTGGATATTTCCAATAGTTTTTGCACGGTCTGGAATTGTTTATTATGCAACATTGAAGAGCGCTGTTATTTGTTTTTACTCAAAGTATCATCCTAATTCAATATTGCTTCTAGTTCCTCGAACCTTTTTGGTGGTTTTTCACATACTTCATTTCTTACATCAACATCGTTATCTTTGAACCGTTTAAAACATCTTTTGCATGCTGCTTCTGATAAAGCATGATCACCATATGCCTCGACAGCCATTCGATGCGACTCTGCAGCACTTTTCTTCAATTGGAAAGAAAAAACAAGTAAGGAAAGGCTAAGTTCGGGTGCAACCAAACATTTTATATTATTATTAAAATGTCAACCGAAGGATCGGAATCCAAGCAATTTTATATATACTCGTAAATATACTATATATAAATCATACACTGAGCGATATATTCGGCATTAGGTTTGTTAGAGAAACGAAAATCATTATATGCAGCAGTATAAGGGAGTGGGGATAGTATCGATCTGATTTTATCTATTAATAATATCATGCCACGTACTAAAACATTATTCACTGGGTTTCATTAAGGTACCTCATATACAACTACCAATCATATGAAGTAAAGTTAGCCGGATTTTCGAAAATCCTGATATTATCTATATAGTGTAGGTAAAGTTTTCCACCAATTTCATTTACTTTAGGCACGAAAATACACTGTTATAAGCAAAATACGTTTTGAAATTTTCATTGAGATAACTCAAATGTTAGCCGATATATGCAGCATCAACACGGATATTCGAAAATGTTTATACTAAGTTTATGGGGGCTCAGGGAAATATTGACCCGATTGACAGAACTGCTATTGTCGGGAACGGATTCTGTCTGAATTTCAATTATATATCTCACACATATTCGATACCAAGGGTCTTTAATAGTTTTGTTTGGATTTGGACAATTTTTGCTCATAAGGCTGCATACTTTAAGGGAACTATTACTACAAACTTTTATTCCGTTATATATGTAATTTTAAATTGTGTTATATGGGAAGTAGGCGCGGTTGTAGTCCAATTTCGCCCATTTTCTCAATGTGACACAGGAATATGCTCGGTACTAAATGACATCGAAATCGTTCGGTGGGGTTCCGAGATACATATGTGATTTACCAAAAAGTGGGCGGTGCAACGCCCATCGCCCAAGTTTTACACGTGCTCTAATAAAGTCCTGTCATACCATCTCAGAAGTAATTTTTAACATTTTTGGCTTATTTACTTATTGAATCATCGCACTTTTAGTAGTTTTTAACCGTATCGTTATATGGGGAGTGAACGGGATTACTCACAAATTTCTTACAGTTTCACACTGTAAATAAGGGTTCTTATAATATTTGAGCCGGGTATATTTAGTTGTTGTAGCTTTAGTGGCTTAGGAGATGTGTACATTAAATCTATTAGGAGAGAGTGGCCACGTCCCCTGTTCCAAATTTTCAGCCCACATCGTTAACTTAATTTAGCGCTTAGTTATGGCATTTTATATGTATGTTTTCGGTTAATGGCGTTTTGTGGGCGTGGCAGTGTTCCAGTTACGCTCATCTACAAACTCGTAATTTTTTATACTATTTAAGAAACCGGCCTAACAAGTTTTTTCTGCTTTTCACTCAAGTTATATCTTCAACGGACGGACATACAGACAGTCACCAATAAATTTTTTTGATGGCGACAATTCATATTCTCACTGACATATTCGGATTAAAGTCTGCCAGCTTAACGAAAACCTATGTATGTAGAATATAGGTGATGGGATAATTCTTCAACCGATATTGTCATCGATATGTCTTGATCCGATCCGATTGCACCCATGTTTCAAAACAAAATAACAATATAATATTTTAGGTAACCTAATTCAATTTTCCCACACTCAAGATACACATATCGCACTCTTAAATATTTCTTATAGAAATGTATCAAGTTCATTTTCTTACTAGTCTTCAGTTAGATACTAAAATACAACCGGTACAACACAACAAAAAACATTTCACTCATTAAGACTCCCTTTCAGTTTCATTCCTTTGTAAGTATTTTTCTGCTTTGCTCTTTTCCGTTTTACTCTGTGGCTTTCGTGCCAACATACACTACAGTTTTCCCGCCCACCATTTCTTTGTTTCCCCTTACTTATTTGGTCTCGCCAGGAAAATTTGCCGCATGACTTGGGTTACAGTTAAAAATGTAGTTTTTTCCCGATTCCATTTTCCATCACATTCCACTTATTTAGGCAGCGTAGTGGCAGTACAATTTCCGTGGTCTAGGCTCAAGACGGCTCAAGAGGGCTGAAAGCGGTTGAGTGTCAGCTGGCTGCAGGAGGAAGCGCATATGGAAAGCTTAACCGCATATTTTTGACGGTCTTTTTAACACAAAACCGCCGTCAAGACGTCGCCGGAGCGTGGAAGCGATAAACTGAATATGAATTGAGCGAAAGGGTGAAGAAATACTTGCGGCAAATGCTTGTTGAAAAGGCTTGATTTAAAGCCCCACTATAAAAGAGAGCATGAATTTAATTTCGTGCGATATTAGCAAAATTGTAAAACACGCTAATTGTTCTTTTCTTTCAAGCGAAGTCTTAAATTTATTGATATTTTCTATAAAATAGAATTTTCCACTTAAAAAAACTTTTGAAGAAATATGAGTAGAATAGTTTTACTCAATAAGACTGAATTATTCCAACGGGAAAACAGTAAATGTAGTATTCGGTTTGGCTTGCTTCCTAAACATTTTCGATATCTGTGATCAGATGAAAAATTATGGAATTAAAAAAATGTGATACTCCTTTGTGGAGGATGGAGTCATGTGTAGAAGTTCACGCAAGTGAGGAAAGTTCTCTGATTGCCATTCACTTGGGAGTGGCCAGAAACGATTCTTTTACATATGACTCAAGCAGCTCACGACTTCCGGTCTCTGACCAAGTATCCTCTGGGTAGCCTAAGAACATCCGTTTGAGGGCGAGCTAAAGTTAGAAGGCGAAATATCCCCTCCTTAGGGTTGTGCGCTGGGTTTGGGACCCGCCGCGTAAAAAAAACGCACCAATGAAAACAACCAAACAGCTTCGGATGAGAGACCCCACTTTTGATGACGACCATGGCAAGCGAAATAAGGACTACGAATTGAGGGCATGCACCTGGAATGTCCGGTCCCTTAATTGGGAAGGTGCCGTTGCCCAGCTGGTTGATGTCCTCGTGAAAATAAAGGCTGACATCACCGCCGTCCAAGAAATGCGATGGACGGGACAAGGACAGAGACGAGTAGGTCCTTGTGACATCTACTACAGTGGCCATATAAAGGAGCGCAAGTTTGGTGTTGGATTCGTGGTGGGAGAGAGACTCCGTCGCCGAGTACTATCATTCACTCCGGAGAATGAACGTCTAGCCACAATCCGCATCAAAGCGAGGTTCTTCAACATATCGCTGATTTGCGCCCACGCCCCGACGGAAGAGAAGGACGATGTGACCAAAGATGCCTTTTATGAGTGCTTGGAGCGCACTTATGAGAGATGCCCCCGCCACGATGTCAAAATCGTGCTTGGCGACTTCAACGCCAGGGTGGGCAAAGAAGGTATCTTTGGCACTACGGTCGGTAAATTCAGCCTCCACGAGGAAACATCCCCAAATGGGTTGAGGCTGATCGACTTCGCCGGGGCCCGAAATATGGTTATCTGTAGTACTAGATTCCAGCATAAGAAGATACATCAAGCTACCTGGCTGTCTCCGGATCGAAAAACCACCAACCAGATCGATCATGTTGTGATAGACGGAAGACACGTCTCCAGTGTTTTAGATGTGCGTGCGCTCCGAGGTCCTAACATCGACTCGGATCACTATATTGTTGCAGCCAAAATTCGCACCCGCCTCTGTGCAGCAAAAAACGCACGCCAACAAACACAAGGAAGGTTCGACGTCGAGAAGCTGCAATCACAACGGACAGCCGAACGATTTTCCTGCTCTCTGAGAGCACTCGTCAACAACTCGGTATAAGGGAACTGTGGGACGGCATCTCAAACTCCTTACGTACAGCTGCAACCGAAACCATTGGTTTTCGGAAAGTGCAAAAGAACAGCTGGTACGATGAGGAGTGCCGTGTCGCAGCGGAGAGAAAACAGGCTGCCTACCTCGCAACATTACGATCGACCACAACACGTGCGGGATGGGATAGATACCGAGAGTTGAAGAGGGAAGCAAGACGCATTTGTAGACAGAAAAAGAAAGAGGCCGAAATGCGTGAGTACGAAGAGCTTGATAAGCTGGCCAACAGGGGTAATGCTCGAAAATTCTACGAAAAGATGCGGCGGCTTACAGAAGGTTTCAAGACCGGAGCATACTCTTATAGAACCCCCAAAGGTGATCTAGTCACCGATGCCCAAAGCATACTTAAATTATGGAGGGAACACTTCTCCAGCCTGCTGAATGGCAGTGAACGTACAACGCCAGGAGAAGGCGAACCCGACTCCCCAATCGATGATGATGGAGCAGACGTTCCATTGCCCGACCATGAAGAGGTTCGAATAGCAATTGCCCGCCTGAAGAACAACAAAGCGGCAGGGGCCGACGGATTGCCAGCCGAGCTATTCAAACACGGCGGCGAAGAACTGGTAAGGAGCATGCATCAGCTTCTTTGTAAAATATGGTCGGACGAAAGCATGCCCAACGATTGGAATTTAAGTGTGTTATGCCCAATCCATAAAAAAGGAGACCCCACAATCTGCGCCAACTACCGTGGGATTAGCCTCCTCAACATCGCATATAAGGTTCTGTCAAGCGTATTGTGTGAAAGATTAAAGCCCACCGTCAACAAACTGATTGGACCTTATCAGTGTGGCTTTAGACCTGGTAAATCAACCACCGACCAGATATTCACCATGCGGCAAATCTTGGAAAAGACCCGTGAAAGGAGAATCGACACACACCACCTCTTCGTCGATTTCAAAGCTGCTTTCGACAGCACGAAAAGGAGCTGCCTCTATGCCGCGATGTCTGAATTTGGTATCCCCGCAAAACTAATACGGCTGTGTAAACTGACGCTGAGCAACACGCAAAGCTCCGTCAGGATCGGGAAGGACCTCTCCGAGCCGTTCGATACCAAACGAGGTTTCAGACAAGGCGACTCCCTATCCTGCGACTTTTTCAACCTGCCTCTGGAGAAAATAGTTCGAGCTGCAGAACTCAACAGAGAAGGTACCATCTTCTATAAGAGTGTACAACTGCTGGCGTATGCCGATGATATTGATATCATCGGCCTCAACACCCGCGCCGTTAGTTCTGCTTTCTCCAGACTGGATAAGGAAGCAAAAGAAATGGGTCTGGCAGTGAACGAGGGCAAGACGAAATATCTCCTGTCATCAAACAAACAGTCGTCGCACTCGCGACTGGGCACTCACGTCACTGTTGACAGTCATAACTTTGAAGTCGTAGATAATTTCGTCTATCTTGGAACCAGCGTAAACACCACCAACAATGTCAGCCTGGAAATCCAACGCAGGATTACTCTTGCCAACAGGTGCTACTTTGGACTGAGTAGGCAATTGAAAAGTAAAGTCCTCTCTCGACGAACAAAAGCCAAACTCTATAAGTCGCTCATAATTCCCGTCCTGCTATACGGTGCAGAGGCTTGGACGATGACAACAACCGATGAGTCGAACTTAAGAGTTTTCGAGAGAAAAGTTCTGCGAAAGATTTATGGTCCTTTGCGCGTTGGCCACGGCGAATATCGCATTCGATGGAACGATGAGCTGTACGAGATATACGACGACATTGACATAGTTCAGCGAATTAAAAGACAGCGGCTACGCTGGCTAGGTCATGTTGTTCGGATGGATGAAAACACTCCAGCTCTGAAAGTATTCGACGCAGTACCCGCTGCGGGAAGCAGAGGAAGAGGAAGACCTCCACTCCGTTGGAAGGGCCAAGTGGAGAAGGACCTGGCTTCGCTTGGAATATCCAATTGGCGCCAAGTAGCGAAGAGAAGAAACGATTGGCGCGCTGTTGTTGACTCGGCTATAATCGCGTAAGCGGTGCCTACGCCAGTAAAGAAGAAGAAGAAGAAG
>JBAWJQ010006596.1:0-12888 GCA_037783105.1 Bactrocera zonata | reverse complement strand
GTTTTTAACAGACCTGTTTCTTTTGCGACAGACCTTGTAAAATTGAAAGATCCTTTAATAAGTTTAGTGTACATGCCTTTTACGAAAATATTAATTTTTAGACATGTCATCTCAGTCCTAAAATTTTCCAAATCGAACTATAACCTTGCAAGCCCTCACATACCGACCTACCGAGTACGTGGTCCCTAATGCCTAAAGTGATTTTTGATCGCAAATGTCGGTAAACCTGTGGGATCTTTTTATTGAAATTAGAAAACCCCTTTTTCTGATTCTTAAAATGAATAAGATCAGGTTTATACTCCTCCAACTCCCATATACCTAATATAAGAGTTTTTAAACATCTTGTTGACTTCACACTCGCAGCCCACCCGGGTTTCGCAATGACACATAATTAATAAATATTTTAAGTTATCAATTTTAACACACATATTAATAATCTTTTCTTTGGGGTTTATAAAAAATTTAAAATTAAAAGGAATGTATAGATAATTGGTACTTTTAAACCTCAACCTTATTGCGTCAGAGCTTCCCTGTAAACGATATTAGACATTGTTTTATATCGTAACAGCAAAATTAATTGACGGCTCGGAGCCGCCTTATGCCAACATACTTATACAGTAGTTTCCTTTCGTACGTCGATCCGTGCTAATTCGGAGTTGCTAGATGAGTTAGCTCTCCCTTCTCTTCACACGGCACTGAACGACAACACACTACACCAACGCGATCCACATATGAAGACACCACACATGCAGGCATTCCAAATGAAGACACCACACACTAATACACACGAATATATACCATACATGCGGACACCACACCACAACTCTACATTACCCAACAATCAACACCGACCGCTCCAGAAGACAAGCTCACCTTTCTTTCGTCGATCTCGCACCGAGCAAACGTCCGTCGCAGCATCACATTTTTACCTTTTTTAATATTCCGCATCCTCCGTATATTTCACAGTGAAATGAAAACAATAAAACCAACCTAAACCTCAAGCGGGATGTGTTTCATTTCATAATAGTGAAGTTTTAGTGCCGAGTGGCGAGGTAAGTGGTGACAAGGAGGAAGGAATCAAATATTGGTCCTTCGAACCATAATGAAAGGCACTATGGAAAAGTTCAATAAAAATAAAAAAAAAAATTATAAATAAAATAAAAATAAAAAAATTGTGCAGTGACACATAAGTGGATATTTTTTAACATACGCCAAGTGAACAAGCTTGGATAAACAAAGAAAAAAAAATTTTAACAAAATTAAAAAACAAATTGTGCTGTGACAAAAAGTGCAGTTAAAACTTTGTTTGGATTGCTGCTAGAGGGAAAGAAGTTTTCAATGAATAGCCACAGTATATACGCGGGTAAGTGCAAATGAATTTTTAGTAAAAAATACGAATTATACTTATCTCATCTTGCAGGTTTAGTGTCCGTTTTAATTGTTATAGCTTCCGAAAAGCCTCAGTAAAGAAATCGATTACAATTGGTGTGAAAACTAGGAATTTTAGGAAAAAACCCAAGAACTGCATCAAAAGCACAACCATCTCGCTTGAAAATTCGCAGAATCTGTTAAAATTTACGTCAAGCGCAGGCAACCCAAAGGATGACTACTCCTAATAATACACACACCCATGAATTCAATTGTACTTGTATAGTTAAAAACTACCGCATGTGGTTCGCAGTACATACCAACATACACATGTAAATATTTAAATAGATACGTAAGATTTCTAAAAATGCGGGCGGTTTATTAGAATCCACATTGGGTTTATAACAATGTGTATAGCTTTAAATAACTGACAAATATTTTGGACAGTTAATATATACTAGTATTCGATTTTTTGTGCAATTTTAAATTTTCAAACGTCATCAAGATCTGATATTGTTACATTAATTCTTTCCTCGTTTATTTCAAAAATGTAATGGTCTGTATTGTATTTTCAAGTTCAATAATTATTAGTTTGCTTCTTTGTCTTAAAACAGTATTTTTGTTCGAGCTGCCGTGGAATTGTTATACTTTTGCAACCAGTTGCTACAGAGTATAATAGTTTTTTTCACCTAACGGTCGTACGTATCACCTAAAATTAATCGAGATAGATATAGGGTTATATGTATATGTATATGTATATAAACGATCAGGATGACGGCAAAAGTTGAATTTGGGTTGACTGTCTGTCTGTCCGTCTGTGCAAACTGTAACTTGTGTAAAAATAGAGATATCTCGATGAAACTTATAACGTGAGTTCCTTAGTACAAAAAAAATTCGAGTTCGTAGATGGGCGCAATCGGACAACTGCCACATCAACAAATCGTCATTATCCGAAAATTTATAGAGTGCTATAAATAAGCACTAAATTAAAATATAAAACTCTTATTTGGCACAGGGGATCGCAGTATCAAGGCGAACCTGGGGCAAATTTTATTGAAAAAGTGGGCTTGGCCCGCCCTCTAACAAGTTTAATGTACATAAGTATTAAAGTGGGCTAAAAATAGTTTTTATTTTTTTCTCAGTTACCATGAAAATCTCATCCGACATGACAAAAATTTCCCATTTAAATAACACAGGAAATTTTGTTTTTTCTCTGTGTGGGTTTTTAATGTACACAATCAAATAATTGGTAAGCGAGAATCTACACTTATTCTTATAGGAAATTTATCGGTCTACAGAAAAGTTCTACAAAATTTTTTGGCTGAGTCAACTCATTCAAATTATTCGTAGTTAAAAACCAACAGAAAATTATAAAAAATGATTTCCACAATTTTTCATCTTATATTACAAATTGATGGCTAATAAACATAACGAATCATATTTTTCGATTTATCTCATTTTTATTCAATTAATTCATAAAAGAAATTCATGCACTTTTGCCATGCTGAACTTAATTGTTAATTTTCATTACTATTTTTGTATTTTACCGCTTAAGTCATTGTAATTATCGATCTTAGCGACACCTATATGCCAATATAAGTAAATATTATTCAGGGTTACGTCAATCTCTCCAACTTTGTTTATAGCAAGAACAGCCAAAAACGCTACTCCCTTCCTTCCTTTGCCTTCCTTAGCGAGCAAAATGTGTAAAAAGTTGAGCCCGTGGTAAAAACGCAGAAATCAGCCATCTTTATTTGTTTTCATTTGAACAATGTTGCTCAATACGCATATATAGTTTTGTACACATCTATGAGAAGGGAGTAGCGTTTTTCGCTGTTCACTGACATTGCGCGCCCATAACATACGTCGTAGCAGCTGACACGGGCCACGGGTCTACGTTTTTGGCTGTTTGCTCTATTACTGTCTGATGTTTTGTGCCGTTTTGATTCGTATCTGATTATTGTATTCAGTAACAGTAAAGTGAAATGTTTTAATATTGCAAGTTTTTGCTGTTATCTAAAAATGAGCTGCAAACCAATTTCGAATCAAAGGGGAATCATTAATTTCGGTTTACAACCAAATACTCAAGTGGAAGAGATGGTTGTTGAAGAAATAAGTATGTAAGTAAGCATTTTAGACTTTATTTCGAAAGAGTTACTGACTATACTTCAAACATACGATTTATCTACTGACTTCATTGACAAAATTGTGGAATCTTGGTCACAGCATGAAAGCTATCAAGAGAATCAGGAATGGTCAATGATGTAGCAAAAAAGGTGTTGCTCTAAGAGAGGAGTACAACAAATGTCGTACTAAAAATTAAGAACAATTGCAATATTTATTGCAAGTTGTAACAAAAAGACTTTAGTTTAAATTTGAAATAATCAATATGTAAGAGATATGAAATAAACAGTTGTATTGCAATCGAAAAATTAATGAAAAATGGCTCTTATTAATTTACATTCCCCTAGAGTCATGAGCAGATATGAAACATTATTTTTTCAGGCAACGATTAATATTTCTAAGTGATCACTAACAAAGAGTAGAGTTCAAAGTGTTTATTTGAATTAAGTACTTAAAAAATTGATTTTATTAAACATTATCGATATTTTGTGAAAATTTTATGGTTACCTCGCTAAATACTCGTTAAGTTTTACGAAAAATATGATTTGTTATGTTTATTAGCCATCAATTTGTAACATAAGATGAAAAAATTTTGGAAATCCTTTTTTATAATTTTCTGTTAGACTTTAACTACGAATAACTTTGAATGAGTTGACTCAGCCAAAAGAATAAGTGTCGATTCTCGCTTACGAATTATTTGTTTGTGTACATTAAAAATCCAAACAAAAAAAAAAAAATTTCCTGTGTTATTTAAATGGGAAATCGAAAATATCGATGAGGCTAAGTATTAATTTTAAGAGCTCAGGTCTTTCCAGAACTTGTTTTTTTGTCATGTCGGATGAGATTTTCATGGTAATTAAGAAAAAAAAATAAAAACTATTTTTGGCCCACCTTTATATGTATCTCCTAAACCACTTAAGCTACAGCAACCAAATTTGATGAGTACAAATTATATGAAAAATTCTACCGGCAGTACTACCGAGATAGTATGAGGAGGGTTATGGCTTATGTGAAAATTGGACGATGGGCGTGGTACTATCCACTTTTTGGTGAAATCCCATATCTCGGGACACGACCAGTCGATTTCGACGAACAACCACGCCTACTCCCCATATAGCACAATTTAAATTCCACTTGATTCGTTCAGTTTCCAGTACGCAAAACAAGAACGATATACAAGGTCTGTCCGAAAAGAAACAGAACTTTTTAAATATAACTGTTTGTGGTGGCGTCACCTATTGGTGGGTATATGGAATAAAAAGTTTGATCTCTTGTTGACATTTCTTAAAAATTTTAAGACAATTGGATAACTACAATCGATGTTATCGATCAAAAAGTGACAGCAGCTTTTGGTTATCGGTCGTAAAATGCATTTTGAACAAAGAGCAAATATTAAATTTTGTTTTTAACATGGGAAAACGTTTACTGAAAAATTTCAAATGATGAAAAAAGTTATTGGTAATGTGCGTGAGTGGTTTAAACGATTCCAAGAAGGTCGTGAGGACCTTTGTGACGTTCAGACGTCACCGAAAAAAAGTCGTCTTCAGAAGTCAAAAATAAAAACAATGCTGATTTGTTTTTACGATTCCGAGGGTATTATACACCGAAAGTTCGTCCCACCTGGCCAAACGATTAATGCTGTGTTTTACCTTAGTGTTATGAAATTAAGCGTCTTTTGTTACCCAATAGTCGTGCTGGATCACAATAGCGTGAGGCAGGGTCCTGGCGCCTGTTGCAAGATAATGCAAGATAATCATTGGTCGACGCTTGTCACTGATTTTTTGACGAAAAACTCCATATTAACCATTAATCACTCACCCTACTCACGTGATCTGGCACCCTGTGATTTTAACCTATTTGGAAAACTTCATTTGCCCATGAAATGACACTGGTTTCAGGACATTTCAGCTATCCAAAAGGAGACGACCGATATTTTCAGGGGCATTCCGAAAAATTACCTTAAACACTCATTTCAAATGCTAATTGACCGGGCTAAACGCTGTATAGAAGCACAAGGAAACTACTTTGAATAAAAAAGTATAACTTTTGAAAAATATTAATTTTTTGTTGTTTTGTTTTTAACAGTCCTGTTTCTTTAGCGACAGACCTTGTACAACTTTGCAAAAATAATGTCTTTAGTGTGACACCTTCTGACCAAAACGTTTTGAAATCCAACAAAAACTGTGCAAGCTACTGTGTATCGAATATTTAGACCTCGGTACCTATAGTTGACTTTTGATCGAAAATGTAGGTCAATGTGTGACATATACACTGAACTCATTTCGTTTAGCCGAATGGCAAGTTGTTCCTATTATTTAACGTTATTCTATAAATTGCTACGGTACTTTACGCCGCCTGCGAATATTTTGAATTTTGCAAATGTAATCACTTATTTTTTATTGAAATTAGTCTTCATATATCAAACTTGAAAATTGTTAGTGAAAAGAGGTAATTAGTGTTAATTTCAGAGCGCATTTCGTTTAGGAGAAAAGGTGGTAGAAGTAATTTTATTAAAAAATGAAGAGGAAAGTTGTATTTTTTAATGAAAATATTGAAACTGACATTGCATGGATTTATGGGGTCCATCTAACTTATTATGTTTTATACCCTTTAATTTCAGAGCGCATTTCGTTTAGGAGAAAAGGTGGTAGAAGTAATTTTATTAAAAAATGAAGAGGAAAGTTGTATTTTTTAATGAAAATATTGAAACTGACATTGCATGGATTTATGGGGTCCATCTAACTTATTATGTTTTATACCCTTTAAAGCCATACCGGAGGGACTCTACCTTTTACTTGTAGCAAACAAAAATTCAGAGCGCCAAGAAGGTCTAATTAAAAACCTGGCAACAATAAAAAGATTACCGCTTCTTAAATTATTGCGGAGCTTCATCTTCCCATTAAACATCGTTTCCAGAAAATTTTCAACACTGTTGTGTGTGTGTTGTTATAAAATGAAAGCAAAAACACTGTCACTGACAAAAGGCCAAAAGCATGCAAGGATACAGATTCACATGAAACGGACATCAGAATAGGAAAATGTAATTTAATCTTTTCTTTTGGCATGATTGGAAAGCAAAAGAGGAAACAGATTGAAAAGGAACTTTGATGGAGGAAGTCCTATGATTTGGGCAGCCTTCTTTTATTATGGAAAATCCAGAATATGCTCTATTCCAACAAAAGTTAACAGCAAAATCTGCACGGACATGTAGATAGTAGAATTAATATAATTTTTGGAGGACTATCATAAAGAAGAATCAATTTTCCACCAAGGTAACGCAGCTATCCACGTCGCTCGACATTCTATTCACTGACAAAACAAAATAAAATATAAAATTGATGAAATAACCTGCACGCAGTCCAGATTTAAGTCCCATCGAGAATGTTTGGGGACGTTAATAAAAATGGTCGCCAATTTAACACTGTTTTTGAACTGGAGAGGGCATTTAAGGACACCTGGAAAAAAATACACAAAGATATCTTAAAAAAAAACCAGAAAGTATGACAAATCGCATTTTCTATTTAATAAAATGTAATAGAGGCAAAATAAAATATGAATAATTTACTAACTGTTTTAATTTTGTCTCTGTTTAGTGTTATTAAAATATTTGGCTAAACGAAATTCGCTCCTGTGTATCGTAATATCAGTATTATATTAGCAAAAACACGATGAAGCTCGTTTGTTTTGTTTACAAATAAAATATGTATTGATTAAGTTGTAAGAAGTTTGTTTCTTTCTTTGTACTAGAAATTAAAAAAAAAAAAAATACATTACATATTCAGGTGACTTTATACCGCATATATCGGTCGATATGTGAGTTATAATATTTCGATGAGAGTGAAAGAGCATATTTTACTCATAACAGTGTATCCTTGTGCCAAGAATTGAAAAATTGGGCTAAAATTTGACCCAGACCTCATAAATAACATCAGGATTTTCGAACATTCGATTGACTTTTCTCCATATACATATATTTTTAATTAGTATATGTGAGATACCTCAATGAAACCCAGGTAAAATTTTTTTCTGTATGTGGCATGATAAAAGTATAGATTTAAATGGGTCGATACTACCCCAACTACCATATACTACATATATGTATATAGAGATTTTCGTCTTCTAAGAAACCGTATCTGTCTGTCAGTGTATAAGTTATATATTTTATGTATTTATAAAATTGTTTGTATTTCGATCTTCTGTTTGACGTTCTACACCTTAAGGTAAGAGTATAAAATGTTCAGTTGCACCCGAACTTAATCCTTCTTTACTTGTTTTTTATTTGTTTAACTTCTGTGACTTTTAGTTAGTTGTAAATAGTTTATTATTATTTTTTATTAAATCATTTACTATGTTTGTAATTTTCATAAAATCATCATGTTCATGTGTACCTGAAATCCGTTTCCATACTATACCAAATTTATTAATGCCTCTATTTTGTCTGTTATTGTCAATTTTTAATGTTCTAAATAATGCTCTATTACTTGTATTTCAAAGTTAATACTTGACTTGTCAATTAGTATTATTTCTTCAATAGTTTCATATTTTTCCATTATATTTTCAAATAATGATAAATTAGTTAAACGGAATATTGGTCCGTAATTTTCAAAAATTGCAGAATCTTCCTAAACCCAGCGCAAATCCCTGGGGAGGGGATATTTCGCCTTCAAACCCAGAGGATACTTGGCCTAAGTCTGGAAGTAGTGATCTGCTTGATCTATGTGTAAACTCAATGTTTCTGACCACTACTAAGTGGATGGCGCTTAGAGAACTTTCCACACTTACGTGAACTTCAACACATGGCTTCATCCTCCAAGATCGCAGACAAAAAAAGAGAGAAGCCGAAGTGCGTGAGTATGAAGAGCATGACAACCTTGACATGCTCACCGACCGGGGTGATGCTCGAAAATTCTGCGAAAATATACGGCAACTAATAGAAGGTTTCACGACCGTGGCACTCTCTTGTAGAACCTCAAGAGGTGATCATATGACTGATGCCCAGAGCGTACTAAAGTAATGAAGGGAACACTTTTGCAGCCTGCTGAATGGTAGTTCGATGGTAAAAGATATTTCAGACAAGGTGACTTCACATCGTACGACTTCTTCAATCTACTGCTGGAGAAATTCGAGCTGCAGAACTAAAAAGAGAAGATACAATCTTCTAAAAGAGTGTACTGCTGCTGGCGTACGCTGCTGATATTGATAACACTGGCCTTGACACCCGCAACGTTAGTTCCGCCTTCTCCAGACTGGAGAAACAGTCATCGCACTCACGATTTCTACCTTGAAACCAGTATAAATAGCAACAACGATGCCAACTGTGAAACTCAACCTAGAATAATTCTTGAAAGCAGGTGTTACTTCGGACTAAGTCAGCAATTGTAAAGTAAATTCCTCTCTCGTCGGGAAAATACCAATAGTCTATAAGTCACTCAATATTCCCGTCATGCTGTATGATGCAGTGGCATGGACGATGCCACCATCTGCTGAGTCGGCGTTACAATTTTCAAGAGAAAGTTTCTGCGGAAGATTTATGGTCCTTTTTGCATTGTTAACGGCGAATACCGCATTTGATGCAACAATGAGCTGTATGAGATATACATACGGCGACATTGACATTGTTCAGCTAGTTAAGAGGCAGCGGCCAAGCTGGCTAGCTCATGTCGTCCGAATGGAGAAAAACACTGGGCAAACAGAGGAAGGGGAGGACCTCCCCTCCGTTGGAGAGATCAGATGGAGAAGGACCTGGCTGCACTTGATATCCCGAATAAACGCTAAATCGCGTAGGTGGTGAAAAAAATATATTTTAATATACGAGTAGGATTTCCCCTTTGTGATAACACTTAATCGAAAGATTCGACTTGAATTTGCAAGGACCTATCTTAAGCAGCCTGCTGAGTTCTGGAATGACCTTATATTCACGGATGAGTCTTAGTTTAACATTTTTATGTCCGATGTAAAAGTAAATGTGTGGAGAAAACCCAGCACTGCAATTGATCCTAAAAATTTGCGACCGACAGTCAAGCATGGCGGAGGTTCAGTCATGGTATGGGGATGCATGTCCTCTTTTGGTGTGGGAAATTTGGTGTTCATCGATGGTTGTATGGATCAGTGGAAATATCTGAATATCTTCTTCTTCTTTACTGGCGTAGACACCGCTTATGCGATTATAGCCGAGTCAACAACAGCGCGCCAGTCGTTTCTTCTCTTCGCTACGTGGCGCCAATTGGATATTCCAAGCGAAGCCAGGTCCCTCTCCACTTGGTCCTTCCAACGGAGTGGAGGTCTTCCTCTTCCTCTGCTTCCCGCGGCGGGTACTGCGTCGAATACTTTCAGAGCTGGAGCGTTTTCATCCATCCGGACAACATGACCTAGCCAGCGTAGCCGCTGTCTTTTAATTCGCTGAACTATGTCAATGTCGTCGTATATCTCGTACAGCTCATCGTTCCATCGAATGCGATATTCGCCGTGGCCAACGCGCAAAGGACCATAAATCTTTCGCAGAACTTTTCTCTCGAAAACTCGCAACGTCGACTCATCGGTTGTTGTCATCGTCCAAGCCTCTGCACCATATAGCAGGACGGGTATAATGAGCGACTTATAGAGTTTGGTTTTTGTTCGTCGAGAGAGGACTTTACTTTTCAATTGCCTACTCAGTCCGAAGTAGCACCTGTTGGCAAGAGTAATCCTGCGTTGGATTTCCAGGCTGACATTGTTGGTGGTGTTAATGCTGGTTCCTAGATAGACGAAATTATCTACAACTTCAAAGTTATGACTGTCAACAGTGACGTGAGTGCCAAGTCGCGAGTGCGACGACTGTTTGTTTGATGACAGGAGATATTTCGTCTTGCCCTCGTTCACTGCCAGACCCATTTCTTTTGCTTCCTTATCCAGTCTGGAGAAAGCAGAACTAACGGCGCGGGTGTTGAGGCCGATGATATCAATATCATCGGCATACGCCAGCAGTTGTACACTCTTATAGAAGATGGTACCTTCTCTGTTGAGTTCTGCAGCTCGAACTATTTTCTCCAGAAGCAGGTTGAAAAAGTCGCACGATAGGGAGTCGCCTTGTCTGAAACCTCGTTTGGTATCGAACGGCTCGGAGAGGTCCTTCCCGATCCTGACGGAGCTTTGAGTGTTGCTCAGCGTCAGTTTACACAGCCGTATTAGTTTTGCGGGGATACCAAATTCAGACATCGCGGCATAGAGGCAGCTCCTTTTCGTGCTATCGAAAGCAGCTTTGAAATCGACGAATAGGTGGTGAGTGTCGATTCTCCTTTCACGGGTCTTTTCCAAGATTTGGCGCATAGTGAATATCTGGTCGGTGGTTGATTTACCAGGTCTAAAGCCACACTGATAAGGTCCAATCAGTTTGTTGACGGTGGGCTTTAATCTTTCACACAATACGCTCGACAGAACCTTATATGCGATGTTGAGGAGGCTAATCCCACGGTAGTTGGCGCAGATTGTGGGGTCTCCTTTTTTATGGATTGGGCACAGCACACTTAAATTCCAATCGTTGGGCATACTTTCGTCCGACCATATTTTACAAAGAAGCTGATGCATGCACCTTATCAGCTCTTCGCCGCCGTGTTTGAATAGCTCGGCCGGCAATCCGTCGGCCCCTGCCGCTTTGTTGTTTTCCAGACGGGCAATTGCTATTCGAACTTCGTCATGGTCGGGCAATGGAACATCTGCTCCATCGTCATCGATTGGGGTATCGGGTTCGTTTTCTCCTGGTGTTGTGTGTTCACTGCCATCCAGCAGGCTGGAGAAGTGTTCCCTCCATAATTTAAGTATGCTCTGGGCATCGGTGGCTAGATCACCTTGGGGGTTCTACAAGAGTATGCTCCGGTCTTGAAACCTTCTGTAAGCCGCCGCATCTTTTCGTAGAATTTTCGAGCATTACCCCTGTCGGCCAGCTTATCAAGCTGTTCGTACTCACGCATTTCGGCCTCTTTCTTTTTCTGTCTACAAATGCGTCTCGCTTCCCTCTTCAACTCTCGGTATCTATCCCATCCCGCACGTGTTGTGGTCGATCGTAACGTTGCGAGGTAGGCAGCCTGTTTTCTCTCCGCTGCGACACGGCACTCCTCGTCGTACCAGCTGTTCCTTTGCACTTTCCGAAAACCAATGGTTTCGGTTGCAGCTGTACGTAAGGAGTTTGAAATGCCGTCCCACAGTTCCCTTATACCGAGTTGTTGACGAGTGCTCTCAGAGAGCAGGAGTGCAAGCCGAGTAGAAAATCGTTCGGCTGTCTGTTGTGATTGCAGCTTCTCGACGTCGAACCTTCCTTGTGTTTGTTGGCGTGCGTTTTTTGCTGCACAGAGGCGGGTGCGAATTTTGGCTGCAACAATATAGTGGTCCGAGTCGATGTTAGGACCTCGGAGCGCACGCACATCTAAAACACTGGAGACGTGTCTTCCGTCTATCACAACATGATCGATCTGGTTGGTGGTTTTTCGATCCGGAGACAGCCAGGTAGCTTGATGTATCTTCTTATGCTGGAATCTAGTACTACAGATAACCATATTTCGGGCCCCGGCGAAGTCGATCAGCCTCAACCCATTTGGGGATGTTTCCTCGTGGAGGCTGAATTTACCGACCGTAGTGCCAAAGATACCTTCTTTGCCCACCCTGGCGTTGAAGTCGCCAAGCACGATTTTGACGTCGTGGCGGGGGCATCTCTCATAAGTGCGCTCCAAGCACTCATAAAAGGCATCTTTGGTCACATCGTCCTTCTCTTCCGTCGGGGCGTGGGCGCAAATCAGCGATATGTTGAAGAACCTCGCTTTGATGCGGATTGTGGCTAGACGTTCATTCTCCGGAGTGAATGATAGTACTCGGCGACGGAGTCTCTCTCCCACCACGAATCCAACACCAAACTTGCGCTCCTTTATGTGGCCACTGTAGTAAATGTCACAAGGACCTACTCGTCTCTGTCCTTGTCCCGTCCATCGCATTTCTTGGACGGCGGTGATGTCAGCCTTTATTTTCACGAGGACATCAACCAGCTGGGCAGCGGCACCTTCCCAATTAAGGGACCGGACATTCCAGGTGCATGCCCTCAAATCATAGTCCTTATTTCGTTTGCCGTGGTCGTCATCAAAAGGGGGTCTCTCATCCGAGGCTGTTTAAACTTTTGCATTGGGGGTGTTTTTTTACGTGGCGGGTCCCAAACCCAGCGCACAACCCTATGCAGGGGTGTTTCGCCTTCTCACTTTAGCTCGCCTTCAAACGGATGTTCTTAGGCTACCCAGAGGATACTTGGTCAAAGACCGGAAGTCGTGAGCTGCTTGAGTCATATGTAAAAGAATCGTTTCTGGCCACTCCCAAGTGAATGGCGATCAGAGAACTTTCCTCACTTGCGTGAACTTCTACACATGACTCCATCCTCTA